>CM067505.1:35957115-36114615 GCA_034509495.1 Acestrorhynchus altus | reverse complement strand
CTAGAACCTCACAAATACCATAGTTTCTCATAGTTTATGCTGTGAAATAGTGACTCAGTAAAGTTCTCATGCTGGAGACACGAGGCCTGTTATGATATGTAAGATACTGGTTTTCTTGATTCCCTCTTGTTTACAGAAACACACTTTCTATCTTCCAGAAAGTCCAAACTTTGAAGTCAGGTTAATGGAGAGAGAGAAAAGGGCACAGTGTCCTGGAGCTTGCTTTCTCTGTCACAGCTTATCCTCTAAAATATGCAAAAGCCCCAGCATCTGGAAAAAGCTCTCTGTTGTCATGTTATTTTTGAAAGTGGCCATGTGCACTGTGCGTTGGGCTGAAGAAAATCATGCATTAGATGCGGTGCTTGCTCTCACGGACCACCTTAACATGGCTGTGCTCTTTTGTATTGTGTTATAACTGGTTTTCGGGATGTGTTTTTAGCACTGTCGCCAGAATTCAGAGGAGGAGAAGAGGCTCTAAAACGAAGACCCATTTCAACCATCTTTTAAGCCCCTCGACTTTCTTGTAAGGGGTCGGCGTGTGAATATCTTTCACGAAGGGATGACAAACACAGCAGGACGCAGGACAAATACATGGAAATCTTGCAGTCTTGCGTTGAACTCTTTGAACCTTCTGTTACTTTGCTACACTTTTCAGTCTTTATCAGTGGGTTGTGTTTGCCCGGACTCAACATAACCCATCATGCCAGATGTCTCCAATGGTGTCCTGTGATGATCCATCCCATGCAGCTTGAATGTTCTCACTCAGTTCTGCAGATGGTGCGGTAGGGGTGGAGTGTTGATAGCGTCCAATAATGTCCCACACATTTTCAATCAGGGACAGATCTGGAGATGCTGTGGTGATTTGTTGGTCTTCTCCACCAAGAGTGGGACTCATCGCTGCAGATGGCTTGCTTCCATTCTGAGTGACTCTGATAGTCTGGCACGACGCCATTGTAGTATCTGTCCATGTTGACATGTTGTTAAGGGTTGTTATTGTAATGGCTTGCATGCATGTAGTAGACACTACCAGGACGACTCATGGAGGGCATCACTGCTCACTGAATGACCACAGTCATGGCTGTTGGGTCATGTTGTGCATGTCAGACAACTGGGCAATTCTTCCTCTCTGTGGTTCAGGTAGATATCCCAGATGCTTCGTATCACTGATGCATGCCAACAGCGTGCTCTGGTAATATGCGCACAACTATCTGCTGCTGGTGTCTCTAGAGCCTCAAGAACTTCTCAAAGCAGGATCCTCAAGCGGCTGGCAGATATGCTTACATCTGAATTTCAGCCACCTCAAACACAGCTCACAAGCAGATACACTTGGAGTGGCTCAGAAATACTAAGCTTAGATTGGCTTAGATGCTAGGCCCCTTGAGGGTCCCTGAGGCTGTCAAAATGAGCTCTGCAAGAGATGCATATGAGTTCTAATTGATCATTTCCTGCTGTGGTATAAAAAGAAAAATCAAATATAATAATTTGTCCGGGACCACCAACATACCTTCTCGTGCTGGACAACCATGACTGACTTGCTTTGGGCGCAAAAGGTGAAGAATCCTCTGATCTCAAACCTTCTGAGGAGCATCCTGGAATGAAATCTATGAAGGTGAAGCTCACAACAGCAGCAGAGAAGTCTTACTGCCATCCTCAAATCAACTACAGACAGAAATACTACATCAGCTTAGAAGGGTTCCTGTATTAATATGTAAATGGAATTGATAAATATTCATCTGTAGGTTTTGTTCTATGCTTTTTAATTTGGTTCTGTAGTGGATACTTTCTGGTCCTACGTTCAAGAGACTCTCCAGTACTTTGGGGACACCGCTGACTTTTCTTCTACTTGATGACTCTGCAGAATCGTTCTGTGCTCATCAAAGACGGATCCTTCTTGTCTGCCTCACTGCAGCTAAAAAGACAGTACTGAAACTGTGGTTTGAAGCCTCAGCTCCGACACATCTTCTTTGGCTCAACTATTTTGGGACATTTCTCAAATGTCGTATGGAACATATAAAATCCTGGATGAGAACAGTTCTATCTTGGCTTGACACTGAGGCGGAACCGTACAAATGAACGAGACTAGAAGCATATTGCTCTAATTTGATTTCTTTCACATCTTAGTCACATGAAATAAGGACACCCTGCTGATTTATAGCCATTAGGAGTCCAAAACCTGTGGTCAGCCAGGCCAACAAATACACAATGCAGAGAATGACCTCAGCTACGTCCATGTGGTTGCACATCTTTCATGCAATGCATCCACAATAAGCTCTGAGGAGCAGATACAGGTTACTCAAGCCCTGCCCATTGGTTAATTAAATGGGTTATTCTCAACCAATGGTGGTCGTTCTGCCTCAGAGGTAGCGCTACCTTCAGAACCGTTTTGAGTAGTGATTTTGCTCACAACCCCTTCTCGGCAGGGGGGTGAGGCCGTTATCTAGTTACTCTGGTATTAAGCCAGATGAACACACTGGGGATGTGTGCAACATGCCTAAAAGCATGCAGAGCAGGTCTCAAGTAGACCAGGTGCACAGGAACCATATGTCTCTATCTGTGAGCGGAGACCGATCTGTTTGGGAATGTAGGTCATGTTTGGAAGCTCTTCTTTTCGTCCTTTTCCTATAGAAGAATATATCCAGTCTGGGGGAGCAGAGCTTTAACATTTAGCTCCAGGCCTCAGTTGTACTAATGCCGTCACTGTAATGTCCCTATTAATCCATTTGATTCAGTGGAGGCACACTAAAGCCAGATGCTGCAAGGCTAATGAGTCACAAAAACCCATCCCCCTACCACACACACACACACACACACACACACACACACACACACACAGCAGATGAATCAGGTGGCTCCAAATGAATCAGGTGTGGCACATCTTCCACATAACTGCGTCTCCTCCGACGTTTAAATGTTGCCTGTAGAGTCCCATGATCTTCATGTTAGAGTTCCACACAGACCCCCATCTAAAATTGATGCCCGGCAACAGATTGGGGGTTAGTCCTACCTCACACCACTGATCGTGTGATTACGTTTGAATCCAGAAGACCCTGCTAATGGGTAATGTGATGAAAAATGCAATCCCATTCCCTCGAGACTCCCGAGCTAGTTAAGAGAGGAAGGGGAAGAGAGACAAAGGGATTAGGCTCTAAATCTTTTATTCTGAGGACAGTGGGAACGTTCATGCACACACGCACACATAGGCCTGTCACGACAGGTCTGGGTGTGTTTAGATGAAAAGTTGTCCCAGAAAGAATTCCATTAATAAATGATATTACTTTCATTATTGTCACTATTGTTCAAATTAGTCTGATCTGATCAATATTTATTGATCTACTCATACAGAAGTGGTGTCTCTCAGGACGGCATCGGGTTTAACGCAACATGCCAGACGTCTCTGCATGGAGGTGTAGAGGTTCCTAATGGTGTCCTGTGATGATCCATCCCATGCAGCTTGAATGTTCTCACTCAGTTCTGCAGATGGTGCAGTAGGGGTGGAGTGTTGATAGAGCGTCCAATAGCATCACCACCCCACCGCATTCCCAACTCCCCAACTCCTCCCAAAAGTACTGGATGGAGCTCCATCATATCAGAGAACAAAGTTCCACTGCTCCACAGCTCAACACTGGGGGGCTTTATACCAGTCTGGCCAACGCAGACGTAGATAAGCAAGAATAAATATATCAATGTATTTACAAGATAAAAAAAAAACACTGTTCCTAGGAAGAAAAATAAAAAAATAAATCTAAAAACAGAAACAAAAAATAAACACAGTAGAATATACCAGAATATCTGAACAACTGTAATGACCGAATGACCAGTGGCTGAAATGAGTTTCCTCCGCAGGGTGGCCGGGCGCTCCCTCAGAGATAGGGTGAGATCCTCGGTCACTCGGGAGGAGCTCGGAGTAGAGCCGCTGCTCCTCTACATAGAGAGGAACCAGCTGAGGTGGCTCGGGCACCTTTTTCGGATGCCCCCTGGGGAGGTGCTCCAGGCGCGCCCTACCGGGAGGAGACTCTGTCTCTCGGCTGGCCTGGGAACGCCTCGGGATTCCTCCCGGGGAGCTGGCTTAGGTGTCGGGGGAGAGGGAAGTCTGGGTATCCCTGCTTAGACTGCTGGCCCCACGACACGGCCCCAGATAATTCAGATGGAAATGATGGATGGATGGATGGATGGATGGATGGATGGATGGATGGATGGATGTGAACCGCTTTACATGGAGGAAGGAGAAGCAGATGTATGAAAATAAAGTGCAGATGTGCAAATTGGTTGCAACATAATGCTGTGCAAAGAGCAGTAAAGTGTTTGACAGATCAGAGACCATTTGTGTGATGGGAAATTTAGAGTTGGGTCTGGTTCGGTGTCCGGATAGCCTGAGAGAAGAAGCTCGGTCTCATCCTTTCCGTTCTGGAAAAATACAGAAAACATACAGAAAAATACAGAAAACATACAGAAAAATACAGAAAACAATGTGCAGTATTTGGCAGAACATGCTTATAATCAATATTCAGTTACGTCCACTGCACTCAGTTACATGTGTGGCCTAATTATTGATGATTCACTATTTGGTGTCCATAACGTCCTATTGTGTCCTGTTGGTGTCCTATTGTGTATTAGCTATCGTCACAACATTCGGACTGTGGTTCAGTGACTTCCAGTCACACACTATTGGCAAGACACATGACCAGTGTAGAGGCCAAGAGATGAATCAGTTCTGTATTCCATATTAAAGTGTCTCAGTGCACTTACACATGAGTGGCCTTCTAACTCTTGGGAGCTGAGTGGAAGAAGAAGAGTTACTGAAGCCAAATGCTTCCCAATCAGCATTAATGAGAGGAGTCCTCTAGATCTGAGATCATCAATTTCCCATGTAGATCATATTGCACCACTAGTTCATAACCAGTGTCTGAACAAAACCTCATATCCACAGAGTAGTAGCTCATCATATGTCCATTTGAAAATGGACGTATACTCATCGTGACTACAGTGGCATCGTGCCAGACTGTCATGGAGTCACTCAAATTGGCATTGGGTCATCTTCAATGACGAGTCCCACTTTTGTCTTGGAGAATCCTTGTGTGGAGGCACCATGGTCAGCACTGTTTGTTATCATGCATGAAGGCCCGGTGTCATTGTGTGGTCATGGTGGTCTTCATTACAGGCCCAATAATGAGGTACTGCAACCAGTAGTTTCAACTGAATGATGCTTGTCCACACACTGCTGCCGTCTCAAGATCTCACCTTGAAGACTGTGCTGTGGTCGGTCTCATCTCCAGACCTGTCCCTGATTGAAAATGTGTGGGACGCTATTGGACACTCTATCAACACTCCACCCCTACCACACCATCTGCAGAACTGAGTGAGAACATTCAAGCTGCATGGGATGGATCATCACAGGACACCATCTGGAACCTCTACAACTCCATGCAGAGACGTCTGGCATGTTGTGTTAAACCCGACGCCGTACTGAGAGACACCACTTCTGTATGAGTAGATCAATAAATATTGATCAGATCAGTTTACATTGTACCTGGTAACATTTATCTTCCTTCTTAATAGCGTTGCCACATAGAACAAATAGAACCAATTTGGGCCCCGTAAAGCATGATACCTAATAATCTTGTCCAATTTCTATTTCCAAGGTTTTAATATGAACATTATAATGTTTAATAGGACAGCAGTTTTGTTCTTTATAATAAGGTCAGCTGCTCCAGCATGGTGGGCTCACACTTGACCTTAAGCACACTCAGCTCAATTAGTCATATTTAGTGAGGTGAATGCACTTTACACGATTATCCAGGCATGCCGAAGCCAAATCTGCACTATATAGGCATAGCCTCGATGCCAAGTTATAATTAATTCAGTGGCCTATGATTCACAGCCTTTCTTGCAACTGAGGAAAAGGACAGTTGAGCTCAGAACAGACTCTTTTGTTAATTACTGGCTGTTTATTATCAAACCACACCGTACAGTACAGCGAATCAGATATTAATATCACCACGAATGGCTTTATAACGGGACATTCTAGTTGGTCCACTGGATTTCAATAAAGGCCTCTTAAGAACGGAGAGTAAACACATACCCCAGATATTAAAGGTACTTAGACCTCCCCACCCACCTGGTGTATGACATTCAGCTGGCCCTACTGTAACCCATTACAACGGCTGTAATTAAAAGCCCATAGTTACCGCTTCTCTGGAGAATCAAATGAAGTTAATAAGTAGCTTCTGTAGCTCACAAAGATTCCATTCATTGGGCTGCTTTTTATGGGCCGTGGCTCTATCATTATTCAAAACAACACGATGCCTCTGAAGACAGAGGTGGAAGTGCAGCACCGAGCAGAGTGGGAATATGGTTACCAGCTGGATGTGCGTGAAATTCTATTACATCTCAAAAGGCTTCATCTCAGCTGAAGCCTCCTCAAAAGGTCAGATCAAATGTAGGAGATTAGACGTCTTGTGGACATGCAGATCATGTCTGTTCTGCAACATAGACCTGACCTGCATGTCCATAAGACATCTAATGTGTCGGTGTGACTAATTGAAATTAATTTGAAAATACGTCGCGTGTGTTTACTGTGTGTAGAATCACTGCAGTGCCGTCTTTGAGGTGTGTGACCTATACGGTGAAGAGGTCACATGAATGAATGAAGTACAGGGCTCTTCAACAGGCTCCTCAGTGGGTGCTTTGCTGAGCAGGGCAAACCTGTTTGACACATCCATCAACTGAAAGTGACTTTACGCAGCATTTCCAGATTCCAGTTCCTGAAGTGGGATTTAGGAGGTGCAAGCTCTTCCTGACGTACTCATTGTATTTTAAGTTCTTATTTGATGAATAAACAGGAAGAATGTGACTTTGTTGGAAAATGCTCAGGTGTGGTTTAACACAGCACAGGGTCTCGCACAGGAGCAGCATCGCATATGTTGGTTTTTAGCACCGTTAACAAAAACAGTCTGAAATATTTTTGTAATTATCCTGAGGCGTAAACGATGACTGTTGCTGTCCTCGGAGTGCGGTAAGAGATGAAGAGGTTTTGGCCTGAATGATGCTTTTCCTGCTGGTGCTTCACCAATCTAGGCATAGCTTTGAACCTAGAACAAACACTTGCCTTTCCAGTTTTACCTTCCTGGCTTTCTTAGTTTGAGGTAGTCTTTTCCAGGGAATTATTAATGAGCAACTTTGAAAAAAGATTGTCTCCAAAATGAAACTTGTCTCTCATGAATACCATATTCTCTCAAAGTCCACTATTATTGTCCTAATATATTCCTCTCTAACCTCTCACCAATCGATTGGAGGAGATTCCAAGGAATTCCCAATCTATGCGAATTGACTGGCTAAGGAAACATGGAGAACTAGGCCAAGGGGCCAAAAATGGGGAATTGTTTGGACCGGCAGATCATGGGTGCCGGTACACGACACACCTTGCTCTTGGCATGATCTTTGTTGGTTGACCAGTGGTAACAATAATAATAATGGTCTTTAATGTCCTCCATCTCTCTGACTGTGGATTGGTGGACTCCAAACTCTTTAAAGATGGTAACTTTTCGTAACGTTTTCCAGCCTGATGAGCATCAACAACTCTTCTTCTGACCTCCTCAAGAATCTCCTTTGTTCATACCATTATTATTATTATTATTATTATTATTATTATTATTATTATTATTATTATTATTATTATTATTATTATTATTATTATATTTTAATTGCCGTTTGACTCCAGGCAACCACATGGATAATGTTCCTCCAGAATGTCCTGTGTTCTGTTTGGTTCTTCAGGCATCTGAATGGTTGGCTCATTATACATCATACTGTATCCATCCACCTAGCTGCTCGTCTTCTTCCTCTTTTAGCTTCAACTCTTCAAAGCATGATGGTCTTCTCCAGTGAATCGGTTCTTCTCATAATGTGCCCAAAGTGAGAGAGCTTCAACCTGACCATCTGGGGTTCCAGCGAGAGGTCAGTCGTGATTTGGTCCAGGATCCATTTGTTTGTCTTCTTTGCTGTCCAGGGGACTCTTAGAAGTCTTTGCCAACACCAAGTTCAAAGGCGTCTATATCTCTCCTGTCTCGCTTGTTTATTGTCCAGCTTTCGCAACCATACAGAATCACAGAGAAAACCATTGTCTGCATAACTCTGATCTTTGTTTGTGAAGACAGATCTTCCTGATACACAAAAGTGTGTTGTGAAGATCAGACTTTGACAGATCACTGTTCTTTAAAACCACCATTAACTGAAAACACCAGACTCTTGTTTCAACTTCAGATGATCTGCTGATCCTAAAGGTTCGCATACCTTTGCCCTCACAGATATGTAATATTGGGTCTGTCCTCAATAATTTGAGGTTTTAGGTCACGTCTGCAGAATTCTGTAGGGTTCACAGACTTTCAAGCATCACTGTACGTGTATCTGAATAATAAAAAGGCATTAAGACCCTTTATTAATGAAATGCTCTTTCATGAAGATAAATCATCCTTTTATTTTCAAAGTATGTGCACGTTCGTTTCTGTAATATTGTAAAAAGTAACGATGTACAAATTCACATTACGGCCAAGCGGCCAATGAGGGCATGACAACATCACCACAAGGTCTGTGCCTATCTGGACACGGACAAATCTGACCTAGAACGGAAACTCACTGCTCAAAAACTCATCACACACTCCTTGAAACAGATTTAACCTTCAGGGCAAATGTAAAATATGCGGCACAAACCTGTGAGGTTCACTGAAGGTGGTGAAACAGAAAAAAAATCCAATCTTCTGTTAACAACACTGAACGAAAAAGGATACAACTTTCAGTCACATTACAGTAATTTACAGGGCAATCTCAAGGGACTGGAGTGCTGAAGGGCCAATAAATAACACTGTGTTGAGAAAATTTACTGGGGAAAACAGTAATAAAAAAGTTCCCAGTGCATTTCATGTATTTATTGTGCAGCGTCATATCATTTGTTGGCGATAAGCCTAAGAGTCATTTAAAGCACCGTGACTGGAAATCGGGATTAGAGGTTTTCCTGTTTGTCGTCCTTTGAGGGTGTAGACGGAGCTGCAGTCTTGCTGTGCTCTGCTTGCTGCTGTCTTGCCTGCAGCTCCTTCACCTCGGCTAGAACCTCCCTCGCCTCCTCCCAGGACGAGAGAGCTTCCTGTAGCAGACGTTCAGCGGCAGCCCTCCTGCTCTCCCAGTCCAGCATCTCACCGAGAAGAGAGTCCGAGCCCTTAGGCCCTTTAAAATAGGGCGAACTCGAAAGCCACAAACTGGGTGAGTCCACACCCTTCAAATGGGGTGAACTGGAGCCGGCAGAAAGAGGAGAGTCTGAACTCTTGATGTGGGTCAGGTCAATACATTTCATATGGGGCGAGCTGGAACCCTTCGAATCGGGCGAGTCGATGCTTCTCGAGCGGAAGTTGGCCTTGCTGTGAGAGGACTTTGAGGACTTTACAGAAGGAGAGTCCTTCGCTTTGATACGAGGAGACTCCTTCTGCTTTGAGCTCGGTGAATCCTTGGTCTTCAGCTGAGGAGAAGAGTCTACGCTCTTGCCGTGAGTTGAGCTGTGAGAGCTGGAGCTTTTAGAGTGAGGTGACTCGGAGCCCTTTAAATGTCGCAGCCTTGGGGAATCAACCCCCCTCAGATGAGTGTGAGACCCCATTCGACCCCTGATGGGCTCCTGCTCTTGGACTTTGGCCAACAGCTCTTGGGTCCTCTGTAGCCGCTGGTTGATGAGGTCCTGCAGGTGGCTTGTTGGACTGTGCGCCAGTGTGACCTGCCGACTGAGGTTGTCCCTCTTGGTGGGCCTTCGTTCTCCACGGGACAGGGCCTCATCCATTGAGCTGCAGCGACTCCTGCCCTGAGCTAACAGCTTCTTGCAAGGCTGAGGCGTGTGGGTCTGGCTTTGGTTGCTCCAGGAGAGTTCGCTCCCCCGGGGCAGACTGCTGGTCTTCACCCTGGCCTCCACAGGGGTCGCTCGAGGCCTGGAGACATCTGTGCCGGCACGTTTCCTTCCAGGGGCTAAAACGTCTAGGTTACCTCGATGGTCCTTCACCCATACGGCATAGTCATCATCCAGCATGCTGGCATCCTCCTCGTGCACTAGGTCAAGAGTCAACATCCCATCTGAAGAGGTGGAGGCCTGAGGACAGAACATGATCAGATCAGATCGATCTTAGAACAAAGTGTCTCACCTTGGTCATGAGTAAGACCAGATTTCATGGTTAAGATTAAGAGGAGTATTTTTTAAAAGTGTAGAAAAGGTTGTAGATGATTTACAGGTCACTGGCAAAAATGGTGTGCGGTATAATGAACGTAGTTTGAAGTTTGGATTCACAAGCTACCATTGCATTTTCACCGCATTTCACAACCAAAAATACACCTCAACAGTGGTGTTTTATAGACAAATAAATATCATTAGAAATTGCTGTTATAATTTTACACTCATCACCAAAAAACTGTTGCAAATATGTGGGTGGAGGCACCGTGGAGGCACTGTGGTCACACTTCACACATCCAGAAGGCCTGGTGTCATGGTGTGGGTGCAATTTTTATACAATGCCAGATCACCTTTGGTCTTCATGACAGACACTTTGACAGATCAATGTTATATTAATGACGTCCTACAACCAGTGGTCCTACCTTTTCTAAACACACACTCCGGTGCTCTATTCCAGCAGGATGATGCTACTACGCTGTGGTCGGTCTCATCTCCAGACCTGTCCCTGATTGAAAATGTGTGGGACGCTACTGGACGCTCTATCAACACTCCACCCCTACCACACCATCTGCAGAACTGAGGGAGAACATTCAAGCTGCATGGGATGGATCATCACAGGACACCATTAGGAACCTCTACACCTCCACGCAGAGACGTCTGGCGTGTTGCGTTAAACCCGACGCCGAACTGAGAGACACCACTTCTGTATGTGTAGATCAATAAATATTGATCAGATCAGTCTTTATCTTCCTTCCCAACAGCACTGCAATCCCACACGTCCTTCTGGGATAAACCACTTCTTTGATGATGAGATTTTTTGATTTGTTCGGTAAAGTTTCTAAGGTTCAATAAGATCTTATGAATGTTATTTAATGTTATACATCACAGCATCAAAAGGCTCCTTGTCTGGGCAGTAAGTGTTGTTGTTGTGCTTTTCCAACACTGTGATCATTAAAGCATTTTCAAAGCTCTGCTCCTGGGAGTCTAGTATTACACCTGATGTAGTAAACCAGTGCTTAATCATGTCACATTGAGTTGAGCTGGTGATGGAATTGATCAAACTCATGTCCAGGACAAATCTGGACCCAGGTTTTTCTTTTAATTTTTGAGACCTTTGACTTTATGTGTTTAATCAATTCTCTTCTAATGTTCTAATGTAATCTGGAGTTTATATATATATATATATATATATATATATATATTCTGGAACACAAAGGCCAGATCTTTCCATTGGCACAACAACAGACTTCGGACTCAAGCTCAAAGCCAGTACTGAAATGCCACCCACCACAGCCATAAGATGACCCCGAGTGGGCAGGCGGCGCCCAAGTGGGATTTTGACACGATCACGTGTTGGGTGAGCCAACAGGCTCTCCTCCTCAATCATGACCTGCAAAGAGAAACAGAGAAACGTGAAGGAGGGCTGTCTGTTTCCGTGGATCTGAAAAAGTGATCTGCTCTTCCAGCCGAGTCTGAACCGAACGTTCTTCAGGTTTCTGAGTTTTACGTGCAGTGATATACGATGCAGCAGGCTAAATTTAGCTTTCCACACTTACACGGGAGTCGCTTAATTCACAGTTTTAGAGTGAGTTCATATGCTTCACACTTTCACAGAAGAAGTGTTAGTATCACTGGGACTCCAGTCAAACTGAGTTCTCAGCTACCACCCGAGTGCCATCTCGACCTAAAGGTTGTTGTTAGGTACTTGCACACACTTTCAATATCTTCACAGGGTTCTTTGAGCAATGCCATGGAAGAACCAGACTTAGTTCCATGCATACGTATATTTGTAATAGAGATGTGGAGCGTGAAGGACCTTAATTGAAGGTTCTTCGACATTTAAAATGTTCTTCACCCTTCTCTTCACACCTCCACAAAAAAAACAAGGTTCTTAATGGAACCAAAAGTGGTTCTTGTACGGCATCGCTCAAAGAACCCTTTGAAGCACCTTCAATTTTGAGTGCAGGCGATGATGAGAGTTAAGGATAATGCAGCCTACATTTCACAGATGTCTTCTTTCACACATCACACCCTTTGAACTCAAAGCCTTTGAACTCACAATTTGAACAGCTTCCATCAGGCAGACGGGACGGGATGTCAAAATCCACCAGGAATATTTATGGATCATTTTTATGTTGCTCCCAGAAGGAATCAGCCGATGCCAATACACAACTGCAAAGACTTCCGTGAAGTCACTCAGAGTGGCAGAGGGTCATATTCCCGATCAGGAATCTGTGTGTGGAGGCACCATGGTTGGCGCCAAGATCAATGGTTTGATTTCCAGAAGGCCTGGTGTCAAGGTGGGGGTGCGATTTCGTACGGTGCCACCCTTTGGTCTTCATTACAGGCGCAACTTGATGTTACTGAGGTTCTGCAAGCAGCAGTCCTACCTTTCCTGAACCTTCACTTCAGTGTTCTATTCCAACAGGACGCCGCTCGTCCACATACTGCTGCCGTCCTAAGAGCTCGTCTTGAAGACACATACATTTACATTTATGGCACTTGGCAGACATGCTTGTCCAGATCGACTTACACTAGTTGCTTCACCACTCGGTCTTAGAGGATGATAAACAATGTACTTATGTTGCGTCTGGAACCTTAATTTCCCTCCCAAGGGATCAATAAAGTTCTATCCCATCCTATCCCACAATCTTATAACCCACAAGTAATAATCAGTTATTAGTTTGAGAATAAGTGACAATCGATGTGGAGGGTTCGACTGCTACAGCGCGCGTATGTACCATCGCACACAGCTCTCGAAACCACCCTGTTGCTTTCTGCATTGTCGCCTGCAGTCGTAGTAGTAACGTTTGCATTTCCATTCATGACTTCACGGCTTGTCGAGCTCTCAGTACCGAGGAATCCGATGATACGAGGGAACATTTTGTCCACGTCAGTTGACATTGCGTTAACGTATTCTGAGTTTCCTCGTTTTACAGGACGTGGGGGCCTGCAGTTGATCAAAATTACTGACATGTGCATTCAGACGGGACAAAAATCACTTTACCGCATCTCGCCATGTAGAACTAATCCCATCTGAACAGGGCTTCAGTAATGCGATGTCTTTCAGAACGGATGATATCCACCATACACTCAGAAAAGCTTATTGTGTTTCCCAGGAACTACATTTATCACATGATACAATATTCTAACACCGTCCACCCCCAGTTCTTCAACTGACCTCATTTGATTCCTGCCAGTCACAGCTGTCAAGCTTTATTTCATTTAATATAACGGCGTGGAGCTGAAATGTCTTTCAAGGGAACGTCCGGCGTAGGGGGAGTAGTGGGACAGGGACAGTTTGTACATTTTTAGCCAGCTGCAGAACTCTGCGGTTCTCCCAAAAAGGATTACAAAGACAAATCTTTCTATCCAATTCAGCTCCATCCTCTCTAATGGTGCAAAAGAAACCCTAGAGTGAGGGACAGATGGGGAGGTGGGGGGGGCATCAGCGGAGAAAAGAGCAGAAATAGATATGGACAGATCCCGGAGAGACCGGCAGACACGGGAAAGAGTGGGTGGGAGTGGGAGCATGAGACTGAGACGGAAAACAATTATGGGTGCAAATGTGAGATTTAACACAGCGAGAAAGAAGCGAAATAAGAGGCAGGAGGACGTTTTCAGCTCACCTCGTCCAGAATGCGGTTCTTGGCCCTGATAATAGCTGTATTTAGAACATTGATCCATGACTCCTTCTCCTCCGGACTAACGGCCAGAAACACGAGATTGGGGGTCTGAAAAAGACATGGACACAAAAGCTGCTGGAGACTGTGTAGTGCTGGTTGAACAGTTCTGGTAATGATACAAACGTCTGCTATCGAGAGCGGAACTGTTTGTTGGATGAGTTTGAAGGCAGAGCGCGAGAGTGCGAGAGGCGGATTACAAGCGCTGCTTGGATTTAGGCTTCGCGTGAAGCACAAAGCCAGCCCAATTCAGCTGCAAAGCATCTCCAAAATCTCCTAAATGAATTAAAGTCTGCAGAAGGCAGAATGAGGGCTGCACGTCTTAACAAACTTAAGAGAGATCAGGAAAGTAAGTATTATTTCTTAATCCTGGAGCTCTCTCTCACCCCCCCCCTCTCTCTCCTTCTTACAAACACACAAACACTCCTTCTATCTGTCCAATCTCTTTTTTTTCCAGATATAAGCAGTGTTATATACACCACACACACCAGTCGACCATAACATTATGACCGCCTCCTCGTTTAGGCTGTAGTTCATCTGTTTCTCTGCAGGCTTTATTCTCCTCCTTTCACCCTGATCTTCAATGATCAGGACCCCACAGGACCACCACAGAGCAGCTATTCTGTGGGTGGTGGGTCATTCTCAGCACTGCAGTCGCACGGACATGGTGGCGGGGTGTCTGCGTGTGTTGCTCTGATGTACGTGGCTCAGACACAGCAGTGCTGCTGGAGTTTTGAAACACCTTGGTGTCACAGCTGAACTGAAAATAGTGCACCAAGCAGAAACTTCCGGAGCTTAATCATAACTAAATTAAATGGGACATGTTTGGAGAATGGGTGACACTTCAAAAATAGTTGCACCCAGAAGGAAGCGTGGGATTGCAGTGCTATTGGTCATCCCCACCCATGTGACCAATGTACTGCACTGTCCTGCACTGCAATTGGTTGATTCCTTCTGGGTGGAAGTATTGCTTTGATGATGTGCACATTCATTCTTCTTCAACAGAATTGAATAAAAAAATTATACTGCAAGACATTTTGGACGATTTCTATTGCTTTTGTCATCAAATCTGGACACAATATAAACAACTGATTCAGGTTATGTTCCGCCTTGTTCTCAAACCGGCACAGCAAGCGTGATTAATTTGTTAGACTCCGGTTCTGTGGGATGTTTAATAAGACGGAAGGCGAACACGGAAAGTAATCTTCATGGAAAATTAAAACGGAGTAAAAACACATGCAAATGAAGCGACTTAGAGCTGCGTGAGTGACAGTACCCTCCCAGTGGCTGACACGTACCTTAGGGTGAGGAGCTGTGGTGGTGACAGCAGAGCAAAAGGGTTAGTGCGTGTCTCTGTCAAAAGGACATGCGCTCGCAGCAAGTGAATTTTAATGATTTGCCTGCTGTTGGATCACAGTTTAGGGTTCAGGGTGGGCTCTTGTTCACCGTAATCAAAAATTAGAACCTGTCAGGAGGAGGAAGAAACTTTCTGAACTTTTAATAGAAGTTCATGTTAAATGAACAATGTCACAGTTGAAGGTCGCTTATCCGGGGTCCGGGTCGCGGGGGTAGCAGCCTAAGCACAGAGTCCCAGACCTTCTCAACCAGCCACCTCTTCCAGGGTGTCCCGGGTCTTCTCCAGGGCCTCAGACAAGCAGTGCTGCTGGAGTGTTTAAGTTCCATAAGGAACTTAAGCGTTGCTTACACAGTAATCACTTGGTATCAGCTACGGAAAACCATTCCCTACACCCTTCCTGAAGGGTTTAAACACTCCAGCAGCACTGCTGTGTCTGATCCACTCGTACCAGCGCAACACACACAGACACCCCACCCACCATGTCAGTGTGACTGCAGTGCTGAGAATGACCCACCACCCACAGAATAGCTGCTCTGTGGTGGCCCTGTGGGGTCCTGATCATTGAAGATCAGGGTGGAAGGTGGAGAATAAAGTCTGCAGAGAAACAGATGAACTACAGTCTGTGATTATAGAACCACAAAGAGCTCCTGTGTGGTCAGAAGAGCTGGCAGGTCCTTCACTTTATCCTCCCCTATCCGGACCTTGTCTGTGTGAGGACTCACCCGGGCCGCAGACTGCCGGCAGCGCAGGAGGGTGAACTTGCTGAGGTTCTTCTTGCTGTGGCTCTTGGCTTTGCGTACCTCTTCTGAGCGCTCATATTCAGCCAGGTCAAACACCTCGTGCGTCTTCCCATCGTTTTTCATCTACAGAAGAGGAGGGGGAAAGCAGTGAGTGCACGCAACCAGAACACTTGACCATACAGAAGGGCACACGTCGATTAATTGACAGCCATCTGTGGCCCATTCACACGCTGACTGTGCTGCTGACACTGGGGAACATCAGGCCATATTGACTTCAGCCTGAGGGACAGGGGTAATTACTGATCACTGTTACTGCCAGGCTCACGCTGGGACGGGCAGCACTCAAAGCTCACTCCACAGAGACGCAATGGCAATTGAAAATCGGATTACTAATATCATCTCACACATAAAGCTGAGGCGTCCAGCTGAATGGTTTAACCGTAGAAAACATGGAATTTCATGGAATCTGGGACAGCCATGACATTTGGACTGTAAACATCAATTCTCTCATTTTCAGGACGGTGTCTTCCTTCTGCACTATTACACTCAGCCTACAATCAAAAACTCTACAGAGAGCGTCTGAGAAAGGGTTCCTTGACTCATAATAATAGTTCTTTGACTGGTTCTGATTCTGTGGAACCATTGTCTTCAATAAAGAAACGGTGCAGAACCTCTGTTTTTAAGGATAACCATGTGTTCCGACTGTAGGTGGGGTGAGAAGTTGAACATATTGACTAAGGTGAAATTTTTGTCTTGGTGTGAAGCGTAATTAAACGGACAACACCAATACGTCACCCGTGAGAAATGAGGCAAGCCATCCGTGTCCGCTGACGGAACCCTGTTACTGTTTAAATGAGATCACTGCCTCGAGGGACCACAGATTGGTCTCTGTGTTCCTCATAGGAAAGACATTAAAGTCGCTAGAATATGTTCTCATGGAGTGTTGGATGGGCAGTTCTGTCTCAGACAGATATGAAAATGATTACCGCCGTGGTCTGATTAGACACCGAGACTTGGCACAAGAGGGTGTGAAGGTACTTCTTCCACTACATCCCCAAGGTTCTCAGAGGCTACTTTTGGGTAGTGTACCTCTTGGTGAGAGATCGTTGACTGCTAGACGTGCCGTCAAAGACTTTTTTGCCAGTCAGACTTTTGGGAGCGCGACGCATCACTGGACTGAGAGAAGCAGGATGGTAGTTTTGATGAACGGACTGCCATCTAGGCCTGTACACGTCCATGCCCAACTATATCTCACCTTGTATCCACACTAGAGAACCAACAGGGTACTAGAGCCTCCTTTAATTGTACAGTTTTCCCCAATAATTGTATAATTTCATTTTAATCTCGTAATCAATTACATATATCATCATACCAACAACTCCTTATTGATGCATTTTATCAATGAGTGTACGTTTAAAAGGGCAACATCTGTGCAGTCATCATAAAATCTTCACTTTGCTCCTTAATGTCACCTTGCAGATGGTGCTAATTTATTATTTCGTTTCTGTTCCGTCAGTTCCGTCACAGAACCCAGCCTAACTGTCAGAACCTGACAGCTCTCTCCCAGTCATTTGCTTGGGTGAGTATTTAACAGTGTGAAAGCGAGAGATAGGGGTGTGTTGAAGTTTCTGATTCTGCATTAAATATGTTCATGAGAAAAATGTATCACAGCAAAGAAAACCTGCTTCAAATGCTGATGTTTATTAGGGCGTCAGTGAATTGGGGAGACAGTTTAACAGCTGTGAAAATAAGCCACGAGCTTTAAACACTGAAGAACATCCACTTAATTATTCATCGACTATTGATTAATTATGAATGCGAGCAAATGTCGGTAGTATCTATACCTGAGTACCATCAAATCTGAGATTAATATGGAGCTACGATGTTAAAACAGGATATTACATTTTACTGGTTTGTCAAAATACTAGGATATCTATTGGATAACTAGCAAAATATATATTTTTACATATTTAAACTCATTCCTTCCAATCTTGGAGATGCTTTAGGAAAAATAATCAAATTCCATGTTGATAAAAGATCCTCAAGGGGTTTTCTTTGCAATTAAATGTGGTCGTGGGTCATTTTTGACCCTTAAGACCACACAAGGGTTTCATGGATAGACGCTACCCAAACATCATAACAAAAGCTGGACATCGTTGACCAGGTCCAGCAGTAGAACACTGCTTCACAGTGTTAGTGCACCAGTTACAGCTGTTCACTAGTGTGTCGCTCTACTGGCTTCCATCCTCCTCCAACATCACCAACGCTGGCATATGAGTACGCCAGCTGAAGCCCACGTCCAGAACCGTGCGTACTGTCTACGGGCCTCATTGGTAAGCGGAGCTCATTGACCCCGCCACATCACATGACTTGAACCTAAAGCTCTCCTAAGACCTGTTTCTGAGATTCTCTGTAAAATCATACACTATCAAAATACACACATCCAGTAATATCACTGGTGTCGCTCTTTAAACCACACATTAGTTTGGTTTGCTCTTGATGGTTGAAGTGAGTTATTATCAGCATGGCTTGACCACAAAAAAAAAAGCTCTTTGAGGCCCTCAAAAAGGAGACTGTAGATGCAGATGAGTCTGGAAACTGATTTAAAGAGGTCTAAGAACAAGTAGGAATCAGCTGTTCCACTGTCCACTAAACAATTTATTAGTGGAACAACAGCCAACACGAACTAGACTGTGTCATGGAACCTGAAATCATCCAAAATGACACGGAATGAAATCTTGTTGTATGTAAATAAGACTTTTTCCGTGCTTCCCTTTTCCTTCCCATTAAATATTTATGCTTCATTAAAAATCTCTTGGAAATTCGCTGCAGAATCCAGTTTTACCGCAACAGCCAAAGGAGCTGAAGCAGCAGCAGCGTCTTTGGGCAGCCGTTCTGCTCCAGACAAAGGCAGGCGGATGGTGTGACCTGCTGTCAGTTGGTCTAGCCTCTCCTCCTATTGTGCCGGTGACCCGTCTGCGGGAACGCCTCGTTTATAGACAGGTCAATCCTCATTAAGGTTGGCTGTGTCAGAAACAGAGAGGTTTATCGAGCCCGGGAATGGGGGTCAGGAAACTGTTCCACATTGGGAATACCGTTCCCAAAGGACCGCAGTTAAGGTCACAGGGGAGACAGAGACAGACAGGGTACGGAACAAGAGAAATCAGTGGTATCTATGTATGTCGAGCTGCGGGCAGTGGACTCAGCAAGATGGTACATGGGCAGATACAGCATACTGGGTCAGAATCTGTATGGTTGCTAGGCATTCACCATAGCAACAGAAATGAGCAACAAAGGAATCCACTGTCAGTGAGCCAGCGTGAGTCAAACAGATCAAAGTGATCGTTCATGGAGTGTAATATCAAGCAGGATGCGTACGAGCACACCGAACCCCACCCTCATTAGTAGGCGCATACACTGCAACACTCCAAAATCCACAGGAAAGGTAATATACAGGTAAAACTCCGCACAGGCTCGGCACGCTGGCGTGTAACCTCATTCCTCCTGGTTAGCTGGCCTCCTGAGATCGGACTGTGAGAGTGAGCTGACAGCGGCAGAGAGAACGCACAGTCTAATGCTAATATGGGGCAAAAGACCCCTGAAGGAACACGCCTGGCTTCTCTCCATCACATCAATATTTCACTCCCCTGCTGTTGCCCCAGCACGTTTCAGGCAGGGGGCCATCCTCATCCCAGGATTAACCACCTCCAAAAATAACTCACTATCCAACCATCCAACCTCACGCTGACAGTGGGGCCGCTCCGATCGGAAAACGCGAGCTTCCTAAAGTGTGCCGTTATGAATTTTGCATTCACTGTATGCTTTTATTACCAAGGTGGAGATATCGTTCTCCGAGAACGCAGCTGAAAAAGAAAAACAAACACGTGGCAGCTGCTCCTGCTATGAAGGACGTCTGTATGACTTGGCTGCTTAACGAAGATGCAAATTTCCAGCAGTGTTCTAATGATTTCTGGAAAGCCGCACTAGATCTGAAACGTGGCAGCTCTTCAACACGGCGTTCGGGAATGCATGGCAAACAGAGCGGCGGGACTATGTTCTGAGAGCCGGAGCTGGAGCCTTCACAGGGGAGCCATAAAGCAAGCTCAAGGCTCCGAACGGTAGTCAACATCAACTGAATACCCTACAATTACATGCCCGAGGGGTTTATTTCTGTACAAACTGGGTTGGAATTAAAGGTGGAAAATGGATTTGCAAAATCCCTTGAATCATAGCGGAAAACCTTCTCAAATCCGGTTGGCAGTGTTATTTATTTACTTATTTATTTATTTACTTATTTATTTTTCAGACCAACCGGCTCTCCCAAAATAGAAATCAACATCATTAAAATAATGGGCATATGTAAACCTCTGAGGCTTCTTGCCACTCCAAATAAATGACAATGATATGCAAACTGAAAATCACGACTCACTGTGCGAGTGATTGCACTCCCCGCTGTCGCTGCACATTCATTTACATCTATAATAATCCTGTATTAGATTGGCCTTATGGTTTAATACCACAATCAGGCTGTGACAACACTGTGTCAGCAACGGAATGTGGGCACAAATTCTCACACTGCAATGTCACTGGATCACCGACTTCTGGTGAAAGTTGGAGAAAATTCAGAATGTATATCACAGAATTTATATCGAAATGTCTGCTTTTACCAATATCGTGCAGCCCTGTAGTGCATGTTGTGTGATTCCATTCTTTTAGGAAGGGCTGAGCTGGTATTAGGGTTCCCTTACTGTTATGTCAGAACTGGATGATGTACTGTCCCAAATATAATCGCAATAAATAAAATTAAAAAAAAAAAATTCATAAACATAATCAAAAGTCGACACAGCAGCTTGTTCATGTTAATCTGATTCTAGAACATCAATTGTCACACTACCCAAACATCCCAAAGAGACGTGCTCAATATTGACAAATACTGAAGCATGAAACTCTATTAATTCTCACAAACAGAACTGATTTTTAACAATCTCGCGTAGAAACGTCCAAACAGGCTGAATGTTCCAGTCCAAAAAATATGACCCATATGGTCGTCTTTTTAGCCAGTCACTGGTAGCGCTGTTGAGCAAAATACACAAACACACACACACACACACACACACACACACACACACACACACACAACCTGCTTAAACCTTGCACTTGAAGAAGAACTGAATAAACTGAACAAAACAAATAAATCCATTCCTTTATTCCACCTTCGGTTCTAAGCCCTGGAGAGGAATCAATCTGGTTATGACACTCAGGACTTGTTCAAAAATATCGAAGGGCCAGGAAACGCCCCTGGGTCAAGGATGGGTTTAGGTGCAGAATAAGATATTAACTCTTAGAACCCTGGGTTCTAGATGTAGATATCTCAGATGCACTGAGATGTAAATATCAACAGAATGTCGAACAAAGTGAACAGACAGACAGATTTATCGGTAACCTCCACCAAGACAGGACTCCTCACTGAATGTCTTTGGTGACGCTGACGTGCTATGACCACCCGGGTACCTGGACCCCTACGATGCAATCCCTCTTGAACTCGTCCGAACAGGAGGCACGTACAACGAAGTGACCTCATACCTCATCGGTCAGGTGCAGCCATAAGGCCCATTCTTTACATCACATGTGCATCGGGGCGTGAAACTTGCCAACCCAGCAAGTTTCCTTCCTGCTGGTTGATTCTGTCTGAGTGCAACTATTTTTTGAGGCCGAGTGCATAACAACATACACACTACCGGTCACACGTTTGGACACACGGTCTGAATGTATCATAACGTGGCTACTTCTTTCGATATCGATATTAAAAATCATACCTGCTTATTACAACACGTGCTGTGTGGACAAAAATATCAGGACACCTTGTCATTCATTCTCGAACAGTCTCCGTTGTCTAGGGGAGGGGTTATACAGCCTTACATTATACATAAGGGTTGAAGACAGTAGGTGTGCGCAAACATTTGATTGATGCTGTACAGCATATAATACACTATATGACACATGCATTGCATGTATCATAGCCTGTGGTTTAGCAGGGACTTGTCTGCAGGAGAGTGTTCCGTACGTTTGTCCTTGCTCATCTGCTGCGCTGTAAGTCCTCAGCCTACATACTGTAAGTGCAAGCACATCAATTATTCACACCACACATACAGCAAGCGTACGCACGCAGATACTCGAAGCAGCTGGACTTTCTCTGGACCTTTCTGGACCTGCCAAAAACAAAAACAGACGCCTGGCCTTTTTCTCTGGGCCTATTAAGAGCCGTCCACGTCATACGGTTACTTCCACTGACATCATCCTGGCAGGAGCAGGGCTGTCTCAAGCAGTGCCAAAGAATTACAGTGGTGTACAGTGTGTCGTGTCACTCAAGTCGTCTGCTACAGGACGGCACACACTCCCCTCAGGGCCTGTAGACACCTGAGGACGCCAGAACCACCGTGTGTATGATGCAACCGGCTGACACTCTCTCTGCTGACGGCAAAAATAACTCCGAGTGCCTGAAGGCTGTAATGGTGCCAGTGCAGGGTAATGGAATATGCGCTGTAGGTACGTCAGCGCAAGGCTTTTTACATAAATGAAAGGGTCTAAAAATGGCCTTTTAAGCCTTTAACTTGTGCATGGTTATAGATGACCATTCCCAGTGATGAGCCAGTCATGCAGTTGCTGGACAGGACATGTAAAGGAGCTTAAGGGGTTCGATATCCTCGCTGTCACGCAATCAACTTTACATCATATTCTGGGAGCATTTCTGTTGGTCCATGAGACGGTGTAAACAAAAAATGAACAATGAAAATGGAGAGACGAGGTTTTTGCCCGACAGTGAGACGTGCGTAGATATTCAGGAGCTGAAAGGGTAGCGAACACCAACTGCCCTTGTTTATATGATCTGAGAACCTGCAAGCTCCAAAAAGCAGCAGATAAGCAACTGAGCAAGTCGGCAGAACTGCCTCCGCCTCCTTGTCGAGAACGTCATTTTACAGAATGTCGCTTCTCCACAGGCCACTTCCAACTCATCCCCACCTGATACAATGCATTCCTGTCTTGGGAGGTTCTTGATTGGCTGAAGGGGGTGACTGAGTTTTGGGTTGGAGCTGAAACCTGCAGGAGCTCTCCAGGAGCAGGGTTGGTGATCCCTGGTCTACATGCTTATCTTGCATAGATCCTGAAAGCCTACAGGTCAAGGTAAGCCCGATGCGGCTTTGACCGTTGCCGGCAGGTAGGGTGTGGGCTGGTGCATTTGTGGCTTTGTAGGCCAGCAGCAGGGTTTTGATGCAGGCAGCTACAGGGAGCCCGTGGTCCAGAGTTGGGAACAGCCTCACAGCAGCTGGTAGGAACTGAGATGTCTCCTCATTCAGCTCCGTCCTCAAGAGCTTTTCACTCAGTGAATAGATGAGTTGCACTACCAACACACATTCACTCAAAGGCTTGGAAAGAGATTACAAGCATATAAATGATGTAGCAGGAACCAAGCTCTGCTCTCTATCTCGCAAGCGAGAAAACGAGCGGAATCGTGATTTCATTGTTCCTGAACCTGTTACTGAAGTGCAGGAACGGAGCGATGGTGAGCTGTTAGATTACAGCTGAGTGTATTCATCTGTGTGTGTGTGTGTGTGTGTGTGTGTTCCTGCACAGGGGGTGTCATGGCTTTGCATTCAGAGCCGTGGGCTTCCTCAAGCGCAAAAAGAGTTGCAGCTGCGGCTTTGATCTCCTAATGTGTGCGATGGCGATTGTACTACATCCAGAAGACTGCAGCCGAGAGAGCGAGGGCCGAGCCACTCAGCAGCATTTCTTAATGCGATTCGAGTTATCTTAAGGATAAAGGCAAGAGCCACGCTCACATTTGGGGGTGTGACTGTTGGGGGGTGTCTCATTGTATCAGTACACTCCTCCCTTCTGCTACCCAAAGTGACAGAGATGAGCTGTAAATCTAACTGGCCTTCAGGCGATGACATGTGAGAGCTGCTGCACTTCTCTGAAAATCACCATCATTCGCACGCTCGTGAGCTGAGAGCGCGGCCGATTTCATTACAGGGGTTTAGAAACCAATGAAATCTCTCCGATGGACTCTCGGATTTCGTTGATTGACATTGGCTGGGTACATGGACAGTTCTTAATGTGAGAAGAAACCTCCTAATGTTCTCGTAACTCCCGATGTTTCTTCGGTAGGTGTGACAGAGGTGTGTACGACAAGCTCACGACTGTCCACCTCTTTGCCAATGTGCTCTTAAACTGGTTTGTGGTCCTGGTGATGGAACCCATGTTATTAGGCTCATCATCAAGAACATAGATGCACCAGAAGGAATCAGCAGATTGCAGTGCTTGACTGAAATGGAGTCATTACACATGAAGTCACTCAGAATGGCACTCGTGCATCACACGTCCAGAAGGTCTGGTGTCATGGTTTGGGGTGCAATTTTGTACAGACCTTTTCTGAACACACACTCCGGTGCTCTATTCCAACTGGACGACGCTCGTCCACATACTGCTGCCGTCTCAAGATCTCCCCTTGAAGACACAGATACTACGCCGTGGTCGGTCTCATCTCCAGACCTGTCCCTGATTGAAAACGTGTGGGACGCTATTGGACGCTCTATCAACACTCCACCCCTACCACACCATCTGCAGAACTGAGTGAGAACATTCAAGCTGCATGGGATGGATCATCACAGGACACCATTAGGAACCTCTACACCTCCATGCAGAGACGTATGGCGTGTTGCGTTAAACCCGACGCCGTCCTGAGACACACCACTTCTGTATGAGTAGATCAATAAATATTGATCAGATCAGACTACAGTTATCATCAGTTATTGATCCTGATCACCTTCATCTTCCTTCCCAATAACAATGCAAACCCACACGTCCTTCTGGGTGCAACTATTTTTTTGACAGTGAGTCTATTATTGCCTGTTATCAAAGCACACCTACACACACTGGGACAAAGTGTGTCCGGTGGCAGGACCTGTGTAATACACACTCTATGGACACGTCCTAATGACTGAACTCTACCATGAGCTTTCCCAAGTCAAGGATTTTGGCACTGAAGCATCAACTGCAAATCAAAAGGTGAAGATTGAGAAGATGAAGCTTAATCTACATTCTTGAAAATGAAGGTGCTTCAACTGTACAGCTCTAAGGAGGTTCTTCTGTGGCTCGAAGAACCCTCTAGAGCAGGTCTGGGCTCCTGACCCAAAGTGACTCATCATGCATCCAGCTGGTGCAGAGAGGACAGTTCTTGCTGTTCCAGTAAACCCATTACACTTCTCATGAGACAGAATGCTGGGGGTCCCAGAAGTCCACTCACCTCTTTCTCAAATATATACAGGTGGTCTCCTTTCAGCATCACAAAGCGGTTCCTCCATATTTCCCTGAAGATGCCTTTGCCACAGAACTTGCGGATCCACCCCACTTTGTCCGGCTGTGATGACAGCTGGTTGGCATCTTGAAGTCCCTGCGTGTGGAGAGTAGATCCCACTCTTACATAACAGAGGAATGAATGAAACCCACCCTCTCCCACTCATCTGTCTGCAGTCTGCAGGAACGGGGGTCACAGATCTCCTACTGCAGGTGATCACTGGGGCTCACCTTAAGGGCGTGGCCAATTAGTGTAAGCATTTTATTATAGGAATAATGCAGAAGATACAGAACCCTCAAATACTACTCAAGCAGAACATCTAACAAACATCTGACAGACAGCTTTAGTGCAGTAAACTGCTGCTGTGCATTTGATCAAATTCTCACCCTTTTCACCAGGTGGCTCTTCTTCATCTTTCTGCTGTGTTCCCCGGTTCTTCCCCGGTTCTTCCCCGGTTCTCCCCCAGTTCTCCCCCGGTTCTCCCCCGGTTCTCCTCGGCTGCTCTGCTCGGATGATCAGGTGCGGCTGGGAGCGGCTATTCGCTGTGGTGACCGCTGGCAGACCGCAGGCATACTGTCTCCATTGGCTCGCTGAGCGCAGCTGAGGGTTTGAGGGAACCAGGTTGAGAGCTGTTCCAGTGCGCGTCTGTGAGGATCCCGCTGCGCCCTCTACTGGACCACAGAAGATACGGCACCGTGACGTCACGGCAGATGCTTTCGCTCCAAGGTTCAAGGTGAACAAGAGATGGAGATGGATGGATGTTGAAGATGGTAGTGATGGTTTAGGTGGTGAAGATGGTGTAGATAGTGAGCACTTTCTCTCTCCATGGATGGATGGATGGATGTTGAAGATGGTAATTCTGGTTTAGGTGGTGAAGATGGTGTAGATAGTGACCACTTTCTTCCTCCATGGATGGATGGATGGGTGGGTGGGTGGGTGGATGGATGAATGGATGGATGTGTGGGTGGATGGATGTTGAAGATGGTAGTGATGGTTTAGGTGGTGAAGATGGTGTAGATAGTGAGCACGTTCTCTCTCAATGGATGGATGGATGGATGTGTGGGTGGATGGATGGATGGATGGATGGATGTTGAAGTTGGTAATTCTGGTTTAGGTGGTGAAGATGGCGTAGATAGTGACCACTTTCTTCCTCCATTGATGGATGGATGGATGGATGGATGAATGTTGAAGATGGTAATTCTGGTTTAGTTGGTGAAGATGGTGTAGATAGTGACCACTTTCTTCCTCCATGGATGGATGGATGTTGACAATGATAACTGGTTTAGGTAGTGAACATTGTGTAGATTGTGAGCACTTTCTCTCTCCATGGATGGATGGATGGATGGATGGATTTTGAAGATGGCAATTCTGGTTTAGGTGGTGAAGATGGTGTAGATAGTGACCACTTTCTTCTTCCATGGATGGATGGATGGATGGATGGATGGATGAATGAATGGATGGATGGATGGATGGATGGATGGATGGATGTTGACGATGGTAAATCTGGTTTAGGTGGTGAACATTGTGTAGATAGTGAGCACTTTCTCCCTCCATGGATGGGTGGGTGGATGGATGGATGAACCTAAAATATTAAGTAACTGTATAACCAGTATAATGTATTATATATATATATATATATTCTTTCAGTCTAATCATTGCATTTTCAGCTCAGAAATGAGAACCTAAGAAATACATTTTTACATCCCAAATGAAGACGAATTGGAGCAGCCAATGTCCTGAAAATAACAGTATCCGTTATGTGTGACTGTCTCCTGTTAATACACGTCGGATTTTTAGGTGTATAAAAATACATCTAACAAGGAAAACCTCCCTTAAAATGAAAGATTAATCTAACATGGGTCCCATCTTGAGGCCAGTGTGTAGTGTACAACCCACTGAATCCATCCTAGTTCCATCAGGGACCCTGGTAGGCATCAATATGTGGGGCCAACATGGAACTTATGGACGAAACATTCTGGTTCCCACATGGACACGCTATCCGGGAGAGTCAGTGAATCCCAGAACCACTTGGGTTGCTTTTCTGGTTATGAATCAATACTGTTGAGTGCGATTCAATCAGAACTGCAGTATGAGTAGGATACAACACAGCTCTAGACATGGTTCATGTCCCTGCATTGGGGTCTTCAGTTCAAGTCCCTGACTGGGTGGAGCTTCCATCTATGTGAAAGTCTGCTCAGATACGGATTGGCACTCTGGCCTGGGCGACCTTCTCACCATTGAGTGCTGATTGTAGTAAAGCATCCTTGAGTATTTCGAAATGAACTATATTTAAGTGTAACTTATTTTGTTCAGTCAGTAAACACCAGTGACATTGTACCATCAACAGTCATACATGCCAGTGCTATAATAGTGCCTCCACCATGTTTGATAGATGATTTTATTTCCTGTTTAAATACATTTTAAATAACAAGGCAAAGCAACTCCATTTCAACACCATTTCCATTTGCGCCTGTAAAATTGGAGGGACTGTACAAAATGACACATAGTTGTGGATCTAAATGCATGTCAGAAAGTTACGTTGTAGATGACGTGCACAACATTGACCAGAACCCGATTCCCTACATTTACGTTGCACTTGAGCATCACCGAGTGTGGCATCAGTCTCCAGTATAAGCAGAGCCTTTCAGTATCTGAGCCTAAAAAGATCAGTTCAACTTATCATGGTACAGTAACAGCAAGCTGGTCATAGACTGTTTTCAATTCATCATATATTTCAAAATCTGAACTTTACAAACATTGATCAATCTATTGTACTGTTTACAGGGATATGGAGTCAATCGGACGGTATACTGCACTCTACAGTAGCAAAGGTGAAATATAAGGACATACAGTAAAGGATGTCACACTGTCACACACACAATATATGTATATAGATGTATGTGATTCAAGATGGAACAATACTCGGCACTCGTGACCTTAATGAACAGCCGTTACATTACTGGAAGTGTAAATACCGCCGACTGGTATAGACATA
Source organism: Acestrorhynchus altus (assembly GCA_034509495.1). Classification (NCBI taxonomy): domain Eukaryota; kingdom Metazoa; phylum Chordata; class Actinopteri; order Characiformes; family Acestrorhynchidae; genus Acestrorhynchus; species Acestrorhynchus altus. Next base: position 36,086,287 of record CM067505.1, on the reverse strand, counting down.
TACCCTCAGACAAAACTCTTACTTTGCGTGTTTAAAGTGGTAGTGGTCACTTCAGGCTCCTGCAGATAGCTTTATACAAGGATGATCAGACTGTAAATACCTGTGGGGTGTGTTACGGGATTCATAGACGGAGAAGAGGTGGTACAGTGGAGTGTACGTCTCATTCGATTTGTAGAAAACGGATCACAAATCAGATGTTAATGATTGGTTTAAAGGACGACACTCATACAGGTCTACCAGCAGTGACGGAAATCCCAGTCTACAGGACGTTCTCCGAAGAAACTGACATACAGGCACCACCAGAATGTTTCATGGCTTGTGAATGAAGTCAAGAATTGCTTCTAGATGTCAACGCAGGTCCTTCACGACACTCAAGGGAACTGCGGACCGTCAGATAATAGAGCAGAGTGATACACGAGGCCTTCGCTCAGTTCAGTTTGCCTTTCGCTCCTGTTCGCTTCCAGACACTGTGGGATTTGGCCCAAATGCAATCACTCCTGTTCACCAATCATTAACACCTGCTTTGCAACCCACTGTAGCACCTCTTCTCCTTCCATGACTCCTGTCGCACATTCTGCAAGTATTTGTAATCCGATTATCCAAGTACAGGAGCCAGAAGTTACTGCCACCTACAGGGTGCAGGGTTTTTGTCCTGTGAGATTATGTTTATGAACGATTAAAACATATATCAGACTGTTATTATATATAATCAGACTGTTAGTGGTGAGAAATTTGAACAGAAAAATCTAAATGCACAAGGAAAACAATTTCCGTGACACCATTAGTAACTGTTAATGGGCTCTATATTAACTGATCAATTTACAGTCCAATAAATTACATCCGAAGCAAATATAAATACTGTTGGTGTGATTCAGTAATTATCTCTGAAACACGTGGACAGGAGAGTACTGATCACCAACCATCATCCTGGACACCTACCATTTTGCAGACTTTAGTTGTAACTCCCTTAACATACAGGGGTTGGACAATGAAACTGAAACACCTGTCATTGTATTGTGGGAGGTTTCGTGGCTAAATCGGAGCAGCCTGGTGGTCAATCTTCATTAATTGTACCAGTAAGAGCAGAGTGTGAAGGTTCAATTAGCAGTTAAGAGCACAGTTTTGCTCAAAATATTGCAATGAACACAACATTATGGGGGACACACCAGAGTTCAAAAGAGGACACATTGTTGGTGCATGTCTTGCTGGCGCATCTGTGACCAAGACAGCAAGTCTTTGTGGTGTATCAAGAGCCACGGTATCCAGGGTAACGTCAGCACCACCAAGAAGGACCAACCACATCCAACAGGATTAACTGTGGACGCTAGAGGAAGCTGTCTGAAAGGGATGTTGGGGTGTTAACCCGGATTGTATCCAAAAAATATCCTTCCCAAGACGAATTGACACTGTATTGGCCACAAAAGGAGGCCCTAGTTCACCATACTAATCAATTATTGTGGTCTAAAGCCAGGTTTTTCAGTTTCATTGTCCAACCCCTGTACCTTGTCCAGACAATTAAGGCCTTTTGAAGACATTAAAGCGGCAATAACAGATGCAGCAGTAGTGTGGGATGACTACAGTAATGTAAAGTGGAACCAGTGGCTGTATGGAGACCAGCTACTGTGTACATCCACCTAAATATTACTGCAGTCGGCCAATAACAGATCATTGTCCTGCTATACACTCTTAAATTTAAAGGTGCTACAAAGGGTTCTTTAAGAAATGCCACATGTTCCATAAAGAACTATTTGTAAAGGAGATGTGAGTGTGAAGACCATTTAAACTGGAGACCCAAAAGCTTTACTGTGACTTTAAAACCCAGACATCTCTTCTACAAAAATGCCTCTTCGACCAAACACTTTGTTGCACCCTTCTGCTGAGTGTGGACGAAGGGTAGTAATCACACTCTTCAACAAGGGCTGTCTTTCACACAATCTGTGACATCATGGTCTGGAAGAGAACTGACAGACAGGACATTTCATGTTCATTTCACTTTAGAGGAATGTGTGCAGTAGGAGATGTAGATGAATGAAGAGACGTGGATGATTCTTCAGCGTTTGGTTGGTGGACGACCAGACCCATGCCCCAGGCCTGCAGCTAATGTCACCTCCTCCAGGAAACTGTGGAAGAGAAAGAAGAGCAATTAGCACTTAGAACAGACAAAATAACTGGACATCAGGAGGAAATCTAAATCTGCACGGTTTGTTTAGAACCAATCAGTACCCATCTGTACTTTTATCTCCCTGTGAGAACCAAAACTGCAGACACTGAACCTCATTTTACACACCAGACATTCATTTCAGATGTCTGGACGTTGATGTGATCCTCACTGTACTGGACTGAGTGATGTTCTCAGTGTGGATCAGCTCTGATCCTCACCGTACCGACTGGAGTGATGTTCTCAGTGTGACCAGGTCAGTGTCTGGATCCTCACTGTACTGACTGGAGTGATGTTCTCAGTGTGGAGTTGTGCTCAGGGTTCTGATCCTCACTGCACTGAATTATGGATGTTCTCAGTGCGGATCAGGTCAGTGTCTGATCCTCACTGTACTGACTGCGATGTTCTGTGTGGATCAGCTCAGTGTTCTGATCCTCACTGTACTGGACTGAGCGGGATGTTCTCAGTGTGGATCAGGTCAGTGTTCAGATCCTCACTGTACTGACTGGAGTGATGCTCTCTGTGGATCAGGTCAGTGTTCTGATCCTCACTGTACTGGACTGAGTGATGTTCTCGGTGTGGATCAGCTCAGGGTTCTGATCCTCACTGTACTGGACTGAGTGATGTTCTCAGGGTGGATCAGGTCAGGGTTCTGATCCTCACTCTACTGGACTGAGTGATGTTCTCTGTGGATCAGGTCAGTGTTCTGATTCTCACTGTACTGGACTGAGTGATGTTCTCTGTGGATCAGGTCAGTGTTCTGATCCTCACTGTACTGGACTGAGTGATGTTCTCAAAGATCAGGTCAGGCCCTGATCCTCACCGTACTGGACTGAGTGATCTCTGTGGATCAGGTCAGGGTTCTGATCCTCACTGTACTGGACTGAGTGATGTTCTCAGTGTGGATTGGGTCAGTGTTCTGATTCTCACTGTACTGGACTGAGTGATGTTCTCCATGTGGATCAGGTCAGTGTTCTGATTCTCACTGTACTGGACTGAGTGATGTTCTCAGTGTGGGGTTATGTTCTCACAGACTCCTAAAGGTACAGATTTCATTACCCAAACCTAATGAGTATACAGTCTTTTTAATTCCAGAAAATCATACAAGAATTATACAAAACTGAGATGTCTAGAACCAACACTCTGTTCTAGACATACTAAACTTTATTATGTACAAAGTCATGCAAAAATATATAAAGATCTCATTTAGCACACAAGAAAAGGGCAACTGGACACAGAATTCTGCTCTAATTGATTCCTCTTCTTCTGCATAGAGTAAGTTCTGCATTTTAGAGTACCACTGAGGAACAATGGAACCATGTAAGCGCACAGATTCCTCTTTATATAACACCATTCAAGCCTGGTGTAATTCTATCATGTCATTCTGAACGAAGCACCCTGTTGCTGAAGGCTGAAACGAGAGAGGTTAACGCACAGAAAGACAAGAGAACGAGGAAAGTCGGAGAAGCCTGACCTCTTGGTGTTGTGAATGGTGGTCCCTCCGATTACGATGCGAACGCCTGGCATTGTGCGGTTCAGATTGTAAACAATCAGTGCTTCCTCATACGTGGCTCCTCCGATGATGAACACAATGATATCCTGTGGCCTGCATTCAAATATGGATACGGTCAGAGCACTGAAATCTTACCCTGTACATTTTAGAGACAGCAGAAAACACACTATGTCCAAATGTTTGTGGACAACCCTTCTATTGACCGCATTCAGCAACTTAAATCTGCACCCACTGCTGGCACAGACGTGCAAATGCACACACACAGCTTGTCTGGGGTCCCTGTAGAGAAGTTCTGCCAATACAATAGGACTTACTAGAGCATATAAATGTGAACCTGTTGGCACCATGCCTAATGCCAGGCACGGACTAGAGGAGGATAAAGCCCCCTGGCACTGAATACAGGGCAGGGGAACTGTGTTCTCTGGAATGTTGGATCTCCACCCAGTATGTCTGAAAGGGATGAGCTGGGATGGTGGTCATCCAACATCCTGACCATACTATGAATGCAATCAAATCCACACAGCGATGCTCTAAAATCTAGAAAGCCTTCCCTGGACAGCAGTGTCCCATCACTGGCAATGTGAGCGAACAAACCTGTCTCGCAGAGAGCTTGGCCCAAGGTAGGGGAACTGACTGTCCTTCAAACGTCCTTTAATCAGCTGATCCAGTGTGTCATGCAGCAGGGGCTGATGTTGGGTGTAGACATTCTCAACACCCTGTTTACAAAATCAACATCAATCCATAAGTAAATAAATAAATACCATAACTAAAGGTGAGGTGAACAAACACTCATTGCCCACAAAATAGTTGCACCCAGAAGGAATCAACCAACAGGAATGAAACCTGGTGGGTAGCTTGGACATTGTGAGATCAGAATGATTGGAGTTTCATGCTCAGCCATGTGACTAAAGCAAGGACCAGCCTTATGATGATGTAGTGCGCCACACCAGTCATGTGGATTTGATCATAGTACACTTTTGGCGGCAGTGGGTACAAGGTGGCACACACCAGTGGCAACACACTGTCCAACATGTGTAACGGCCATGACTGTGAGAAGTGATGCCCTACATGAGTCATCCTGTTAGTGCTAGCACCATCAGCAGGTGGCTGCACGATGCAGGAGCAGATGCACACAGTCTGGTACAACATCGCCATGGACTCGTTCCAGATCATCATGGAATCACCTTCATGTGACGAGTTCCGTTTTTTTCTTGGTGAAGACAACCAACAAATCCGTGTGTGGAGGCACTGTGGTCAGCATCAAGAGTAACAGTTTGTCATCATTTGTCATCCAGAAGGTGTTTGGTGCAATTTCATACGATGCCAGACCACCTTTGGTCTTCATTACAGGCACTTTGAACACCAAACAGGTTCTGCAACCAGTGCTCCTTCTCTTTCTGAACACATCGTCCAGTATTTATCAAACAGGACGACGCTCGTCCACACACTGCTGCCGTCTCAAAAGCTCACCTTGAAGACACTGATACTATGTTGTGGCCAATCACATCTCCAGACCTGTCCCTGATTGAAAATGTGTGGGATGCTATTGGACGTTCTATCTACACTCCACCCCTACCGCACCATCTGCAGAACTGAGTGAGAACATTCAAGCTGCATGGGATGGATCATCACAGGACACCATTAGGAACATCTGGAACTCCATGCAGAGACGTCTGGCATGTTGCGTTAAACCCGACACTGCTTCTGTATGTGTAGATCAATCAATACTGATCATATCAGACTAAATGTATTGTTCTTAGTAACGTTTATCTTCCATTGCAATAGTATCACAATCCTACACGTCCTTCTGGGTGCAACTATTTTTATGGAGTGCATATGAACGTTGAAATGCATCACCATCATCACGTGCACTCCTTCAATACAAACCTTAAGCCCTTTGAAAAACTGTTTAGTGATGGCTACAGCGTCCGTGGCGGTAATTAGATCACTTCCTCTGACCCGTTTCCCTCCGTAGTCAATCACAGCCTGAACCATCTGTGACACAAGAGGACAAATGGAACAGCAGCATACGACAAAGATGTTAAAATTACATGTGCAGTGGTTGATGTTCTTGCAGAGTTCTTGCTGAACCGAAAAGCAATAAACACTAATCCAATAACCGCCGCATTACCTTGCGGTGTTTTTCAGACACCCCTCTCCGGTTCAGCTCTTCTAATAGGCTGGGCAGAATGCTACTGCTGTGTCTCTCGTAGCGCAGAGCGTAGAGCATCACCAGGCGCACGGCATCCAGTTCCGCTACCCGAGGGTTCTGCAGAAGCCGTCGCACATTCTGTAGGCATATGAACAGATATCAGCACCGTGGCTCACCAAAGGCCGCAACTTCCCACATTTCTCACGTCTGAGGAACCGTGTTCTGCACCAAGTCAAACAATCCCTGAGGCCTCGATCACCTGAGCTCCAGAAGCAGCCAATAATCATAATTATACAATATTGGGCCACAAAATGTGGTTGTATGCGATCTTATTTATTTAAAACTGAAGCATGCAAGTAAAAATACCCGAGTGCATGTAGTACTGAGTTCAAACTGTGTAAGAATCAATCAGAAAAAAAAAAAAACGGCATAAAAAAATAACAAAAACACCTCCTTAACACACACCAACACACGTGTGCAAGGGAACGAAAGCACATTAACATTAGTAACATTAGTGCTATTGTGAGATGTCTCCTGCAGCATAGAAATAAGAACAGAATACTCCGCTGAGTCACCAAATCCAGACTTCAGGTTCTGCCGAATATTGCATAATAATATAAAAAACCTACAGCATTATTAAACAATCTGCTAACTTTACATTCTGTCCAGTTTTGCACAAAGATAAAGGAGAAGACTTTTGGGAATATGTAAACAAATCACATTGACGTAAACAGGATCCACAATTTACAGTCAAAAAAGTGTTGAGAGCCCTCTTTGGGGTGTTGATGCACAGAGACGTTCCACCGTCTGGGAAAATTAAATTTATTTACATTTATGGCATTTAGCAGACGCCCTGATCCAGAGCAACTGTTCACTCACCCCTTGAATGGCACCATGTCTTTGGTGATGTAACCTGTGCCAGCTTCTGTTATGTCTTGCCACCTGCTGCTTTCATACCGCACCTTTCTACTAAACGGTTCTATTAAGGTGTGCTGACGGTACCCTGGCTGGTTGTGGACTGTCACGGGCCGTGGACTAATCTTCATCTTACAGATGGTGAAATAATCTGTTGAGCTGTCTTTAACTGCAACCAACATAGTTGGCAGAAGCCCATCTTTGACAAAATCGACCAAGACACCTCCAAGCTCCTGACAACGAGCCACGTCTAGAACCTAAATCTACCGGCACAGACCGGGAGTCCACTGGTGCTCGCGTTTTATCTCCTGCCGCAGTTTGTTGACGCTGTTGAACTGCAGTCACTTCTGGGCAGAACACTAGCTTGCAGTGCAGTGAACGTGTGACAACCTCGACGCACATCGTCGACAAAACAATGAAGATATTATCGTGAGATGTGAGAAGCGGGTTAAGGTGTATGCAGGGTGTGAGGTACCTGCTGGGCACTGGAGTGGTCATTCTGGCAGGCCAGCTCCTGTTCTACCTCAGACACCTCCATCAGCTGCCTCTCGCTTACTAGACGGGACAGTTCTCCCACCACAGTCACATGCTTGCTGACGGTGCCTGACATTTTCTTAAACTGAGGGTAGTTATCCACAAAGGCCTGCAGAGAAGGAGCAGATGCTCAGGAAACAGTAGAAAGCAGAGCACAAGCACCTCCGACTTGATCTGGACACACCTTCTCATTCACGGTTTCTTCTGAAATGAAGGGTATTAATCAAGTTTATCCCACTTCTGTTGCAGTAACTGCCTTTATACTAGACTCAAGAGCATTGCTGTGAGGATCTGATGGCATTCAGCAACAAATCTATTAGTGAGGACAGGACTCCTCCAGAGAATGAAGTTCCACAGCATTATGCATGGTGCCAGTAGGTTCATGTATTACTGCCTAATGTAGTGGCAGTACATCTCTACAGGTTCTAGACAAGCTGTGAGTGCATTTGCACAGTGTCAGCAATGGCTGCAACATAAAACAGCTGAATGCATTCTTAAGAAGGGGTGTCCACACACTTTTGGACATGTAGTGTATTCTGAAGGCATTGGAATGTGTGTAAAATGAAACACTCCTTTACAATGTTCTTCTTTATTAAGAAATATTTCTAAATCAATAGTTTATATCAAGAAGTTGACTGTCTTTCAAACTATATAGATATAGATGACAGAGTTGCATAAACTCTGCAATTTTACATCATCACTTCTCAGGCTCATCTGCACCTAGAATCCTCCAAAGTCCTCTCGAACAGTGGCCTAATCATCTGCAGCTGATGTTCTGCACCTGATTCTTATTTCCCACATTCAGAAAAGTGAGGGTGTGCTAACTTTTGCTTCACAAATTTAAATTAATATGAATTTTCTAAACGAGTCTCTTTTTTGCATTTAGTTGTATCGCTTCATCTCTCAATACTGCTCAAATAAACGTCCACATGATTAAAAATGTTCATGTTTCCATCGGTTGTTCTAATGTTTTAATGACGGACAAAATGAACAAGGTTGACTGATGGAACATCTGATTGAACTGTGACGACTCCCTCCCCCATTACCCACCGCTGCACTAGAAGGCTTATGAACCTTTCAGAATCATTTTTATGTCCTGAAACTAGACAATTATACAAGTATGGACGTGTATTTAATACGCAAAATGCTTTCATCCTTACCTTCATGTCAGAAATAGACTCTAGCTTCTGTTGACCCTTCGGCTTCTTCTTCTGAAAGTCCTCCATTAAGTTCTTAATGTTTGTTCCGATCTCACCAAAGTTCAGATACAAGTTCTGTATCAAAGAAAGACGAGGGTCCATCAGTCTTCAAGTACAGCAATAAACATCACACATTACACGTTAAACGTCCACATTACAAAGTTACTAACTTATGCCTTCGCAATAGAGGGTTTCCTGAACGTGCATAATTAAAGAAACATGACAATGTTTTGATGGAAAGGGGTTTTGAATGAACAATCATACATAAAGCTGCACATCACATGATTCTCTTATGAGCTGGCACAGGTGGACAGAGACTGGAAACACCCGGCCCTGCGGACCCGGACACAACAGACAGCTTTTGAGGGACTGCCTTCGACATATAGAAAAGCTGAATTCACAGCTTGTTGCAGAAATGTATCTGCACTGCTCTCCCAGAACTGTCACACAACCATTAAAAGGTCGCTGTAAAGATGATTGTGCTAAACACAAAGATTGTGATTCTGGTCGCCTACGTCACGTTTCTTCTCATAACTGTAGTGAATGGAAACAATTTATTCAGCATTTTTCTGCCAAAAAATAATAATTGCGTCTAATATTCATCCAACACTTGGACGAAAACCTGGCTAACAGCACAGTAAATCTTGCCCAAAACTGATCTTAATGTGTGTCGGAGAAAAGCTGCATAGAGTTCAAACTGATGACATTCTGATAAATAGAGCTCTGAGCATCACTCAGTCTAGCGTCACCCACGTTGGCATAGAATTCATCGTTCTCTGCAGACAGCACCACTTCTTTCAGGTCTTTATTGATGCCAGGCACCCGGGACAGGTCTATTCTGTTGTTGTTGAGACCCAGCAGCTCATGAACCATAGCCTGATATGTCCACTAGAGGGAGGAAAAGCAAAAACATAGAACTCATTCCAAAAATTAAAAATAAGAACAGAAAACACACCATAACAGAAAACACAGGTTAAAAGGAGAAAACGCCTAAGGTGATGTAAACACATGATTGAGATCAAGTTACGCCGGTGGTTCCATCAAAGGGACCGTCCGTTAATAAATGTGCAAAATAATTACAAATATTAATATATAATACTTCACACAGTCAACCTACTGTGTGGTCTCCGCTGCCCTCTTGTGACCACAGCCGTAATTACAGCAGGGTGAACAATTCACGCACTACAACTCTCATATATTAAAATCAGAAGTTTCACAAAACAAGAGGGAGACACTCACCTGGTTGAGGAGGGGCGTGATAGCATCATCACTTCTGTCCAGAATGAGGAGGAGAGGAGGCACTTCTGTTTTTCTGAAGTCAAACAGCTCATATTCCTTGGTGATGATTTGCTACAGGAAAAGGAAAAATGCAAACCTTACAGCAACCTGTTAGTGGAAAAAGTTGTCTCACACACACACACACACACACACACACACACACACATACATATACACACACACACACACACACACACACACACACACACACACACACACACACACACACACACACATACACACACATACACACACACACCTTACCTTCACACTTTCAGCCAGTCTCTTCGACATGTCAGAAGAGAGCTGGTAGCGGATCATGGGGCACTTCTTCAAAGCCAACAGTACGGAGGTCAAGCCTTGAGTGACACGTGGAAGAACAGTGGGTTCCCAGCTGCGGCCCTGTGAGACACCACACACGCGACGCACGGGTAAATCCCCGCTTTGTTTTTTAATACACACTCTTCATCAAAACAATAGCATAAACAGTTTCACCCAGAAGGAAGTGTGGGATTGCAGAATAAACGATATCTGGAACAATAAATGATGAAAAAGTTCGACTGAAATATCAATATTCGATATTTATTGATCTAATCAACAGAAGCAGTTTCTCTCAGTAGAACATCAGGTAAACGCAACACGCCAGACGTCTCGGTATAACGTCTACTAGCTTCCCGTGTTTGAAATTGGTGATAGGTCTGGCGAGGCACCAAGATCAAAGTGGGACTCATCACCGAAGATCCTTGCTTACGTCACATGCACAGCTGAGCGTGAAACTTAAATCCTTCTCATGTCTCACAAAGTCAAACCTACCACCGAGTTTCATTCCTGTCGGGTAATTCCTTCTGGGAGTTTTTTGATGATGATGATGAGTGTATATGCAACGAGGCAGTGTTATTACTTTAGGTTTCGCATACTGCCCTGTCTCCTACCCTGACTACCCCTTGTAAGTTGAGGGAGAAAAGATGAGGGTTCACAGCGATGAAGTCTCCATAAAACTCCTGCAAGGAAAACACACCACGATGAATTTTGTACCAACAGCTTTAATCATCTGCTTATTACTGCTCATAAAAGGCCAAACGTTTTCCTACAGGACAGCAGAGATCATTCCACCTCATGCTGAGAAGGACAATTTCTATAACATTAAAAAGAGCTCACTTACCTGAACTTCTGCCACAACCTCCTGTTCATCAGCCTCGGCCAAAGCTTTAATTTCACTCTTGCTGATGACGTTACTGAAGTCTAAAGAAAGAGGAATCAGGCTTCAGAGTAATAAACGCTGTAAAAGAAGGGCTGAATATTTGGTGGTATTTCTCTGAAAATCAGTGTCGCTACTCACAGATGAAGTAGACGCTGTACTTGGGTCGGCGCAGCTCCTGAATCAGACTCTCTACGTTTTCCTGAATAGAAAAGATTCGTGTGGAAAAAATGATTTGGAGTAGAACACGTCCTCGACTGTCCGACTTCTACAAATGTTTTTAACTGGAAAGCTTAAACTGCAAACCGTCAACGAGTAAAGTTAAGATCTGCTGGTACTGAAAGAATTCAAAAAACATATGTACTTGTTCTTTCGGCCGAGTCTGTGCTGGTGTGCTTTAGTCTGCAGATCTTTGTCAGTCAGAGTCAACGGTTGAGAATCGAGTGAAGTGTGAGGGGTCCTTCAAACTAGCCTAGGCTTGCGATGGAAACTGGAGTTGTGAAGAAAGGGAAAGCCATTCTATCCCCCCAGCAAGACTGAGACCAAGCCGCTCTGCGACTCCCAGCAGTGACGGAACAACCCTCTCATCAATAACCCACGGCTCTAACCACTGAGCCACCACTGCGCTAATCACTTCTGATGAGACTGCAGATAAGATCTCTTCTGATGAAGCTTCCACTACAGAACAGTGCTTGACTTCTACTGTAATAGCTTATCCTTCCTGCAGGTCTCATACCAACAGTTCTATCAACGTTTTCCTGGTCTTCCACAATTTGACAGTCACAGATGAGCCCATAGTCGCTGAGTATTAGTACAAGGTTTAAAGACTCAAATCCTTTTTTTTACATTCTGGAAACTATTTGGAGTCCCTGACACGCCTGTCCAGTCCCAATAAGTAAACGAAGGTCTAATAGGAGAATGTCCAAAGAAAAATTTGGCACATGACTCAATTGCTAACATATGTTTTTATAAAGTAACTGCACATGAAAATGTACAGAAAAAAATAGAAATACATAGTTTGGGGAACAAGCACGGCCGATGGTTCTAAGAACGCACACCTTGGTCGGTCGCAGGAAGCAGATGGCCTTCAGATGTTTCATGTTCTCTCGGTTTTGCGAGTCGATCCGCTCAAACAAGTAGACCTCCTTCTGCAGGATCTCAGACTGTGTGTACACCATACTCACAATGCTGGTCTATAGAGATAAACACACACACACACACACACACACACACACACACGTATTTATGGCATTTTTCTGTGCAGCCCAAAATATAGGTTTCTATATTTTTGACCCAAAACCTCATCAGATATTCAAAGGTCCTAAAAGTAGATAAAGGAGAACCAGATTAAACCATTTTATTTATCGATTTAAATCATTAAATATTACCACCCAAGATCTGTGAGTGGCAAAAGGATGTGAACCTTGGCTTTCAGTGTCTCACGTGACCTCCTTGTGCAGCAAAAAACTGCAACTAAACATTTCTGGAAACTGCAAACATAAGAATACAGTTTCAACTCTGATAGGTTGTTGGTTTTCCGGCAATGAATTGCTTGTCAGGTCTTTCCACGACATAACTACTGGATGAAGATCAGGGCTTTGACTGGGCCGTTCCAGAAGACTTCTATCTAAACCAAAAACACCTATTTCAGTCTCATCCGTCCACAAAACATTGTTCCAGAAGTCTTCTGGCTTGTCCATGTAGCATTTAGCAAACTGTAGATGAATAGCAATGTTCTTTTTGTAGAGCAGCAGTTTCCTCCTTGCAACCCTGTCATTCACACCAGTGTTGTTCAGTTGTTCTCCAGATTGTGAACTTGTGAACAAAATCATTAGACAATGTGAAAAAAAGTTGGTGGCTTTGAAGTTCCCTTGGGTTTTTTCTGACCACAGAGTGTGATCTTTGTTGGTCGACCCCTCCTGAGGAGGGTAGTAATGGTCCAAACTTTTTAGAGGTGGTTTTATAACCTTTTCCAGCCTCAACAACTCTTCTTCTGAGCTCCTCAGAAATCTCCTTTGTTCATGCCATGATGCACATCACAACAAAGACGTGCTGTGAAGATCAGACTGTGATAGATCTCTGTTCTTTAAAAAAAACAGGCCACGCCCACTCACACCTAATTTTCTCACCTTGATTGAAATCAGCTGACTAACTTCACCTTCAACTTGCCTGCTAACCCTAAAGGTTCACATACACTTACAGATTTACGTTTACATCTACATTTAGCAGACACCCTTATCCAGAGCGACTTAAAAAAGTGCTTTGCTGTTCACTTAGAAAATTTCCTTAATCTAGCAGATGAGGCTAGAATCCAGACATTCCTCACGCCTAGATCCTGTAGAAATTAAATGTCTTTATGGAGTTAAATACTCCTCAAACAGATGGTCTTCAGTCTCCACTTCAACACAGTGAAGGGAGTAATCCAGCTCAGAAAACTGTTAACTCGTGTCCATCTGAATTAAATCCCAGTTGAAATGTCAAAGGAGCTTCCAGTGCATGTTTACTGCTCTGTCCACGTGAACATGATCAACCTGCATATAGACTCTGACTGATCAGAGAGAGGGGCGGGGCGGATGACGTCAATGAGACAGGAGGGTCCCATGCTCGCTTTCTTTGCTCGAAATTTCAAAATAAAAGTCCTGAGATGAGATAATACTGATACATAACTAATAAAGTATTTGTTTTTTATTTTATTTAGAGCCCTTTTAGCTCAAAAACACTCTGATTTCCGAGATATAACGTGTTTTTAGTCTGTATTATCATGAGTCAAATTCATACAAATATTTCAATTCTGTTCACATTTACATGTGAAATAAATAGAGATTTGAGTAGTCTAGGGTCTCCTACTCAATAAAAGTGGGTCAAACTGGGAGAATATCTTCACCCACCGTCTCTTTATCCATCAGCAGAACCTTCATTCCTGCTCCGCTGCTCTCTATCATTTTGGAGACATACTGCTTCACTGCTAAAGTCACGTTCATTGTGTCGGCGGTGTTCTTTCCTCTGTGAACACAAACGTCTCCTCGGGTCTATTCAAGCGCTACAGTCCCTCCTCTGTCTTATTTTGTTTACACCGAACAAAAACTCCCAGTCTCGCTCATGATCCCGGTTGATTTCCGGTGTCTGCGACATACGGTAAATCTGATCTGGGATCTGCTACGTTTACCTTTCACAGTATAGAGTGAGGGAGACATCGGCACAAACGCTGATCCCCGATCAGCTCATATTTGAATACACAACCATCCCAGAATGCAGCGCGACTGTATTAGGCGGAGTGAGAAAAACGCCATGTTGGTAAGGTCATTATTATTATTATTATTTTTATTATTATTATTATTATTATTATTATTATTATTATTATTATTATTATTATTATTATTATTATTGTTATTGTTGTTGTTGTTGTTGTTGTTGTTGTTTTTATTATGACCACACCAAGCTGGTAACATTGTTTGATGGTGTTGCTGGTCTACTGGCATAATCACTCTGAACAAGCAAAACAACCAGTATGACCAAGATTGACCATGATGGTTGGCCAGTATTACCATGCTAGACCAAACTGGCCTTCCAGTTATGCTGGTCAAGAACTGATTAATCAGTTATTTTAGTCTCACATGGGTGACCTGCTTCGCTACAACCTTGATCATCAAAACCCATCTTAGGTCATCTGATCATTGGTCTCAAACTGGATTGTTTATCAGGGATTACAAATGTTGGGTTATCAGATGCTGTTGACTATGAATATTAACAGCTTGAGAAACTATATTGGTACATTTCATGCAACAAAAGCTGTACAAACTTTTATGGAAAACAATTAAAAAAATATTCCAGTCATTTTTGAGCATGTTTATTGGTTCAGTCATCATTAATTTTTGACACAATTCAAAGCACAAGTGCCAGATTCACATTGTGACACAAAAAGGCAAAAGAAGAGGTCACAAAACAATTTTTGATTGATAGCAGAAACATATATAAACTACACAAAACATGCAACCACAACATAAAAATATTTATTTTTTATCATCTTTGCCAAATTAACAGCAATATTACACAGTAATGACAACAGCTAATAATTGCCAAAGTGATTTAATCACACCACATTTAGGCAAATTACACAATCACAAATATGTCATGTTTTAACATTGATGAGAAATACTCGTTCTCATTTATTGGTGGTATGAAAAGTGGTGCTGCATTTGATCATGAAAAGAGAGGCTAAGCATACAGTGAATTCCTTATTTTAAAGTCTAATTTAAACATACTATCATCTAAAGTATGTGATCACGAATACGAATTACTATGCTCTTCATTATTTCTTGTTCATTTTCAATGCTCTATAAAATGTACTGGTGGTGTCACATAAACATGTGTAAAGAAATATTAGCAAAGCAGGCACAGAGCAGGCTGATATTCAGCAGGAGCTCTGATCAGGCATTTACTGGTGGTAGAAGATCACTGCTTTGGGGTGGTCCCTGGGATCAGTCCTCATCTTTGTAGCCCACCAGCTTAGCACTCACATCCCACAGCCTCATGGCAGCAAGATCATCTTTAGCCTCCAAAGCCGGCTCCTTCAGCTGGCAGTCACTGCCGTTACCAAAGATACAATGATTATCATCATTAAAAAGGATTGGACAAGGACTTTACATATACTGTACAGCACCATATATATCTACACACCCTCATTGTCCATACTGGTGTGTTGTGTTAAATGTGTTAACGTGTCTTGTGCTGGTATGAGTGGATCAGTGCTGCTGGAGTGTTTAAACACCTCAGTGTCACTGCTGGACTGAGAACAGTCCACCAAGCAAAAATATCCAGCCGACAGCGTCCTGTGGGCAGCGTCCTGTGATCACTGATGACCACTGTGATCACAAGGACTAGAGGATGACCAACACAAACCGTGCAGAAACAGATGAGCTTCTGTCTCTGACTTTACATCTACAAGGTGGAGACACATCGCAAGGAGTGGACCACTGTCTGATCCCCTCATACCAGCGTAACACACACTAACACACCACCACCATATCAGTGTGACTGCAATGCTGAGAATGACCCACCACCCACGTACCTAAAGTAACAGCCACTGTGTTTTTCCAGTCCCTCAGTGATGGCACAGTAAATGGAAGTCTGCGCCCCCTGCTTTGGGTTCTTCATGAGCAGAATGGCAGGAATGGACAGCAGGGCACTGACCACAGGGTGGCGCATCTCCACATAACGGCCCAGCTCAGTGCGAATCACTCCAGGGTGCAGGACATAGGCTGTTATTCCAGAACCTGACCAGAACAAGAAGAGGTACAATAAAGGACTTACAACCAAGAACACCAAAAAATTCAGATTATTTTGATACAAAGTACTGTTTGTAGGGGGAAGAGCTCAAACCTTTTGTCCGCCGTGAGAGCTCTCTGGTGAAGAGCACATTGGCCAGTTTGCTCTGCCTATAACTGATTAGAGAATCATATGGTGTTTTGTTGAAGTTAAGGTCATCAAAGTGGATCTTTCCTAGAGAAAAATAAACTGGAGTAAATGTTTGACACAAAAACTGTGTAAGTTTGAAAAATTAGTGACTGTAAACTTAAAGAGCAACACCAGTGGCCTTTTAACTCTGCCGGACTGTGTTTTTGATACAGTTTCAGTAACTACACTGCTGCCGATCTTTAATACCGGCTACCGGACTGTGTTTCTGATACAGTTTCAGTAACTACACTGTTACTGATCTTTAATACCGGCTACCGGACTGTGTTTCTGATACAGTTTCAGTAACTACACTGCTGATCTTTAATACCGGCTACCGGACTGTGTTTCTGATACAGTTTCAGTAACTACACTGCTGATCTTTAATACCGGTTACCGGACTGTGTTTCTGATACAGTTTCAGTAACTACACTGCTGATCTTTAATACCGGCTACCGGACTGTGTTTCTGATACAGTTTCAGTAACTACACTGCTGCCGATCTTTAATACCAGCTACCGGACTGTGTTTCTGATACAGTTTCAGTAACTACATTGTTACTGATCTTTAATACTGTATAGTACTAGTAATACAATAGTCATCAGTTCTTGAAAGACAATCATACATAATACTCAGTTTGAAAGGTTAGCCTCACCTCCTTTGTGAGCAATGCTGGACACATTGATGATGCGGCTAGGAGCAGAGCTCTTCAGGATATCCAGGAGCAAAACAGTCAGGAGAAAATGGCCCAGATGATTGACAGCAAACTGGGTTTCATACCCATCCTCCGTAAGACTGTGGGGGCACATCATCACTCCTAATGTAGAATAATATGGGTCACTGTAAAGTCACTGATTTCAATACTTATAATTTATCATTTACTCACACATATTGTAGAAAAGAAATGTGTTTAAAATGTAAAACAACATTGTCCTGCAACATATTTTTCATCACTGTCAACAAAAATGGTTTACAGGATGACAATTTACATTTAAATTGTTCTTTAAAAAGTCATAACCAAACATCTATATCAGATTCAAGATCTGTTTTTGCACTGCAGAATTGTTCACAGTTGTGCTCTAAAAAATAGCTGCACCCAGAAGAAAGTGTGGGACTGCAATGTGACTGGGAAAGAAGGTAAAGCTTATAATAATCAATAATTTAAAACTCTCAGAATGGAGTTGTAGAGGTTCCTAATGGTGATAATCCATCCCATGCAACTTGAATATTCTTTCTCAGTTCTGCAGATTGTGTGGTAGGGGTGGTTTGTTGACAGCAAGTCCAATAACATCCCACACATTTTCAATTGGGAATAGATCTGGAGCTGCAGAGAAGATTTGTTCATCATCTCTACCAAGACAAAAGCAGGACTCGTCGCTGAAGATGACCTGCTGCCATTCTGAGTGGCCCCATTACATTCGTAGATGGCACTGACATGGTTTTCATGCAGTCGCAGTCACCATAATGGTCTGTGTGTATGTAGTCCTGCATCATGTAGCTGTAAGAAGTTGTCATCATGTCGTTGGTGTAGTTGGTGTGAAGCATCAGATAACACCACCAGCAAGCCACCACACCATGTGGGCAACTGGGGTTCAATTCCCAGTCTACACTCTACTACACCAATAAGAGTTCTTGGGCAAGACTCCTACAGTACATCCACCTCTGTAATATGAGTAACTTTGTAAGTTGCTGTGGATAAGAGCATCAGCTAAATTCTGTAAATGTAAAATGTAAATCTTGGACAGTCTGTCAGTTCTCCTTCTCTGTGGTTCATGTAGGTCTCCCAGATCCTTCATGTAGCTGGTGCATGCCACCTTCTATCTTATCTGCAATGATGCAACCCCTCTCAAACTCTTTTCAAATTACTTTTGAACTCTTCTCCAAGGCATACTTGAGTCAGAATGGAAACGATACAGCAATAAAGGCCATCCTTGCTAATGTAACACAACCAAGTGCAAAACATAGGCTGTGGTTGAAACAGACCCCTGTTTACATTTTAATATAGCCAATTTCTTCTGAGTGTCAAAATTGTTAAATTATATTATTTCATAACTCTTAAAACTCACCAGCATTGTTAACAAGTATGTCCAGTCGGTCTTCTGTGGCGACGTATTCATGAGCAAATTGACGAACTGAGAAAAAAGAGGCCAAATCTAAATGCCGCACGACCACATTGCCATTTCCAGTGGAGCGGCGAATCTCTGCTGCAGCCTTCTCAGCTCTGGTGAGGTCTCGGCATGCCATCACAACTCGAGCTCCTGAAAAAAACATGAGATGACTAATCCTCAACACTAATACAAGGTTTCATGTCCTATACCCAGATGCCCATGCATGTGGGCGCTCTATGAGTTGCCCAACTGGGAACAAGAAGGTTTTGTCCATGGGTTCCATGTTGGCCCACATATGGATACTCATCAGTGTCCCTGATGGCACCATCTTTGTTGTACATTGGACCCATATGAGGTTAACATGGGCTGTAACAATAGGGCCCATTTGGGTAACAACACATACAAACCCACTCAGAGCCCATGCCCACCTGGAACCCACCTAGCCCATGTTCCACCCATGTGAGCCCAAAGTGAGCATGCTGGCTGGGTACAGTTCCCAACTGGCTCAGAAAAAAAACTGTGTGTATGTGTGCATGCTTTTACCTCTCTTAGCCATGTCTCGTGCTGTCTCTTTTCCAATGCCAGTGTTGGCACCAGTGATGACCACCGTCCTTCCATCTAATCGCACACGACTGTGGCATACTCCACCTGCAATCCACTTCCTCAGCAGAACCAGACCTGCATTTAATTTGGTACACAGAGCGAGCCATTAGAGGTTGACCTGAACTTGACCTCATGTGCTTCAGCTGTATGTGGTGTCTGCATGGAGGAGTGGGAAAAGCTTTCTTAGTCAGTGTTAGTCAAAGGTGATCATGGGGTGCCCTATCTTTTTCAAATGAATATTATTCAGCCCTACTTGCCACTAAAGGCAATCAAACTCTCACAGCAATGCTCCAAAATCTAGTAGACAGTCTTCCCTGGACAGTAGAGACAGTTGCTCCATCAAAAGCAGGATAAACTCTTTTTAATACCCTTGATTTCAGAAAAACAGTGAATACAAAAGTGTCCCAATAATTGTGTCCATAAAGTGAAATTTCACAACTCTCAAATTATATTTTTCATGACCTAAATGTAATTTGTAGGCTTAATAAGTATGTCTAACACAGTAAATATGAATAAACTCATATTTAACAGGAATGTCCTATTTGCATACAGAATAACTTGTACATTGTGGTTCATTATTGTTCCTGTTGAACTGCTGTTGTGGTTCTTGGAGTCATTCCCTGCTGTCAGAGACTGCTTCCATATGGAGCTCCTGGACTCTGTGTTACAGGCCTTACCAGATTAGCTAGAATAATCTTCTCAAAATGGTGCATTTACCCTTGGGACTGTGACTTGGTTAAATCTACAAGTGTATCACATTTTCCTGGTTTTGGAAGGAATTTATTAGGAAGTTTAAGGAATGTTTCATAAGGAAATACACAACAGACTTACACCAAACCAGGCCAGGCTGGTGAAACATAGTGTTACCTGTCAGGACTGTTTTTGGTAGAAACAGATTTTGCCAATAACAATGCCAAACCCTTATACAAAACAAAACCTGAATATGTTTACAGTATTTAATACAGTAGTAAGCATGCAAACCTCCCTGTGCTCTGTAACCTTCTCCCTGCAGCACCTCAACATATTTTGATGCACAAACCAAATCATATAAAATAAAAACACGAATAGCTTACTAATAGCTGTGGCCGCAGTTACTGCCCCATACTTGGCCAGATGATTCGACTTCAGTTCCTCCCACAGCTGAGCAGCGGAGATATAAAGATTCATGTCATCTGCTGAGAAGGGCACTCTGTGCCGACATGCACCAGAGCTCACTGCCTACCTCTAGCCCGCTCATTTAAAGTGCCTTGTGAGCTGAATTCTAGCACTGAGTGCAAATAAGCCTAAGCACCTCACACAGTGGCCCGGTCAAGGTTTTATAACAAGATTAGTCTAAGATCATGGTGGATGGCATGGCTCATGGTGTGGCAATTAGAGACTAGTATTAGAGTAACATACTGATGAAAACTGTATCAGTAAGCAACAGACATTACGGTAATGATCACATTATTTATATATAGGCTAATATATACATAATAATAACATATTAGTGTAATAATACTTTTATTAAAATGTTTTGTACCATAATAAAAAAAAAAGATTATAAAGAATTACATGTATAAAAAGGACCTTAACAAAGTATGATGTCAAATAGGAATCTAGGAAATAGGAATTAAATAGGATCTATCTGTGTATCTAACTACTTTATACCCTCATTGTTGAAAAAAAAGCACAAATAGTTGCACCCAAGGAATCACGCGACATGAATAAATCTTGGTGGGTTGGTTTGCCATTGAGACATGCAATTGATTCAAGATTCCCTGTCCTGCCCTGTCCTACCACTGTACCCCGATTGACTCAGGTCATACCCTTTTGTGCACTTTCCATTCTGACTTGTGCTGTTGTGTTGGTAGCATCCTTTTCAAGTGAAATGTGTCATGGAGAAGAGTTCAAAAGCAATTCGGCCAGTCGGAAGAGTTTGAGAGGGGTCAGATCATAGAGTTTGGGGAAGTGGGATGGTCTTGTCATCATATTGTGCACCATACTGGTCGTGCACATATTACTATAGCATGCAGTTGGTTGCAGTGGATAGAAGAAGACAGGGATTAGCAACTTATCTTCAGTGATGTATTGGATCATCACGTCGTTGCCTCCCAAACTAATCCCAAGAGTACTCTATTCTTCCTTATCTTTATTTTTCCTTTATTCAGGATGTTAACAAGCTATGTGTTGACAGGTTGTCAACAACATACACTGCATAGACAAAAATATTGGGACACCTGCCTATTCATGTTTTGTGGGAAATCAAGGTTATTAAGGGTATTAAAAAGAGTTTATTCTGTGTCTGTTGGAGTGACTCTCTGCTGTCTGGAGGAGTTTGGAACATTGCTGTGGAATTGATTGCATTTGGCAACATGCTCTTTAGTGAGATCTGGATTTACCTCATCCCCAACTCCCAAACTCATCCCAAATGTACTATGTTCTTCCTTTATTCTTTCCTTTATTCAGGATGTAAACAACCTGCATGGACAAAAGTATTGGGACAGCTGTCTATTCATGTTTTGTGGTAAATCCAGGGTATTAAAAAGAGTTTACCCCGCATGTGCAAGAGAAACTCTCTCTACTGTCTAAGGGAGTTTGGAACATTGCTGTGGATTTGATTGCATTTGGCGATAAGGGTGTAGACAAGGTGTGCGTGTGTATTTGCACATCTGTGTCAGCACTGTGCACAAGAAAAAATATGCCCTGACTGAACCATGTGAACAGAGCTCGTGTGTGGGTGCTTTAGACGCTGTTATGGTTATAAATACGTTGTGTTTGTTTTTAGGAAACAGCGGACCGGAAACGCGGCCGCCATTTTAAACCCAGAAAACGATCCCGCCAACAGGCTAGCAAAGCTAGCAACGCATAAACGATGTTTATGTTGTCTGGCGTTTAATTAACCGTTAATTCGTAAGGCCAGCGTGATGTAGGTGTCCTGGTGAACATCCATGACTATAAATAAAGCGGCAGTTTGTACAGACGCGTATTTAAAGAGGAAGATTGGCCGTTAGCTGTTAGCCTTTGAAGCTACCTGCCCCATTGATTCCTGTTTAGATAGCATTAGCATCAGGACATAAACAGAGCGTTAAATGTGTTAAAATGTGTAAAAACCATCTGATGCACAGGCGAGCACACTTTTGCTTCACATATTTTTAATTCTCCTTATTTCCCCTTTTTGGGGTGATTAAAGTACACTGCGATGGTGGCATCTGTTTGCTGATTTTGCATACTGTAAAACAGACTCGGGACGTCAAGTCCCGCATCTCCTGCACGTGTCCACGAGCGCATCGTGGCGTTTTTATGTGTTTGACACCATAATTAAACCACTTTGGAAATGTTGGGAGACGACCGAAAGGCCCGCCCACTCCGGAAGATTGCAACCAATCAGCGCCCGGAAAGGAGGCGGGGAAGTGACGTTCCGAAGCGGTTGACCAATCGCGCGCAGGCTGGAGAAGGAGACTCGCCCGCGGATTCGGGTCCCCGAGTCTCTGCCGATGGACGAGCGCAGTGAGTAGGGACGCGTGTCCACGGCTGCGGTGGAAAAGTGGCAGAGGTAAGAGGGACACGTCCCGCCTGAATTTACGGTTACAGCGCGTGTGTCTGGGGTTCTGTGAGCAGGGAACCGCGGAGCACAGCTGGAGCAGGGAGTCCACATGCAGCTACCTTAGCTTTTAGCTTCACTCACACAAACACAGGACACTGAGGACCTTCACTGTCCACTGAGGACCTTCACTGTCCACTGAGGATCTTCACTGTCCACTGAGGCATATGCTAGTTTAGAATGGCGCTCAGTTTTTACAAGAAAAAACTTGTAAAGAAGTTTTTAGTGGTAGAATCTAATTGTTTACTAGTAAAAATGTCAGATATTTAGTCATATTGGAAGAAAAGCATATTTAATTTAGTTTTACTAGTCCAATTTTACCATTGATCTATATGAACAGTTAATGTCTAGCTAGTAAAAACTCAAATTACAGACATAAAATTAAGTTTTTACTGGTAGAAACAGTTCAGATATCAGATTTTCATTGCTTACTAATAAAAATATCAGATATTCATTATTTACTAGTATAAGATCAGATAATCAGTCATGTTGGAAGAAAAAACATTTAGTGTAATTTTACTAGAATTCTACTGAACATCAAACTTTATACAAACTACAATTAATTTATATGAACTCTCACTGTCTATTAAAAAATCAAATTACACACATGTAGTTTTTGCTGGTAGAAACTCAGTTCAGATATCAGATATTGTTTACTAGTAAAAATCAGATATTTATATATCAGATATTCAGTCATATTGGAAGAAAAAATATATTTAATGTAACTTTACTAGTCAAATTTGATCATTGATTTATATGAACTCTTATAAACTCGTATAAACATAGTTCAGATATCAGATTTTCATTGTTTACTAGTTAAAATATATTCAGTCATAGTGGAAGAAAAGCATATTTAATTTAATTTTACTAGTCAAATGTTATAATTGATTTATGTGAACTCACTGTGTAGCTAGTAAAAACTCAAATTACACACATGGAATGTATATAGAGGTAGAAACTCAGTTCAGATATTCATTGTTTACTAGTAAAAATATCAGATATTCTGTCATATTGGAAGAAAAGCATTAAATGTAATTTTACTAGTTAATTTTATCATATATTCACACAAACTCTCTGTCTATACCTACAGTTTTATTAGTATAAACTCCAGTCACAGATACCCATAATTACATTTTCCTAGTAGAAATTGCAGTTCAGCATATGGCCTGTATTTATGACTAGTAAAAAGTTTGTTTACACGTCTGTATGGAATTAGCATTTTTACAGCAGTATGTTCAGTAAGTAGACAAAGATGCACATTATTCAAAATACTAATTATAATATACACATTAAAAAAACCTATTAACAAAAATAAAAACTAAATTTACAGGTTTATTCATGTAATTTTATGGATATTGCACATTTCCCAACAGGTATTGAATAGATATTACACAGTAATTATTTCATCTTAATAAAATAAAAGGAAGATGACAAAGTCCTGTGGCTTACTGGGGTTATACATGTGGGCCACCCCATTTCCAAACTCTGTCAGGTCGACCCCTCCCTCCATCTAAAGTTCCTGTTTGATTCGATCAGGAACATTTCCTTTAGCACCTGTCTTTAAACAGAACTACAAACAAGCCCGTACTCAAGACCACTAAAGTTTCCGAGGACATTTATAATCCAATCAGCAGCCTTTTTTTAAACATTTACTGTCAGTGAAACCGACAGGAGGTTGACGAGATGCTACATCTAACAGGTCCACATTTGACCCTGCCTATTCACTTTACCTCTATTCCAAAAACTACCTCACAAGTTCTTCACAGTGGTCTTAAGGTAGGTACCTTCTCTTGTCATTGTTTCACTGATTTAAGACTTTGACACCCGCAGAAGGCTCAACAGTGAAGTCTAGCATCCCAGACCCACTCCCTTCCAAGTTCACTTCATCAGATTTCACAGGATTTTTCTCACAACCTCAGTACCTTCAGTATATACACAGAATAGCCTATAACGTCTTCAGTCGCACACTGCCTCACCTCACCAAACCTCTGCCCTTCTTATCCACAACCCCTGAATAAATATCTTTTAAAAATATCTACAATTTGGGTTTTGACTAGTAATAATATCGAAATCTAAACGTTTGTACTAGTCAGAATTACAGCAGATATTTGAAATTCTATCAGTAAAGTAATTATAGAAATGTGTAACTGGAGTTTTTATTTCATTAGAAATGAGTGAAAGTCCATGTAAATCAAGGGCAGCATTTGACTGGTCAGGATGCCATAGAGAATTGCCATAGTTTGGGTAATGTGCCACATGAAACGATCATTTGTCCTTGTCACTTATGCATTTGTATGGAACGCCAACGTATCTATGTAACATATTTATGTAATAAATGTATCCTGGGAAAGGTATGTATCCAGCTAAAGTGGTGAGAGAAACTGGCAGGTGTTGGGTGTTTTGTCTGTTCAGAGGACAGAAGACAAGGAAAGTTGGTGGTGGAATGAGGAAGTCCAGGAGAGTAATGCAGCTAAGAAAAAGTGGGATAACCAGAGAGATGAAGAATGGTGGCAAAGGCTCAGACCTATGATGAGTTGTATGAGAGGCTGGACAGTAAAGAAGGAGTAAAGGACGAACAGAGAGATAGAGTTGGGAAGGATGTACAGCAGGTTAGGCTGATAAAGGATAGCGAGGGAAATGTACTAATGAGTGATCGGAGAGTGTTGAGTAGATGGAAGGAATACTTTGAAGAGCTAATGAATGAGGAAAATGAGAGAGAGGGGAGGACAACGGGGGGAGAGATAGTGGATCAGGAAGTGCAGAGAATTAGTAAAGTGGAAGTGAGGGACATTTTAAAAAGGATGAAGAATGGAAAAGGCAGTTGGTCCAGATGACATACCTGTATGGAGATGTTTAGGAGAGAAGGCAGTGGACTTTATGACCGAATCAAAAAGCAGAGCAGAGGGACAGTGAAGGCGGAGCAGTTTGGAGATAAAGCCAGAGAGCACAGGTTGAGATGGTTTGGAAGTGTGTTGAGGAGGAATAGTGGATATATCGGACAGAGAATGTTGGAGATGGAGGAAGAGCTCAGAGAAGGTTTATGGATGTAGTGAAGGTGGACATGGAGATGGTTGGTGTGACAGTAGAGGAGGCAGGGGATAGGGCAAGATGGAGGCAGATGATCCGCTGTGGCGACCCCTAAACGGAGCAGCTGGAAGAAGATGATGTAACAAATGTATCCTTTCTTTAATAAATTTAGCAAAATATTCCCTGTTTAATAAGTTGTTACTTTAGATGAATCAATCTTTTTTTAATTGAATACATTATTTCCTCCATTTTATTAGTTATCAAATCATTTATTCCATCTCTAACTGAACTCGGATCTCCTTTCTGAACTGAGGGAACGATTTCTTAAACTTTGAGAAGAAATGATTAAATTGAGGGAATCAAATTAGAAACATTACTACAATTTCTGCTTGTAAAAATAATATATCTTTAATTGAACCGACTAAAGATAAGAGAATGAGATTCCACAGCAGTCGATGATGACTTAAAGGATACGTCGGTCTGACAATATGACCAGTAAGAAGGGCTTTAGATCTGAATTTTCACAGCTGACATCTGGAACTGCTGACTTGTGCTGTTGTGTTGGTAACATTCAAGTGAAATATTCCTGCAGTAATCTTGCAGAAAGTTGCATTACAGGAATCATGAATTTGAGTATTTGTACTGATCAGAATTGAGTCACAGATTGTGTTACTGGTGCAATTTTAGGCTGAAATGAATTCCTTCAAATGTTTGGCAGATTTATGGAACATGGCTGAATTGTACATGCAGTGTGAGGAGGAGGAATTTGCTGCATATGAAAGCAACACAGATGAAACAGTGGACATAAACAATGCTGGTAAGCTAGAACTCTTCAGTTTATTGTTATTTATTGTTCTATGTATAATATTTTATTTCAAGGGCCTCTTTTCCACTCTTTCCTGAGTGAATTCAGTGTGAATTCATTAGACTGGTTATGGTTTCTTTTTCCATTTGCTGTGTGTCGCAGCAGCCTCAGCATCTTTTATTAATTCATTATTAATTATGCTCATTAGACCCTTTGTGTTGTGCAAACACGGGAATTAGGCCTCTGCATTTAACCCCTCCACACACTAGTGACTTCACACACCAGGGGGCTGTGAGCACACGTGCCCGGAGCGGTGGGCAGCCCTATCCTCAGCGCCCCTAATCACCAGACCACGGCTGCTCCCGGTTAACGCAATCAATCTCACATAAATAAGGCTTAACTTCATATCTATTAATCATTTAACACCAATATTAGTTGGACGTGAAGACTCTGATTGTTCCAGACAGGTTCCCAATATCGACCACTTGGGCGTAACATTTAGTTGGCCGATATCTGAAACTGCCCATGTTGGGGGCTGCTGGGTTAAAGACCTGGATCTGGCAACACGGAAGAATGTAAATGTGGAGCCAATCAGCAGATCTCTTTAAGCCCCACCCCCGTGGAAAATAAGTCAATGCGAGTTTACGTTTTTATAAAAATATTTTACTTTAAATAATATTTTTAAATAATATTTTATTTTAAAATATTTGTTTCATTTAGTACAACATGGGCACGTAGGTGTCTCACTAGCGCCCTCTGGTGGTGCACCTGCAGTATCAACTGCACAGTCTTGTGCAATGGAGGACGTCAAGACAACAGTCCTGCCAGTTTCTTCTAGTAAGATTATAAATTAAATAAAAAAATAAAGGTTTGGAAGGCTGCCTGAAGAACAAACCAGAGAACACAATGCTCAAGCATCCTCTTGAGCAGTCCTTTTGACTTTATTTATTGAAATAAAAACAAAAAGTGTGTGGGAAAGGACGAATCAGGTGCCGTCATCATACTGGCCATATGAAGAAGCAGTAAAACGTACATTGTTAGATTAGAATGACAGTGATTCTGCCGCTTTGACTGTTCAAATTAGATAATTGACAAACTTTAGACTGAAAAATCCACCACAATAATTCAGTATTTTCCTTTTCAGCTCCTGCTGTGTCCAAGCAACTGTTGTCCAGTGTTCTGCAGAATATTCAGGTGGCTGCAGGTGGCACCACTGGTCAGCCCACCTTCATCACCTCACAGGTTTACCAACTTTACCTTGTATTTGACCGTATTTTCCCGACTATAAACTTTAAACCATACGGCTTATAACGAGGTGCGACTTTTCTGTGGATTTTTCTTCACCCTCCAGGGGGCGCTTTAGCAGAAAGTGAAAAAGGTGT
Organism: Acestrorhynchus altus; assembly: GCA_034509495.1. Lineage (NCBI taxonomy): Eukaryota > Metazoa > Chordata > Actinopteri > Characiformes > Acestrorhynchidae > Acestrorhynchus > Acestrorhynchus altus. Next base: position 36,058,382 of record CM067505.1, on the reverse strand, counting down.
GAAGTCAAAGCTGGAAATCGCAGAAGAAAGCGTTAATTTTTAGTTAGCACGTGCAAGCAGCAGGCACAACGGAGATTTCTTTCAAACCCATACCCCCTCATCATGGAAACCACACGAAGAACTTCTTATAATGCCTCATTTAAGTTGAAGGCCATCGATCTGGCAATAAAGGAGGGAAATAGAGCTGCTGCACGTAAGCTTGGCGTGAATGAATCAATGGTTCGGCGCTGGAGACGGCAGCAGGAAGAACTCAGTCAATGCCAAAAGACCAGAAAGGCTTTCAGAGGAAATAAACACAGGTGGCCTGAACTTGAAAATGTTCTTGAGGACTGGGTTCACACTCAAAGAGCAAGAGGCCGAGGTGTATCCACCGTGCAAATCCGGCGGAAAGCCAGATCAATCGCCCGGGAAATTAATATTGACGATTTTAACGGAGGACCGTCCTGGTGTTTCAGATTCATGAGAAGAAAGAGCCTGTCCATCAAGGCGCGAACAACTCTCTGTCAGCAACGTCCCCCAGACTTAAAGGCCGAAATGGCAAATGTCCTACAATTAGTTGAAACAAAAATCGCGGAGAACGCCATAGGACCAGACAGCGTTATAAATATGGATGAAGTGCCTCTGACCAGGACGGTAAACAAAACAGGTGCATCATCCATTATTGTGAAACCCACCGGACACAAGAGGACACATTTCACCTGTGTCCTGGGCTGCACATCACCTGGAAAGAAGCTTCCCCCGGTGGTCATTTTTAAGATGCTAGAAAGTCTAATGAAGGACTGGTTAACGGAGTGCTACGGGAAGCGCCCAGGAGGATTTTTTCACCGGAAAAAAGCGGTGCTTTCGTTGGACAGTACGAGGGCCCACATCACCGATTCGGTGAAAGCAGTCATTAAGAGAACCAGCTCAACCCCTGCGGTGATTCCTGGAGGTACGACAAAGTTTTTGCAACCCCTAGACATCAGTGTAAATCAAGCGTTTAAAGCAGCACTCCGGAATGAATGGGAGGCTCGGATGACTGACGTCGATAAAACTGGCCGCATGCGCAGAGCATCCTTTTCTGATGTCTGTCAGTGGATCCTAACAGCGTGGAGCAGCGTGAAGGAATCTACCGTCACCAGTGGGTTCCGAAAGGCTGGACTGCTTTGTGAAGAGGCCACCACAGCTTCAGAGCCAGCTTCACCCCGGGATGACAGCGACACGGAGAGTGACACAGACATCGACACAGAGAAAGTACTGGTATGTGACGAAGCTCTTCTAAGGCTGTTCATCTCCGACACTGAAGAAGATGACTTTAGTGGTTTCAGTGAGCAGGAGGACGATGATTAAACGTTCGGAAACAAATCAGTTCGTTTATGTTCAGTTAAACTACGTTATCAGTAGATATCAGCGGCTTTTAGCCGTGTGATACATTACTTTCCAGTTTTTAAAAAACTTGCGGCTTATATTGAAGTGCGCTCTATAGTCGGGAAAATACGGTATATGTTATGTATTCAGGACACTTTTCAGCATACACGCTGTCAAAAATAGTTGCACCCAGAAAGAATCAACCCACAGGAATGAAACTTGTTGGGTAGGTTCAACATTGTGAGAGACACCAGTGATTCAAGTTTCTGGCTCGGCTGCGCATGTGACGTAAGCATGGATGGTCTTTATTGCTGCACTTGACTGACTATATAAGGCCGTCTCGTTCTGCATGCTCTTCATTCTGACTCGTGCTGCTCTGCTTGTACCATCCTTTGCAAGTGAAGTATCAGTTCAAAGGTAATTCAAACAGTTGAAAGGCTTCAAGAAGGGTTGCGTTGTAGGATTCTGGGAAGCGGGATGGTCTTACTGATGTGTTGCATGCAATAGTGTTCCGCTGAAATTACCGTAACACACAACAGCATCGGGACCGACACAAACCACGGAGAGGGAAAACCAATGGATTGTGCCGAGCGACCCAACAGTCGTAATAGTGGATGTTCGGTGCTGCCGTCCATGAGTCTTCCGGTTAGTGTCGGCACCATTTACAGACAGACACGACACAGGAGTACGTTGCAACGGTTGCACGTACCACGTCAGCATCACTGTGACAAGTCCCACTTTTGTCTTGGTGGAGATGACCAGCGAATCCGTGAGTGGAGGCACCGTGGTCAGCATCCAGATCAGCGGTTTGAGGCACTTGTTCTGTATGTGTAGCTCAATAAATGTTAATCTTGTCATTTTACATTGTTAATTATTTGTTGTTCATGGTAACCTTCATCTTCCTTCCCAAAATCAAATCAACATTTATTTGTATAGAGCTTTTCACAACTGAAGTTGTCACAGAGCAGGAACAAAGGATAAGAGATAGATCTATTGGTGAACAAACCAAATGGCGACAGTGGGAAGGAAAAACTCCCTCAGAGCTGGAGGAAGAAACCTTGGGAGGAACCAGGCTCACAAGGGCAGGACCATCCTCCTCTGGTCAAACTACTTATACACAGTTAGGGGACACTGGACCCCTAAACCTCTGTTCTAATACTCGGGTACTGAAGTAATGTTAGTTCTCTGGTGGACATAATATTAACAGTACATTTCTACACAGCTGATGATGGTGGGTGAGCAGATAGTCCATGGCAGGGTGGGAAACTAATCCAGGTCCTGTAGCCGAAAGATGGAAAGCCAATGTAAAGATGAATGAGGGCAGCTTGGGGTCCTTCTTAGATGGGGCAGAAGAGCTTGAGGTTAGAACCTAATCAGTTCAGGCCGATGGGTCGTCGTTAACTCGGATTGAATTAGTGTGATGTTTAGAAACATTGCCATAGCATTGCAATCCCACACTTCCTTCTGGGTGCAACTGTTTTTCTTTTTTTTGATGATGGAGTGTCTTAAACTTAAAATGTCTTAAAAACGTCAAAAGTAAGATGTAAGTAATAGAAATGCAAACAATGAAAAGTTCATAAAGCCACCACGTTTATTACAGCTAAAAATAGAGCTGCAGATGATTGGAGGAGCTTATCGGATTTAAACCTGGTTACATCTCTCAGTATTGTTCAAACAAAGACTAAATCCATATGATTCGCTTTGGTCTTTGCTGGGTTCTGAGATAAATAACGCCGTGTTGTTTTTTGTTCTTCTCTAGATATCTCCTGTGGCTTCTCAGAACTGTACAACCCCTATAGGTTACATTTTACCTGCTGGTGCTGGACAATCTGTAGCATTTCTGACTCCCGGTAAGGATAACGATGTCTTTACCCTTCTTTGTATCTCTGCTCTGGATCTCTGATGCGATGTGACACTGTGTGCTGTTTGTCTCCATATTGATGAACCCCCCCACCCTGTCCCTCTCAGCTCAGGCAAACCAGATCCTCACCTCTCAGCTTGCTTCGCTGTCAGGCACACCACAACCTGTGTCCTCAGAAAATTACAGCACAGTTCAGATCCCAGTCACCCTTTCCATTTGCGGGCCATCTGGTGTACAGAAGATCCCTGCTGTAGCCTCTCCTGGGGTGCCTGCTGTGGGACTCTCGCCATCCAGCCTCGTTTCTCTCTCTTCAGGTAACTATAGTAACACCAAATACTTTTGGAATCTAGTATTCAGCTGTGGGCTGTGTCCACAGACATGGTGGTAAACGTACCGTTTCATATAAGCTCCATAATGAAGTTTTCCTCGTTTCCTCTAAAGCGAAGTCTGAGGCGCAGTCCGTAAAGGCGGTCACAGTTCCAGAGGCAGAGCCCACCTCCACAGTTACAACGGTACGGCCAACCCATGCACCTTCAGCGACAGGCACAACCCACTCGGCTCCAGCAGCACGGTCCACCATCACAGCTCAAACAGCAACCTTAAAGGCTCCGGCGGCGGCGGCGGTGACAACTCGCGCAGAGTCAGCTGCGATGTCCACTCCGGCTATTCACACAACAGTATCTACCCTTTCAGGTCCAACATCGTCCCAAATTCCTTCTTGTACCCCACCAGCTGTGCCCCCAAAACCACAAATGCACAGCTCTGCCCCTCAGCCTGTTACACAGCAAGGTCAGCAACCAATCAGAAAACACCAGCTGTCTGTGTATTTTAGATGTGCGCTGATGTGAGAGGTGACATCACGTCTGTGTGTGTTTTATAGTGTTTCTGGGTACACTCCGGCCACCGCACAACTGCTCTGTCTGTGCCGCTTCTTACAAAGTTGTTCCATCTCTTCGTGGCTACATATGTGTAAGTTTACTGCTCTGTCCATGACTGACTGAGCTCAAATTTCACAATAAAAGTCCTGTAAAGGAATCATATTAATACAAACATAACTGTCATATTTTATATTCATTACCTATAAAGTTGATCAGTTTAGCTTATAGCTCATGAAAACCAGAATCTCAAAATATTTGAACATTTTTAATCAAATTTGAATGGATTACTAATCAGAGTATCAACTTTAAAACAAACAAACTTGAAATAGATGATTTTATATGCAAAGAATATAAAAAAGTTCATTTTTTAGTTAAATTATCAAAAACTTTAAACCTTTTTCACAGTATTCTATTTTATGAGATGCATAATTCAGTAATAGACATTCAGTGTCAAAGTGTTATGAAGAACTAATTATAAATAAGCTTAAAATTTAATGTTTGATGATCAATTTCAATCAAATTTTAAAGAAGAATTTTTATAGTCCTTACAGCACAGTTGTGGTGTAAATTCTTTTTTATATAAACACGATTAAATTCATTTTAATTATTGATGAGGACAATTCAGTAATGACTGAGTTTTTGTGGGGACATGTCTCGTCCGTCTATAATTTACGCCCTTGCTTTCACATTTAAATAACTGCAAATTCTGTTCAAATTGTTGTTCGTGTTACAGTTTATACTGTCCTTATTGACCACAGTCAGGTCCACACGCTGACTCTTTGTAATCTCTTTCAGCGCTGCAATCAGAAGCTTATAAATGGCGTCCAGGCGTTGTCTGTTCAGCTCCGAAAAAAGAAGTCAAAACGAGTCTCACGCAGACACACGCTCTCGTCTCCTACATCTGCCAGCAGAAGGCCGCCATCAGACTCTCCTCCTCCTGCTTCTGCCACATTGAAACACGTTACCCCCTCTGAGACCGCCGAAGGAGCTCCCAGTCCGGGCACTGGCAGCTATGATCAGCACGGCAAGCTCATCATACTAGTAGAAGACTTCTTCTATGGGAAGGACCCTGGTCAGCCTGTCCTGATAGAGAATGACCAAGTGCCCATCATGATGAAGTGCCACCTCTGTGACAAGAAGTTGAAGAACAACATCAAGTAAGAACAGTCCGACCACTGTTCCGTTTGGTTCATGATCCCGGATCTGACATTCTCATGATATTTGTACGAAGACATTTGTGTCCATCCATTTTGTCAAATATTCTCTAATTATAGTAGAACTGGGAGGAAGGAGGAGTGGGACATGTGACTGGTGTAGGTTGTTCTAGGATGAACACCCGATAAGCCCCGATGAGCACATTTGTGCCATCAGCCACAGGTAGTCACGGACTCGCGGTGTAACAACACTTCCTTCAGTGTTGTTTCAGTGGGTCTTGAACGTGAACCTGAGGCTGGAACAACCTTGCATTTTGGCGTTGATTGATCCGACTGCGAATCTGCTCACTCACTTGGCTCACCTTCGGCTCGGGATAACCGTGGACCAGGCCGTGACCGCAAATGAGTGTACAGTACCGACGGTGAATAGCTTTACCGTGGGAAATACACACCGCTTTACTATCGTCAACAAAGTTCAGTTAAAAAAATGTTTCCTAACCACATTCGGCCATTTTTTATTATTTATTTACTTAAAACGGATGTATGAAGTAAACATTGTTCACATGCGGGATCTAAAAGATGACCTGCAGGGCAGAAATCAGCGTGTATGAAGAACCTAGAACGTCTGCGTAAAATGATTGGCCCTAAATTGGCCCTAAAATTTCCGTCGAATTCGAATTTGCTAAAAAACATTGAAGTTCAAATTCGAACTTGTCACATCCACAGTTATCACAGTTGTGGTGTAATAGTGGTGTCCTCTGCCACCCATTGAACAGGTTAAAGGACAGTGTGGACTAGATAATTAATTAGGGACGTACCGATCATTATCAGCCGCCGCCAATCACATCCAATCTTCGTGTTGGCTTTAATAATGGAGCCCTGCAGTTTAGATAAGATGAGCTGCTGATTAAAACTGATTTTATTTTATCGATAGTTTATATAAAGAGACATTTTCAACTACACTAAATAGTTTAACATGGTTTCAAAGATGGTTTTCATGTTTCACTGTGAAACAGCTTCACACTACAGTGTCTAAATGTCCATTAATGACGCCTTGTGGACACAAGATGACACTCTGAACACAGTGGACGCAGCAGTCTGTGTTAATAATTCATATAAAGCTGAGGCACTGTTTCTGCTTTTGCCTTAACGTGACTAAGGTTAAGTGGCTGCTTTGGGCCATCTAAGCATTTTTGCTGTCTGCAGGTTGATGAACCACATGAAGCACCATATGGAAATGGAGCGACAGAGCGGTCATGTGGACTGCCACACCGAGTGCCAGCATTGCTTCCGGAAATTTTCCTCACCTTTCACTTTGCAGTGCCATGTTGAGACTGTCCACAGCCAGGCAGAATACAGAGGTGAGTCCCTCTGCTTTCTCAAAACCGAGACTGTATACAGGACAATGTGAATGAAACTGTACAGATATGTATATAAAGAGTAATGGTGTATTTTTCTGTCTCCAGCCCTCTGTAAGATCTGTGAATTATCCTTTGAAAATGAGTCTCTCTTTCTGAATCACATGAAGAATGTTCACAAGCCTGGAGAAATGCCCTATATGTGTCAGGTAACCCACATCTTTCTACAGAGTTCCACGTGACTCTTGTTTTTTTGGGTGTAAAGCCACGTGCTGGAGGGCCAACTGCCTGCACAGTTTGTTGATTTTCCTGCTCTTACAGACCTGCTGAACGTGGAAATGAACAGGTGAGCTGAATCAGGTTTGCTTGAGCAGGAAGAGCACACATCTGTGGAGGAACCTGGCGCTCCAGGACCAGGGTTGCCTGTCCCTGTATTAGTTTTTCAGTTAAGCGGGTCATATTTCTTCAGTTTTGAGTTTTTACATTTTAAGATGTCCCACAAACCCGTTAATAAGTGCCTTTAGTCTGTGTCACCTCCCTCAAGTCTGATGCTATTCATTCAAATTGCTGAATTAGACACTGTATCTTATTAATAGCACAATAAAGTATTTACACCCAGAAGGAAAAATGTAGACTAATATAATCAATATTTATTGATCTACTCATACAGAAGTGGTGTCTCTCATTTCGGCGTCGGGTTTAACACAACACACCAGACGTCTCTGCATGGAGTTGTAGAGGTTCCTAATGGTGTCCTGTGATGATCCATCCCATGCAGCTTGAATGTTCTCACTCAGTTCTGCAGATGGTGTGGTAGGGGTGGAGTGTTGATAGAGCCTCCAATAGCGTCCCACACATTTTCAATCAGGGACAGGTCTGGAGATGAGACAACCACGGCGTAGTATCTGTGTCTTCAAGACGAGATCTTGAGACAACAGCAGTATGTGGATGAGCGTCGTCCTGTTGGAACAGAGCACCGGAGTGTGTGTTCAGAAAAGGTAGAACCACTGGTTGCAGGACCTGATTTAAATTCAGACTTTCTAAATTCACTCTTTTTCAGGTCTGCAATTTCCGTTCATCCTTCTACAATGATGTTGTCCTTCACTTCCGAGAGCTCCACAAGGACACAAGCAATCTGCAGTGCTCTTATTGCCTGAAAGTCTTCAAGTCCAGCAACGGCTACCAATTACACTACAATAAGCATCAGGTAAGATATAAAACTAGCACTAGAGTATTGAAGAGAGGTCTGATTGTGTTGATTTGAGATTACAGCTACATTTCTGGGTTCTGATATTAGGTTTAACAAATACATTTAACAGAAAAATAAGGTGTTATCAATCTCAAATACATTAAAATAATAAATCCAAATATGGCAACTTATGTGTACTTATATTTTTTTGCAGCTGAATGACTGTGTAGATATTCAAAAGTTAAAGACGTTTGCATTAAAATATCATTAGCATGAATTGTCGCAATGTTGAATAATCTTTTGCTAAAAACAGGTAAATTATGGCGCCCCTAAGATGACGTCCCATATAAATAAAAATAGTCACGGCCATGGCTAGACAGAAGGAGAGCAGCAAGAGTGAAAGGGAAGGTTTACAAGGTTTGAAGACTTTGGCTCTGTCTGAAAGACAGGAGGTTGAGCTGGAGGTGGCGGAGATAAAGATGCTGAGATGTTTATTGGGAGTGACAAGGATGGACAAGATTAGAAATGAGCAGATCAGAGGGACAGTGAAGGTGGAGCAGTTTGGATATAAAGCCAGAGAGGCCAGGTTGAGATGATTTGGACGTGTGTTGGAGGAATAGTGGATATATCGGACAAAGAATGTTGGAGATGGAGCTGCCGGGCAGAAGGAGAAGAGGAAGACCTCCGAGTAGGTTTATGGATGTAGTGAAGGTGGACATGGAGATGGTTGGTGTGACAGTAGGGGATAGGACAAGATGGAGGCAGATGATCCACTGTGGCGACCCCTAAACGGAGCAGCTGAAAGAAGTAGTCATGGACACACTGTTTATGTGACAAAAACCCAAGTTACATTAAAAACTGGATGGTGCTTCGTCTGTTGCCCGGGGGAGGGTTGGAGTGGTTGTTCAAGACCCCCGTGGTCTTTTTGTACCAGCTATGGAGGGATGTAAGGGGGAACATGTCAGTTGGTCTCACAATGCTGTGATTTTTGTCGTTGACTCCTGATCTAGGAATTTGTGAATGCCAAATGAGCAGAGGTGTCTGTTTAACGGAATGTGTGGTGATATCACTGTCTGTGATCTAGAGAAAAATGGTGCAGCCTTGTGAGAAGTGCCGGCTTCAGTTCCTCTATTCCAAGGAGAAGGCAGATCACAAGGCGTTATTACATCGGACTCATCTCAGACCTGTGCAGCTGATGGGGCTTAAGCCTGGCACCAGGGTAGGTTTCTCCTACATTCACTCATGGACTCCAATGATCTGCTACTGTTACTATTACAACCACCATCGAACTATCCATTGTTTGTTCAGTACACCTGAGCATTGTAGCAGACATTTAGTGGTCCAGTGTCCCCTTATTAATAATATATGAAGAGTGTGGTTCCTTCCAAGGTTTCTTCTTCCAGCTCTGAGGGAGCTTTTACTTGCCACTGTCGTGACATTTATGGATGGATGGATGGATGAATGGAGCAAGCTATATGAATAAAATGTTTGATTAACATGTCATAAAAATCGTTTCATTAGATGACCTACCTGTTCATCTGTCTGTCAGGTAACCATCCGGGCTTATTCAGCGACGAGGGTAGATGATGGCTTCACCCCAAAAGCAGCGAGCACGAGTTCTCAAAGTCCACCTCTGAAGGAGATCCCTCCACCTCCTGCACCTTCACCTGCTGTACCTCCTTGTTCTGTCCAGAAAACAGCAAAGAGGAAGCCTGTTGAAAGCATGCTGGAACTCATGACTAAGTTTCAGAGCCAGTGGTAAGATGGCGTACAGATTAGAAGTCTCTGTGGCTGTTTGTGCTGGGTCGTTGATGTGGGCGGGAAATAAGCAGTATGTTTTGGAGACGACTTCTGAACAAATTTTGGTTCCACCTTAAATGATGCTGCTGTATGGCACACATTCTAACACTAGAATGCTGCATCACTTAAGGTGGAAGGTAAAATTAATCGTGAACACGTGGCTGTTTTTCTTCATCTATGTGCTATGCTTACTTTTTATGCTCAGTTTTCATTGGCTGTTGACAGGACCTGTTCAGACTGAGCTGCTGACCAGTATACACTACTACAGACTGAGTCTCTGACCAGTATACGCTACTAGATTACTCTCAGAGTCGGACAGACTGAGTCTCTGACCAGTATACACTACTACAGACTGAGTCTCTGACCAGTATACACTACTACAGACTGAGTCTCTGACCAGTATACACTACTACAGACTGAGTCTCTGACCAGTATACACTACTAGATTACTCTCAGAGTCGGTCAGACCGAGTCTCTGACCAGTATAGACTACTAGATTACTCTCAGAGTCAGTCAGACCGAGTCTCTGACCAGTATACACTACTAGATTACTCTCAGAGTCGGGTCAGACTGAGTCTCTGACCAGTATACAGTACTAGATTACTCTCAGAGTCAGTCAGACTGAGTCTCTGACCAGTATACACTACTAGATTACTCTCAGAGTCAGTCAGACTGAGTCTCTGACCAGTATACACTACTAGATTACTCTCAGAGTCGGTCAGACCGAGTCTCTGACCAGTATACACTACTAGATTACTCTCAGAGTTAGTCAGACCGAGTCTCTGACCAGTATACACTACTAGATTACTCTCAGAGTCGGGTCAGACTACTGCCAAACTCTCATATGTTCATGTCTCTTTGTTTTCCTGCCAGCAAACCAGAGAAAAAGCAGTTCTGTATGGAATGTAACTTTGAGATTCCAGATTTTTCCAGCCACTTTCCCACCTTTGTACACTGCTCTTTGTGTCACTACCGCACCTGCTGTTCCAGAGCTTATGCGAACCACATGATCAGGTGTGTAAGAGAGCGTAGTCGTGATGTTTGGAGAATGTGGAACACCATAGATAGTTAATCAATAAACATTCATTTAAATGATATGATTTAATGTTGTATTATAATAAAGGGTGAATTGTTGGTAGTAAGATATTTTGTGTCTTTGTTTACAGCAACCATCTCCCTCGCAAAACCTCAGCTAAATACCTCAACCTGTACAAGCCTTGTCCAAAGTAAGAACTCGGACTTTTCTAGGTTCTCCAGTTTCCCGGTAAAGTTATTGCGATAAAGATTGATTGTGTTTGTGGGTGTTTTTTGTAGATTGGGCCACCTGAGCTGCTCTTCATGTGATTACACTACTGAGGTTGGGGACTCCATGGCCAAACATCTGGTAGACAATCCTAGCCACTGTTCTACCCACTGCAGGTTCAGTGGTAAGAGTCTGTGTCCATGGGCACCTTGGGTTAAATATTGGGGAGGCAAAATAAACATTTCCATTTGTGTTATTTGAATGATGCATGATTTTTTAGGAGGTTTCTACACTCATTGTCCACTCTGTCAGCTCCTCTGACCACACAGGAGCTCTTTGTAGTTCAATAATCACAGACTGTAGTTCATCTGTTTCTCTGCAGACTTTATTCTCCTCCTTTCAGTCTGGAATTATAGAACCACAAAGAGCTCCTGTGTGGTCAGAGGAGCTGATAGGATGGACAGTGAATGTAGAAATGGGTTGCAGGGTGATGTCCTCCTTTACACCCTTTGGGGAAGGTTAACTGACCGTAATCAGCCTTTTTTTCCATTTCTTTCAGAAGGATTTTCTCGTGGCTACAAAAGGTGATTTGACTACACTTTCTTTTTCTTTACTAGTTCATTTCATATTTATGTCTGGATATAGATTTCAATTTCAATATATCGCTCAGCCCTAAGGAATAATGATGTATGGTTCCATTAATAGTTGATATTAAAAAGTCCATTCTTATTAAAAGTGAGATAAAGCATGTCTATGCCTGTGTTTCTGACTCTATCCAATATTGTTTTTCGGTAGATTTGTCCTCATACCAACAGACCTGATTCGTCCAGACCAGTGGCCTGATACAAAGACCCATCTGCCTCTCCGTATAGTGCCAGTGGGGCAGCATTCACTGTCTGACCCCAGTAAACCCACCACTCATCCTAATCAATGCATTAACCTTCCTGTTAGCACTGCCCACACTCCATCAATACCCATTCAGGTGCAGCCTGTCGATCAGAGCACTGTGCCCGACGAGAACTGTGGGACACGGCCAAAGGACTCCAGTCTCCAAAAAAGTGGGCCACAGCGTGCACTGGGAGGATCCCTTACTTTAGCCCAACTCAAGATGGTGCTCTACGCCCTGTGCTTTGGTGTCTCTCAGGCTGCTAACCACTTTGACACTCCACCAGAGGATGTTCAGGGCTTGTTACTGAGGCGCCAAAAGCAGCTCGGACCCCCAAAAAGCAGGGAAAGTTTGATTCCTCGTTCAAGTGACCAGCTAGCTGAGTGGGTGTTGAGTCAGCATGAGCAGCAGCTACCTGTGAATGAAGGGAAACTTTTCTCCAAAGCTTCAGAGATCATGGGTAAAGACGGTGGGCCAGGGATCCTGTACGAGTGGGCAGTGGACTTCCTGTTGTGCCATAATCTAGGTCTTCAGACGCTGACCACTTGCAACCGACTACTACCTCCTAAAGCTCAGGAACGTGTGCAGACTTTTACTCGCTTCATGACAAAGCAGGTCACCTCACAGGGCTTTGCTCAGTCTTCTATTGGTGCTATGGATGAGCTCTCCATCTTCATAGACCTAGAGCAGCTCGATCCAGCCTCTGCCGATTCCTCTTCCATGATGTCTGCATTCCAGTTGGTTGGTGAGACAGACCCACTTATGGACATCGTACTTGTTGGCTTGGCGGATGGTACAATGCTGTCTACCATGGTGTTCCTCAAAGGCGCTCCCCTTAACCCAGGTGCACCGTCCTTGCCAGACTTCATGATCTTAGAGGCAAAGCCAGAGGGCTTCTCGAGTGAAGAAAGACTCCAGCTGTGGTTTGACAAAGTCTGGCGTCGACACGTGGACCCCGGCTCTGGCGGGAAGGGGTTGCTGGTTATGGACACTTACCATGGGCACATTTCCGATGACTTCTTGGCATCTCTCAACAGCGCCAATACCCTGCCAGGCATGGTCCCGCGCTCCTGCTCCTGTCGATTGCAGCCTCTGGAGGTTTGTGTTGGGCCTGTGTTGCGAGAGTTCCTGCAAGCTCGTTGGAGCCAGCATGTGATGGAATCGCCACAAGATCTCATTGGTGCAGAGCCTGCTGACCTGGCTCTGTTGCTCGCAGCCTGGCTCATCGAGATGCTGGATATTTTGGCCGCAAAGCCGGAATTTCTTCAGCGAAGTTTTGACCAGTTGTTGAGTCCAGACATTTCACCTGCTGAGGTTTCTAAGCTGGTGCATAGTCTGATGGAAACGCTGATTATCGGCACGCTGTCGGCCGAGGAGGCTGTGGAGTCTGGGGAGAAAAGCAACACCGCAGTGCCTTCCCTGCCAGCCAATCCGCAGGCTTTGAGAAGGGTCTTTGAGAAAGACAGCGATCTAGAATCCTTCCTTGGCTTTGAAGATTCCGAAATGACGGACTGCTAATTTCTGAGAAATCCTGATTTTGATTTAAGCAAGTCAGTTTTATGACGAGCTTTCGACACAGTTTTTACTCCTTTGATGACTTTGGTTACATTCTGACCACAGAGCAATAGACATGCTGGGTCAGCGTTACCATAACAAGAGTTCGTTGACTTCATTCTAAGCCTTGTTCGTTAGTGGTGCATTATTTAAGATGATCACATGATGACGGTGTGTGTTTACATGCCCTCAACCACTCTGATCTTAAGGGGCTTCCTATAGTTATCTGATTATTCAAGTGGTCCAGTAAAGAACGTACTCCTGACTTCTTAAATCGAGATGATGAAATCTGATGAAGAGCTAGAGCTTAGATCAGTAATACGATTTCTCAGACGTGCGGTCAGGATGACGAACCTGCCGGGACTTTTTCAGATTATTGGCCGATTCCCAAACTGTCAAAATCCGATTTCGGCAGTTCGGATTGGGTGCATGTGAACACACTTCGTGCGCTGTGTAGCACCTGAAAAAGATGGTCCAGTACGGATCTTTTCAGAAACCAGTTCTAGTACAAGTACGTAGTTACTTGGTGCACCTTTACAGACATTCTCAAATCTAACGTCCTTCGCTCTGTACATATTAACATTAATTAATTAACATTCATTTCGTTTTCACTACTGAACTGTTGTCTTCTTTCGTTTTCTGTTCGGATTGTTTATTGTTCACTTCTCTCCTCATGATGTCCATTAAGTACACTGTCCACATGCATAAATGTTTTTCAAAGGAACGCGGTAGCTCTCCCTGTTTATCAGTGTTGCAAATGGCACGATCTGTCATGTAGAGCTGCTGTTCATAATAAGGGCTGCTAATGTAATAAATAAGCCAACCTTTTGTATTCCTTTATCAGAGCTTTTCTGGTCTTTACTGGAAAGTGTGGCGTTTATAATTAAGGTCCAGATCGATGTATAAAGCCTTTTTTCTTTGTGTGCACAAACTTTCTTAATCACCTAAATAAAACGTGGTCGACTGTTCATATTTGCTGCATGTAATAAAATAAGACATTCACATTGAAAAGATTATACCACGTATATAATTAGGGTTTTATCAGATATTCTATACGCTTCTACACACTCAAACGAGGGCTGATGTGCTGTGGCAGGGGGGCCGAGGACAGTCCACTCCAGTAGGGGTTGAGGAAACTTGTATTACACAGAACCAGCAAATATGTAGATACATACAGGTGTAAAATAAAGCAGTTTATTACCCGAGATGTGTGTGACCAGCAGTTTTAGAGATTGGCATGGATCCAAGAGGCAAAATGTTCCAAAAAATTAAGAATTTTTTCATACATTGTTACAAGAATAAGCTATATTATATAGTACTTTTTTATTCTCAATTTAGACACCAATCTGCAACTTTTTTGTTCAGAAATCAATTTATTTTTTTCCATTTCAAGTCTACATTCAAAATTTAATAATTAAAAAAAAGCATTTGGCAATTTTTGATAACTTTCATCAAGATAGTAAATTTCTGATAGTATGGACACATCAAGTAATTACATATTTAGAAGCCAAAGGCCTTCCGTAAAGACCTCATACGGCATCTCGTGTAATTACTGTTATTACAAAAAAAGGCAAATGACAAAAACGCACAAAAGAACTTGTGTAGTGAGGGCTCTAAGGGCTAAAATAGAACTGCTTGAAACATCTCACTGTAATGAATCAGTCATGAATTAACTAATCTTAAAATTAAAATTAACTAAACCTTAACTAGTCATATTCTAATTTATTGAGATGCACCTTCAGTGCTTTTAGTTTTTCATTTTTGTAAGAATCAGCACTGACCTTTCAGGGTTTTTTACTGTCCGGTGAGAACGGATCTGCGTAAAATCGGTCATTCTGCATTTTACTCGCCTCATAAGCGTATTTATGTTCAACAGACAAAACAACAAACACACCACAGTGTTCTTAAGGAGTTTATTTCTGGGTAACAAAAGAAACATTGAAAACAGCATTAATTAAACTAGGTGTGGCCTGAAGCACTTCTCTGCTCGCTGACGTTCACAAACGGGGATCGGCAGGATGAGCTTTCATTCAAACCCGCTGTAAAGGAGGAAAAGGGGAGGAGTTCTTTTGAGCATCTTCAGGCAAGAACAAAAAAACCTAATGAAACCATTTACATCTAAAACATCTAAACAAGTGTTGGGGAGGAGCTGAGGCCTTTGAGGTGGGGGACAGATGGACCACTGTAGAGTTCAGAGTTTCCACTCACCTGACCATATTGGCAATATCCCAGTTTGTTTCTGATGACAGTGGGCCAAGAATCTCAACTCCCTCCTCAGTCACAATGGCAATCTCATGCTGCAAACAAATCATCGAAATCGTTAAAATGGGTTAAAGGGTCCATCGCTTTCAGTGTCTGCAGACCAGATCTCTCTCGTTTTTCTTGTGTTCTTATCGTTTCCTCACTAACAAGGTTAGGCAGCAAGGCAGGACCCCACTGATGACTAATCCTGCTCAGTACGAGAGGAACTGCAGGTTCAGATGTTCGCTGCACGCAGAGCCTACGGGTCAAGCTTCCATCAGTCGGATTATGACCGACCACCTGGAGGTATAGTGGACCTACGTGGTATAGTGTAGCTGGGGAGACATGATGCTTGATACCAGTACTGGGGTGCAGTCAAAAACGCACCGCATCCCACAGCTGAGACAACGTTACAGCATGTATGTGGTCAATGGTGCAAAATGACTGTCGATATTTGGAAGGTTGCTGCCGTTGACAACGTAATACAGGCGAAAATCCTCACTTTTCACTATATTGTTTGCAGAAGAAGAAGCCGATCTTACCCTGTTGTAGGAACGAGCGTCTCGGTAGTACAGTACTTTGAGGCATCGTTCGATAAGTGCTTGTGCCTCCTCCTTCGTGATCTCGTCCTTGTTCTCTACCGCTTCCCTCATCAAGGGCTGGAAAAGTAAACAAGTACACCGTCACGGTTAAAATCTAAACAGCTACACAAAAATGGTGTTTAACAAAGAAAAGCCCGTTCAGACCAATGCCATCCTTGTACTTACTTGAGCCAAATAGGCCCCAAATCCCGTTGCTACTGTTGGTGCCTCGTATGCAACACCTAGTTTGTCAACGTAACCAAGGAAGCTGAAGGAATATAAGGGAAAAAAACTGCATTATAAAATCAATTTATCACCATTCAATCTTAGTTTTCTGGTGGATTAAACCAGTGGTTCTCAGACTGAAACATCCCATGTACCACCTACAATGACTGACATTTCTATGTCTATATTTCAGGGGAACACGTGCCCCAAAAACTTTAACGCTGTTGGCTAGATCTCGCTTCGCCTCCTGTGGTGCTGCACAGGGTTCAACTGTAGGGCCTCTGAAATCGGTTAATTAATAGTATTATGTTTTATATATTTTATATCAAATTGGTGGGATCGGTGGAGCTGTCCTGCCCCAAGTGGAGGAGTTTAAGTATCTTGGGGTGTTGTTCACGAGTGGGGGTGAGAGGGAGCGTGAGATTGACAGGCGGATCGGTGCTGCCGCCGCAGTCATGCGCTCGGTGTATCGGACCATCAGTCAATCTACGTTCCTACCCTCACCTATGGTCACGAGCTGTGGGTAATGACCGAAAGGACATGAGCGCGGATACAAGTGGCACTCCCTCAGAGATAGGGTGAGATCCTCGGTCACCCGGGAGGAGCTCGGAGTAGAGAAGAACCAGCTGAGGTGGCTCGGGCACCTTTTTCAGATGCCCCCTGGACGCCTCCCTAGGTTGTGTTCCAGGCACGCCCCACCGGGAGGAGACCGCGGGGTAGACCCAGGACACGCTGGAGGGACTATGTCTCTCGGCTGGCCTGGGAACGCCTCGGGGTCCCTCCTGGGGAGCTGGCTGAGGTGTCGGGGGAGAGGGAAGTCTGGGCATCACTGCTTAGACTGCTGCTGATCTGGCGTAGCACCACCAGTTGTACACGTACCAGTTTGAGAAACACTTTATTGAAAAGTAGTAAACAGTTAGTTCCTTCTGCTGTCTTTCAAAACACAAAAACACCTGACGCATGTCACCAATTAGGAGCTAAATTTCCAAGCTTTATAAACTCTCACTCCTCAAAACTTTGCGTGCACCCTCAACAATCAGCGTCTCTGAAAATAAAAGTAAGCAATGCCATGAAAAGTTAGCCAAGCATGTTCAGCTTGTAGTCTCCTGCAGGGACATTTTGGGACTTTCCCTGCTCCCAACACACCTGATTCACCTAGTCAGCTCATTAACAAGCCCTTCCTGGGTGTACTAAAACAGGAATAAACTCAGAGGTGCAGGGCTGGGATGATATATATCCAGGACCAGGGTTGAGAAACGCTGGTGTAGTGAATTTTTAAAAATGGGCTGAACTGTGGAGGTCAAGACGAGATGGAAGACCAAGACAGTTCAGAGAGAACTGCTTGGACGCTGGCAAAACAAGCATTTTTAAAACAGATGGGGCTGAGTGATATATTCTACAACTCGATATATCGCGAACTATTTAAACAAGATATCAAAAAAGATCATTTCATAATATTGTCTCAACTAAGCAGTTTCCCATCTGTGAGCCTCAGGAGTACAGCCTTTTTGGTGTAGAAACATCAAGACGACTTATTTTAACATCTGATCATAATCCAGTGCCGTTTGCCGTCGCTCAATATTTTAACCCACTGATAAAATCTGCAATGTCCATTTTGTATCATGAAAAAAATTATCACCAATTCAAGATATCTATCCAAAACATTGCCCACCACTATTTAGAAATTGTTTAAATCTACGAGATGATGTGTTTGGTGTTACAGATAAGAATATCAGGAGGTTTTTTAGGTCACATGGCTCAACCTTTCATATACTTGCTTCTTATTAGAAAAGAAAAACTGTTTTTGCTCAAATCCTTCGTCCACCATTTCAGACAGAGACATCTCCCACCTTTCTCCATTGTAGAATCCACCAATGACAACAGTATTCCACAGTGGGTTCATTCGGCTGCGTCGATTGTACATGACCCGCGTAAGCCAGGAGTGGACAGCTTTGGGACTGTAGCTGTGACCATCTCCGAGAAGTTCCTCGTCAATCCTGAACAAACGTCACAGAAAAAAAACAACAACTCATATTTATCCTTGAATTGAATGCAGTTAATAGACGTGATTAACGGGGTACTTACACCATCTGTTCAATGATCTGTTTGAGATACTGGTAGTCTGCATAGTCCCCTGAAGCACCCAGGATGGTGTTACCGTTGACCTTCATGAGACGGGAGATGTTGCGGAAGCGGGCCAGAGAGCCATAGGAGCCGAGCATGTCAGCGGCGATGATGACACCCCCTGTAAATTTCACCCCCAGCACCGACGTCCCCGTCACCATGGGGTTACTGGGGAAGAGATTTTAAAGGAACAGTTCATTAGAAAATTATAGAAATAATGCTACAGTAAAACTGTGCTTCCATAATCTTGAGATGGAACAAAGTACTGTAATGTAATGTGAACATAATTACTCCTCTTTTAGCTTCACAGAACCAGAAGATAAATCAAACGTCAGAGATCAAAATGTCTAAATTAGGGAACGTTAGATTACAACAGAACTATAGATATAGTTAATGCACAAAGTGTCCTGTAGGAGGCGGTATTGCACATTATTATTGCACTTTTTAACTCTTTGTTGCACAAAGTCCAGTTGTGTTGTAGTGGTCAGGTTGTGGGTTACTGGTTGGTTCCTACTTAAGTTCAAGGGAACTTAAATGCACTTATTAAAGCTAGGGAACTTGACGGAATGACTGACTAAAGCTAGTGGCTGGATTTAAATCGAGGGAAAGACTTAAAGAGTTTAAACGATACATGTTAAGGGTCGAGTCAGGAATTAGGGCTGAGTCAGGAATGAGCAGGGTTCTGCATCAGGCATCACCATGACGACCAACGTCAAAGTCATCATTCAGAGAGCTGCAGCCCACCGCTGTGGAATAGAGGGGGAAGCCTCTTTAGTTCATTATCAGTTAAGGCTGCAGAACACAGGGTTTGGAACGCAGAGGTTGGGTTTGGAACAGAGAACACGGGGTTTGGAACGTAGAGGTTGGGTTTGGAACAGAAAACACAGGGTTTGGAACGCAGCGGTTGGGTTTAGAACACAGAACGTTTACTGCAGTGATCGTCGTAAATGTTCTTTTGTTGGACAATTTTTTAACCTACAAGGAACTGGAGAGTGAAAAAGTGTGAAGACAAAAATATCGGAACCCACTTAAATAAAGAGAATGACACAAGTAATGAGACGACCGATTAAAATGAGAGAACCGGTTTTTAAAATCAAAGGAACTGTGATTGAAGTGATGGAACTAAAACTAAGGACTTGATCATCTACCATATAGACAGAGTCAGTCAGTCAGTCTATACAGAGAGTAAGTCTATACAGATAGTCAGTCGGTCTCTATACAGAGTCAGTCAGTCTCTATACAGAGTCAGTCAGTCTCTATTTAGTCAGTCAGTCTCTATTTAGTCAGTCAGTCTCTATTTATTTAGTCAGTCAGTCTCTATTTATTTAGTCAGTCAGTCTCTATTTATTTAGTCAGTCAGTCTCGATTTAGTCAGTCAGTCTCTATTTATTTAGTCAGTCAGTCTCTATTTAGTCAGTCAGTCTCTATTTAGTCAGTCAGTCTGTAAACAGAGTCAGACTGTAAACAGAGTCAGACTGTAAACAGAGTCAGACTGTAAACAGAGTCAGACTGTAAACAGAGTCAGACTGTAAACAGAGTCAGACTGTAAACAGAGTCAGACTGTAAACAGAGTCAGACTGTAAACAGAGTCAGACTGTAAACAGAGTCAGACTGTAAACAGAGTCAGACTGTAAACAGAGTCAGACTGTAAACAGAGTCAGACTGTAAACAGAGTCAGACTGTAAACAGAGTCAGACTGTAAACAGAGTCAGACTGTAAACAGAGTCAGACTGTAAACAGAGTCAGACTGTAAACAGAGTCAGACTGTAAACAGAGTCAGACTGTAAACAGAGTCAGACTGTAAACAGAGTCAGACTGTAAACAGAGTCAGACTGTAAACAGAGTCAGACTGTAAACAGAGTCAGACTGTAAACAGAGTCAGACTGTAAACAGAGTCAGACTGTAAACAGAGTCAGACTGTAAACAGAGTCAGACTGTAAACAGAGTCAGACTGTAAACAGAGTCAGACTGTAAACAGAGTCAGACTGTAAACAGAGTCAGACTGTAAACAGAGTCAGACTGTAAACAGAGTCAGACTGTAAACAGAGTCAGACTGTAAACAGAGTCAGACTGTAAATAAAGTTATCTCTATTTAGAGTCAGTCTGTATACAAAGTCAGTTTTGTCCTGAATTAAAGGGTACTCTGTTGTTAGCAGTAGCCGCATGCTAACCGGAAGTCTCCTCCATGATGATGCAGCAGAGATCAGAGAACTGAAAGCACGGCTTTAAATCGCTCTTAAAGGAGCAGAAATGTCTGTAAAGCTTACAGTGTGTGTTTAATCGGTCCACATCCCGGAGCCGCGCTCAGACTGCTGCCCGGAAAGGAATAAAACTGTCCCGGTTTCGGTCCGTTCTCCCAGAAACTCAGCTTCAGTCCGCGCGCCTCCATCTCAGCACAGCCGGAAATGACCTCACTACGCCCGGCGGCCGCGTCCCAAATACAGCGACGCGCACTCCCCATCTCTTTAAAACGGCCGCGTCACAAATGACACCGCCAGCTACACTCTGCTGTATGAAATCAGTTAAATGAAATTAAGCGGCATTCAGAACAGACGACGTTTGGAAACGATAGAAACATCTAGACGAAGTCCCCTAGATACGAGAAGAATGGAAGAGGGGGATCGAATAGAATAGAGCCATTTATGTACAGTACCCCTCAATATAGACATATGTTATATGTTATATATGTTATACACACACACACACACACACACACACACACACACACACACACACACATATATATATATATATATATATATATATATATATATATATATATATATATATATATATATATATCTTTTTTTTTCAACTCAGCACACCAATGTTTACACCAGTTTGTAAAACGTGCCCACTTCTGCAACAATTGATTGACCTGAAACATCTCACAAGGCTTCAGACAAAGGAAAACAGTGTAGAAAATAGAAAACTATGGTGTTTACAAGTCTACATGGCATTCCCTTGAACCCTTAGTTAATTGTTCAACTATTAATTCTAACACAGACTATTGTGAATGACTTGATAACTGCTTAGTTCAGTATATGTTGTGGAGTTCCACTGGGTTCTATTGTAGGGCCTTTAAAACTGATGGTACTAATTAGAGCACTGGAGTTCTAAGCATGTAGAACTGCAGTAAAGTCTTCCATGCAGGATCTAATGAGCACTAACATTTTTGTGCTTTCCCTGCTTCCAACACACCTGATTCAGATCCTTAACAAGCCCTTTCAGAGCAGCAGGGGGGCGTAACAATGTGCAGGGCAGGGGTGCATCTAGGACCACAGTTGAGTGCATCCAAGCAGTTTACAAGTGACTTTTAGTTATATGGTTCCATACATGGTGCAGTTGTATATAAACTCAATTTGAGTGTGGGTCACTGTGTGGGTGAAATTAAAGAATCATTCTGCATTCTTTCAAAAGTCTTTCCCAACACAAACATGATCACAGTATAAAAACACATTATATTTTATATAATTCATCTGGTGTTTAAGACTGTAAGTAATGGTCCCGTTCTTTGGAAAGTTATTTAATGATTAAGCATAAATCAAGTTATATAAAATTATTTATGCTCAGCATTTTCTTTGAATAAACTGGCAAAACACAGTTGACGTTTCTTGAGACAGTAATTTTTTATGAGATATGTCTTAGTTTAGATCAGACTCTCCCAACAATATGTGTGAGGTTTGTTCAGAGGTTGGCATTTCGGCTCCAGCAAGTCAAAATCCACCCCAGGATTTAGTTCCGACTGCATGCACAGTTAAACCACAGCACAGCCATCAAGGCAGTCAGAGCAAAATCCTGGGGTAAATTTTGACTTGCTGGACCTGAAATGCCCACCTCTGGCATTATCAGAGTGAAGCTGGGAACATAGACCTGCAGACCTGCAGAATTGTAAAATTTTAATAATGAGTTGTTATACTTGACTTGGTCCAAAAAACTAACAGCTGTGTTCACATTCTCAGTTTCACTCCTCTAGGAGAAGTGCCAGGGGAGGGCAGATTGATCCTAATATTGATAGTATTGATATCAGCTTTGGTATTAGTATTGGATCGATACTACCATGATAGGATCCATACATTAGGTCCATACAGTAGTGCCCAAACCCTTACTTCACCACTGGACTGCCATGCCAAACACCAAGGAGCACCTTGTTCACGACCTTGGTGGCTGGCATCCAGGGGTGACAGGTGTGGCATTGAGGTGGTAGGGAGTTGTGATCCAGCCCCTCCCTTCATGATGCACCAGTGAACAATAAGGACAAGGAGCCTAGACTGCCAGGACAGGGGGTTTGACAAGACAGAGCACAGTCTGGCTGGGCTCATTATAATGTTCAAGGCTTGTTAAAAAATATTTGAAACCCAGGCCTCTGACCTGGTATTGTACAACAATTACACCCTACACCATGACACCAGGCTGTCTGGATGGGTTGATATTTTCTGAGTGAACTCCAAAGCACTTTTGTAGGTCGTTCTGGATAAGGGTGTCTGCTAAATGCCATAAATGTAAATGTAAATGCGATATGTGTCAACAAACCATTGATCTTGGTGCTGACCACAGTGCCTCCACACATGGATGAGTTGGTCATCTCCACCAAGACAAAAGTGGGACTTGTTATTGAAGATAACCCGCTGCCCTTCTGAGTGATTCTATGGCACGTGTTTTCAGGGTGTGTAATGAGCAGAAAGGTATTGTAGGGTTAACAGGTAACACATTATCAGGCTGCAGGAAGCTGTGCTGGAAATGGGTTTAATATTTGAAGAGAATCTGAAATGAAGGTCCCTGATTTGCATTGCCCTCTAACTCCCTAATTAACACTAACTTCTACTGGAGTGTGTGTCTCACACTGTTCCCACGTCTCTGACTTTGTTCTCAACCGCGGGATGTTTTTTTCAGAGCGACTCTCTGAAGTCCTGTGGGACTCATTAACTCAGTGCTTTGAACAGCCAGATCAAAGCGGCTCATTTAGCCTGAATCCTAACTTTACTGAACTGTCTGATTCTTCATCTGTTACTTTCCTCATTTTTCCACTTTAAGCTGTTTACAGTAGGAATGTTTTGCACTTGTTACACACCACCTGCTGCTCCTGCTCCCTGTGTGTGTGTGTGTGTGTGTGTGTGTGTGTGTGTGTGTGTGTGTGTGTGTGTGTGTGTGTGTGTGTGTGTGTGTGTGTGTGTTGGGGTGATAGGTTAATTGTGTACCACCAAGACCAGCAAATGTTCTGTGCTGTGTTGAGGTGGACTGTATTGGGTTGGAGTGTGCTGTGCTGTGTTGGAGTGTGCTGTGATGGGTTGGAGTATGTTGTGATGGGTTGGAGTGTGCTGTGTTGGAGTGTGTGGGGATAGGTTGGAGTGTGCTGTGTGGGGTTGGAGTCTGCTGTCCTGTGCTATGTTGGAGTGTGCTGTGCAGTACAAGAATGTGCTGTGCTGTGTTGGAGTGTGCTGTGATGGGTTGGAGTCTGCTGTCCTGTGCTATGTTGGAGTGTGCTGTGCAGTACAAGAATGTGCTGTGCTGTGTTTGTTGGAGTGTGCTGTGATGGGTTGGAGTGTGCTGTGATGGGTTGGAGTGTGCTGTGATGGGTTGAAGTGTGCTGTGATGGGTTGAGGTGTTCTGTGCTGGGTTGAGGTGTTCTGTGTTTGGTTGGACTGTATTGGGTTGGAGTGTGCTGTGATGGGTTGGAGTGTGCTGTGATAGGTTGGAGTGTGCTCTGTTGGAGTGTGCTGTGATGGGTTGGAGTATGCTGTGATGGGTTGGAGTGTGCTGTGTTGGAGTGTGCTGTGTTGGGTTGGAGTGTGCTATGTTGGGTTGGAGTGTGCTGTGTGGAGTTGGAGTGTGCTCTGCTGTGTTGGAGTGTGCTCTGCTGTGTTGGAGTGTGCTCTGCTGTGTTGGAGTGTGCTGTGATGGGTTGGAGTGCGCTGTGATGGGTTGGAGTGTGCTGTGTGGGGTTGGAGTGTGCTGTGCTTCACTCCAGACTGAGACAGGCAGCGCGACAGGGTGTGTGGTGTGTCTGATGTTCCAGATGTTCCTGATGTGTGACTGAAGGCGCGCAGGATGAACTTCGAGCAGCTCCTGATCACCGCGGGGGGCTTCGGCAGGTTCCAGAAGACCCTGTACGTGTGGATCTGCCTCCCGCAGATCCTGCTCGCCTTCCACATGATGGTGAGTGTGTTCACGGGCGCCACGCCGCCGCACCAGTGCCGGAGCGCGAGCCTCGGAGCGCACTGGAACCAGTCCGAGCCGCGGCTGGCGGGCGCGTGCAGCGCGGCGTCAGCGGGGAACCGGAGCGCGCGCTCCGCCTGCGAGGCTGGGTGGGTGTACAGCCACGACGTGTTCGAGACCACCACCGTCACCGAGGTGAGCCGTTGTGTCCCTGGTGTCTCTGAGATTTCTCACCAACGAGGCTGAAGATGCTGAAGGGATGTTTTTGCCTTTCAGTGAGGGGGGGCTACCAGGGCTTTCTAACAATAGATGGGATCTCCTCCATCCACTCCACAACCCCACTGCACGTGTGATGGTGTGGAAGATGAATGATGGATCAGCTGATGAATGGGAATGTGCCTGAAGCCAGTTTATACTTATTTTCTCTCCCATTCATTTCTAAAAGGCTGGACCAGGAACACCAAGGGTGCACAAAGCACTTTCTCTGTCCTTTGTAGACAAAGTCATGAAATCATCTGATGACCTGAGGAAATAAATGAGCTGAAAATTGGTCAAACACAAACACATAGGAGGTTTAATGTCTTATAACTGTGTTGGATGCTGAATATAAATATTAACAAGGCTGCCCTTTCCTCTGTGTGTGTGTGTTGGTGTGTGTGTGTGTTTAGTGGGATCTTGTCTGTGACAGGGCAAGTCTAAACAGCATTGGTTCTTCCATCTATATGCTGGGCTTACTTGTGGGAGCTGTGGTGTTTGGAGCCATGGCTGACAGGTATCCAACACTCATCGATGCAAATAAAAATAACCGTGTCTCCATCAGATATGTAAATGAGTTCAGGTGTAGCCTGATAAGACACTGGGTCCTGACATAAGAGGATAAAAGTCCTTCCCCCGTTCCCATAAAAAGGTGTACATGGGCTACTTTTGGGTAGTGCACCTCTCGATGAGCGATCATGGACACTTATGCATCGAGGACAGGAGTCCAAAAGCATGTTAGAGCCTCCGTTCAGTTGAATAGTTGTCCCCGACAGTGTGTCCTTTAATATTGCAATCTCTCACATCCATGTCCCCATGTTCTCCTTCTCTCTCTCTCTCTCTCTCTCAGGTTTGGAAGAAGGTTTGCTTTGCTTCTGTCTCTCGCCCTACAGACAGTGTTTGGTGTGTCTGCTGCCTTCTCTCCGAACTTTCTGGTGTATGTGACCCTCCGCTTCCTCATAGGAACCACCATCTCCGGCATCATCATCAATGCTTTTGTTTTGGGTGAGTGAGAGTAATACGTATTCATTCTGCTTTTGTTGGAGTATCTGTCTCTACTGTCCAGGGGAGGCTTTCTGCTAGATCAGGAGTGAGCAGCCCTGCTCCTGGAGTGTCATATTCCTGCTCGAGCACACCTGATTCAGCTCACCTGTGAACTGGCAGCTTTAGTAGGTCTGTTAGAGTTGGAAAATCAGCAGACCGTGCAGGAAGCTGGCACTTCAGGTCTTTATACTCCTCTAGCCTGACATTAAGTATCTGCCAGTAGGTTCACGTTTATGAGAGTCCTATTCTATTGGCACTACTTTTGTACATGCATACCTACATTCGTTTACTGCCTGGATGCCTCGCAGCCTTAGAGGAGAGGGCAGGAGTCCATGACCACAGTCCGGAGAGACACTGGACGATGCAAAAAGGCCAGATGAAGAATGGTTGAAAAGATGACTTGAGTCCTGACCTTAACCTTACCGAGATGCTGACCTGAAGAAGGCTGTGCATGCAAGGAACCTCATTCGGGGGGAGGAATGCTCCACAATTCCAGCTCAATATAGTGCAAATCTTATTTGCAGCTACAGAAATTGTACGTTGGAGCTGATTCCTACTATGGAGGGACCTACGGGTTATGTAATGACCTGCAGAGCTCACTTACTTTTTTAAGCCTGCAGTGTGGATGTTTACCTGATGCGCTCGATAAACGTGAACATATCACTTTTGTTAAGAACTACAAAAAAAAAAACAAAAAAAAAAAAAACAAAGCAACATAAAGTTCACTATTGTTGACTGTGGGTCAGAAAGTGCTGTTTTCACTTCACTGCTTCAATGCTTTTGGAGGAAACTGTAATTTGGGAAAATGATAGGCTTGAATATGGTTTGACTGAAAATGGAAAGCTTGATTTGTTTTTCTTTAGATTTCTATCTTAAGCGTGTGTGTGTTGATATATAACTTTTGATACATATATATATATATATATATATATATATATATATATATATATATATATATATATAAACTGGTAGTAATTAACATATTTCTCCTGTGTATCAGTCCTAAACCTCATGTAGTGAGTCCCCCCTTAGTCCCCTCAAAGCCCCTGCCTCACAAACCTCCCCAATCGCTCTGCAGGCACAGAATGGACGTCCACAAAGAGACGCATGTTGGCTGGAATCTTCACTGATTATTTCTTTGGGTTGGGATACATGCTGCTGGCAGGCGTGGCTTATCTGATTCGAGACTGGAGGAAGCTCCAGCTCGCCATTTCAGCACCAGGATTCTTCTTTACTTTCTATATCTGGTGAGAGAACACACACACACACACACACACACACACACACATACACACAGACATTATGAAGACATAGTTGATCTACTTTTCCCAGTATAATCAATCAAGCAGGGACATTTTGGCATTAAAAGTTTGTGTTATTAGTTTTAAACTGAACCATCAAGACAGATGTTACAAACAGGTAGTCGACGAACTGATGATGTCATGATTTCCAATACCGGTCATAGTAATTCCTGAAACTATAGTCCACTGTTGTCTATAAAACATACTTTACATGGTAAATAGAATCATTAATAACTGGAATATCTTAGTATCTTAGAATTAGAAATTAACCAGCCAATAGGGGTGTACTTTGTGCACTTCTGGTTCTGGTCCCAAGTCCGGATAAATGGTGAGGGTTGCATCTGGAAAGGCATCCGGTGTAAAACTGCCAAAACTATACTGTGGATCAGGCAGATGATCCGCTGTGGCGACCCCTAAAGGGAGCAGCCGAAAGAAGAAGACAATGATAGTAGTAGAAGAGTAGGACTATTAGTAGCTGTTTATTTCAGTCCTTTTTACAGTTGACACGCCAAAACACAGGAAACAGGAACTAGTGTCCCGTTACTTTTGCCATGTCCCCTGAAAGCTAAGGAATGCTGCACTGAGCTGTGGGATATTCACGTTGGGCTCCTGCTCGGAATGTGGATGTGATTTGTGTCAATCTTAGCCAAAAGCCAACAGTCATGATCAATACTACCCAGTGGGCTGTCCACTGTGAGTGGTCTTCTACGACATATTCCTGAATGAGGGATGTTTTCCAGAGCCGTTCCCATGTCCATCCATCCATCCACCCATCCATCCATCCATTTGTGTTGGACATGTATGTCGTTATTTAATGTATATGTGGTTTCCAGTATAATGTATGAGCAGTAAGCTTGCCAATCTGTTCCAGCTGTACATTTTTGTCTGAACTGTCCCTTTATTTCTGTCTACTTGGCTTTGTCCCGTATATATCTTTTTTAAACGTATATTGTGTCTGGATGTAGAAGATAACAAAATTCTGTGGCCAAAACATTGAACAACTGGCAGCATATCAGAGACTTTATTATCTGCACTGCTTTGAGAAAAGAGGAGATTTCTACAGCAACATGGTAGACCTGAGAAGACTCACTATCAGTAATGATCAGAAGTTCTTATTAAAATGACCCGTGTGAAATAAAAGTCATAAAGGAGGTAATAAAAACTCAACTGGTTCCGAATTATTTCACCAAAATCTGGCTTTAAACTGGTATTAAACTGGCATTAAACTGGCAAACTGGCAGCCTGGCCTTTTGGCCACAGCAAGAGGTTGATAAATAGAAGTGCTTAAAAGTCCTCATTCACTTTCTCTCTCTATATCAATCCTTTTTGTCCTTCTCTTCCTTTATGCAGACTCTAAATCTCTTCTTGTGCTGTGTTCTCGCTCTCCTCTGTAGGGTTCTTCCTCATTCAGCCCGTTGGCTGCTGGTGAACAACAGGAAAGAGGAGGCAATTGTTCTTCTGCGCAAAGCAGCTTTGGTCAATGGCCGTTCCTTCCCTACCACCGTGCAGGTATATCAGCATCTCTCTCTCTCTCTCTCTCTCTCTCTCTCTCTCTCTTTCTTGCATAGCTCAATACCTCCATTATTATCGCCATGAAAACAGGCACCACCCCTCCAGACACTCAGCCAATCAGGAAGTCATTGAGCAGGAGTTCCTCTGAAAGTGGCAGACTGAAGCATGTAATTCACATCGTCACGGCAACACATGGAGCTACTGCCTCCTGAGGGCTTTAGGTCCATCTTTTTCCTATAGGTCTGCAAACGTGTGTTATGATGTTTGTATTGGTGTGTTGTTGTGTATAATAACTGAATATATATATATATATATAAATCCAGACTGTAGTTCATCTGTTCTGGACCCCACAGGACCACCACAGATCAGCTGTGATGTGGGTGGTGGGTCATTCTCAGCACTGCAGTCACACTGACATGGTGGTGGTGTGTGTTGCACTGGTACGAGTGGATCAGACGCAGCAGTGCTGCTGTAGCGTTTAAATACTGTGTCCACTCTATTAGACACTCCTACCGAGTGTCTCCACCTTGCAGATGTAAAGTCAGAGACAGAAGCTCATCTGTTTCTGCACAGTTTGTGTTGGTCGTCCTCTAGTCCTTCACCGGTGCTCACAGGACCACTGCTTCAGGACCTCATAACATCACTTTGGGCTGTCAAAGGGCCTCTAATGAAGACCAAAGATGATCTGGCATCATACGAAATTGATCCTCACACTGACCAGGCCTTCTGATGCTGAAATGGATTGGAACTTGTCATGATGCGCTCAGGCCAGAAGGACATTTTGGTGTATAAAAAACTGAACACACTGATATAACACAAGTAACAGATGTGTATGCTGTGTTGGCTCTGTTACAGCTGGACTGCTGTGATGAAACACAGGGGCGGAGTCAGCACTCTGCTGCAGACCTTGTCCATACTCCAGAGATGAGGAAAAGAGCCCTCATCCTCTTCTACATCTGGTGAGTGAACTCACTGCACCAGACGGGAACGTGGCTCGGTTCCAGGTCTGTAGAACTCATATACTGCACATGTATTACATATCTGTCAGTGGCAAAAGTATGTGAACCTTTGCTTTCAGTATCTGGTGTGACCACCCTTATGGGTCAATAACGGTTGATTTGTCCTGCCCTAATTTTAGTCCATTCCTCCGTACAAAACAGCTTCAGCTCTGTTATGCCGGTGGGTCTCCTCCCATGATCTGCTCCTTCAGGTCCTTTCACAACATTTCAGGACATTGACTCGGCCGTTCAAAACATTAACTTTACTCTTCTTTAACCATTCTTTGGTAGAATGGCTTGTGTCCCTAGGGACATTGTCTTGCTGCATGACCCACATTCTCTTGAGATTCAGCTCATAGACAGATCTCCTGACACTGCCCTTTAGAAATTGCTGTTATAATTCAGAATTCATTGTTCCAAAAGCATGATACTACCACAAACGTTTCAATGGCATCTTTTCTGTCCCCAAAGCATCACCCCAGTAGCCTTCTGGCTCGTCAGTGTGATCTCCAGCAATCTGCAGATGGGTGTCAGTGTTACTTTTGGAGAGCATCAGCTTTCTCCTTGCAACACAGCCATGCACACCCTCGTTCGGTGTTCTCCTGATGGTGGACTCGTGAACATGAACCCTCGCTGATGTGAGAGACCTTTAGTTACGTTGGGTTCCTTTGAGACATCACAGATTGAGCACCCCTGGGGAGGGTCAAAATGGTGATGAATTGAATCCCTTTGTACACAGTCTGTCTCCAGGATTGGTGGAGTCCAAACTCATTAGAGATGGATTTGAGCTCCTCAGACATCTCCTTTGTTCAAGTCATTTTGGAGCATTTCTGTTGGTCCATTCATTATGAAATTATGAGGCAGTGATGAGTTCTAGACATTCAAAAATGACTAAATGATGTATTCTGGGAAGATACAACATGTGTTCGTCCCTCACCCTCCCTCTCTCTCTCTCTCTCTCTCTCTCTCTCTCTCATCTGTGTATCTCTGTAGGTTTGTTAATGTGCTGGTGTATTATGGTCTGTCTCTCGGCGTATCTGATCTGGGAACAGATCTCTACTTAACTCAGTTTATGTTTGGGTTGGTGGAGATTCCTGCAAGGTCGCTGGTGCTGCTCGTCCTGCCCTGCAGCCGGCGATTCCCGCTGAGCGCATTCCTTTTCATCGGCGGTGGAGCCTGCCTCCTCATGCTCGCTGTCCCAGCAGGTGAGCACACAGCTGCAGCTTATTTATTTCTCACAGAAGACAAACTCCTTCGCTGACGGCCTCCTGATCTGAAATTCTCTCATTGCCCTTAAAACCAGCAGGGAACTGTGCTTTCCTCCTGCATGATTCCTGGCACGGTGGCTTAGTGGTTAGCACATCTGCCTCCCAGCACTGGGCTCTTGAGTTCAAGGCCCTATCTGGGTGGAGTTTCCACGTTCTCCTGGTGTATGTGTGGGTTTCTTAGAGGAGCTCCACGTTCCTAAAACATGGACTTGCCCTGCAAGTGCATTTACACCTCGGATTTCACTAATCCGATAATCAGCAAACCTGAGTTTAAGTGTAAACTTGTGCGTAGAGTAACTCAATTCATTAGTTTGTTGCTTGTTTTCTCTCCTTTTTTTCTTTTATTCTCTCTCTCCTTCCCTCCCTCCCTCCATCCCTTACTCCCAGATAATCCTAATATAAAGACTGGACTGGCTATGACTGGGAAATTTGGAATTACAGCCTCGTTTGCCATCATCTACATATACTCAGCTGAGCTCTTCCCTACCGTGCTTAGGTATTTACTCACACTTCCATCCAGAAACTCGTCCCAAAAGACTGGTTGTTGTTACTAGTGGTGTAAAATGCGTTGATATGAAACTGGCAGTTAAACTGCAGGGAACGTTGGGTTTGGGTAGAAGTGAAGGTCAGTGTAAGGATTCCAGGTAGGCTCTGGAGCCACTGTGGACCTGGTGTGACTCAGTTGGGCTTCCATCTTTACAGCCCACCTTAATCTCACCTAGGCCACAGTGTACAATCCAGATGTTCCCTATGTTTGACCCCTCCTGGTGCCATCAGGGACCCTGGTGGACATCCCTATGTGGGGCCAACACTGAACCTGTGGAAAAACTCTGATTCCCAGTTGGGGCACTCATACAGCCCCCACCTGGACATGTTATCTGGGAAATAATATGGTAAACCTGTTAAGTCGAGATGATGAACAGCTTTGGTATTTCCCCTCCACAGACAGACAGGCATTGGTGTGTCCTCCATGTTTGCACGAATGGGCGGAGTTTTAGCTCCAGTGATAAATCTGCTTGGACAACATAACCCGATCGTGCCCGTGTTGATATTTGGCTCTACCCCCCTTCTGGGTGCAGCTCTCGCCCTGGCACTGCCTGAGACGGCCAATAAACCACTGCCAGATACCCTGCAAGATGCAGAGAGGTAAGTAGTTACACCTGTAACCCATTTATAAAGGCTCACGGCCTGATTTCATCTGATTTATTAGGCTGTTTTTCTGAAAGTCAGATACAATCATGTCATTCATTTTGAGTGAACTGTCCACTCTGAGCCTGCACTCGGAGCCGGCTCTGACCAATGTGGTGCCCCAGGCAAGATTTTGGTTGGTGCATTTTGTGATGCATCATGTCTTTGAGATTTATTTTCATTCTGCAAACAAAAAAAAAGTTTTAGTTTGTAAAATATTATTAAAGGAACAAGTGACTGTATACCTAAAATATACAATATAGATACAATATAAATAATATATGTAAATAAGGTACTAATCAGTGCAGACTTAAAACAAGTACAATATAAACCATAGAATCCAGCGCTGTAAGAACATCTACAGCAATAACGTCATCAGAGGTTGAGTGAGTGTAAATTTAATCACGTACAAATAGGGTTTGACATCATAAGAAATCTGTGAGATCTCATCATTTAAATTAAGGACAGATTGTCCTTGATCACATTGTCACTCCTTTTTGATTTTGAGGGCTTTAATGTGCCAAAGGGATGATACACAGGGCACACAAAATATTAGGGCTTATATTATTGGACTATGAAGTTATGATGCCGTTACTGTGGGATTTTGTAGTAATATGTAGTAACAGATATTAGTAAAATAGTAAAAGAATAAACTGTTTTTTGGTGTTATTGCATTAAGGTGCCCCTTTTGGATGCAGGGAACCCCTAGCATTTGCCTACATCAGCTATACTATGAGCCTGCATGTGCTTATTCATCAATCTGCTATTCTAAAACTGCGTTCTTCAACAAATAACTGTTGTTTTGAGCAAATAAAGCTATATATATATATATATATATATATATATATATATATATATATATATATATATATACTGTATATAAAGCATTATAGGAGACTTTGTCATTTGCATCACATTGTACAGAATTATATACATAAGATGCCCAGCTACACCAAAATAAATAAATAAATAAATTAAAAAAAACAAAACAAAAAAAAAAAAAAAATATATATATATATATATATATATATATAATATATATATATATATATATATATATATATATATATATATATATATAAATAGAAAAACAAGAAAAACAGCATCTAAAAATATAAATACAGAAGAAAACATAATAAATAATAATAAATAAAGCAGGGTTCCATCAGGATTCAATGCACCAGTCTGCCTTTATGGACAACTCACTGCAAAGTTCTTAATATGAGATGAACATTGAGTATTTTATCTTTCTTTGTGCAGATTTACCAACGAAAAATATGATCAGGATTTCCCTGCAGACACCATTCAGTCTCCAAGCAGCACAGAAGGCCAGGAACTGCAGCCTCTAACAAATGAGTCTCTATAGACACACATTCATCGGGCGTGTAGAATCGCACAGACGCAGCCTTACATATCAGTGATGATACGAGTCTGAGGACCTGCAGGTCTGCTAGGTTTCATCCAGTTCCAGAAATCCAGTTCTATATTTGATATTTAGCTTGTAAATTTCTACATTTTGTACTGCATTGTTAATGAGGTCCTTCGGTCAGAGAATACGGTCAGTGTCAGAGGGAGAGTAGCTGCTGTTTGCTACTATTTTTCTACTATTTTCACTGTTAATCATATAAATCTATGCAATAATTACACGGAGCAACTTTCACTATAAAGATCTTATGCAAACACGATTGGAAGCAGGGCAGCAGAAGATTCAGCATCAGCCTCAACTTTTAGAAATGTATATATTTCTGCATAAATTTGAGTTTAAAGTCCTTAAAGTAGATAAGGAGACACAAATTAAACAAATAAGACAAAAATATTACACTGATTTATTTATTTATTGAGGAAAATAATACAATATTACAAATCTGTGAGTGTAAAAGTATGTGAACCTTCAGGATTAGCAGATAATCTGAAGGAGTCAGATGTTCTTAATAAATGGGAGACATTCCAGCATAAAAACCCAATCCAATCTGTGAAACATGATGGTGGTAGTGCCTGTTTTGCAGCATCTGGGTCAGGATGGCTTGCCATCATTAATTGAACAATGACTTTTAAATTATACCTGCAAGTTCTATTGGTGAGCTGAATTGATTTTTCTCAATAAATAAATGAGCAAGTGTCTCATTTGGTTGATTTGCTCTGCTTTACCTACTTGCAGGACGGATGAAGTTTGGATGAAGGGTTCACAAACTTTCAAGCGCCACTCATGTTTGTCGGGAAATGATTTTGCATGTCTCTTATGGTAACTAGTAATGACTTGTAGTGACTTACATTATGTTGAATGTGTTTTATTGAATAATCTCTTAACTGTGAAACTGGGGGGGGGGGGGGGATTTGCCTTAGTGGTCAGGGTTCTGATTGGTCAGTTGGCTATGCAGTTCAATGTGCTTGTAGGTGTTGTAGGTATTGAAAGGACAGAAACGGGACAATTCTACAGCAAACGCTTCAGTCTGATCAAAAGCCCACACACGTTGTAAAGCAGCCGTGCTGGTAAGAGTGATGGACTGTAGATTGTTGTCCATGTATAATTCATGGGGTTCATCTTGATGTGCACCATGATCTCCTGGTATATAAGAAGTAATCGAGTACGTTTAAATTCTGTCTTTTTTTCTGAAAAATACTGTTTACAAACCTCGACTGTCGAAAGTAAACTATTTAAATGAATGAAATCTTTATATTCATACACGTCCAAGAGTAAACATGTCCTTATACGTTCTCCTGTCTTTCTGTAATTGACTTTTGTAATTGAGGTCACTGGGACGCAGACATTGGCTTTCAGACTTAATTAATGACCGAATAGAGCTAGAGTACAAGACCTGCCGGACAAATAAAAGTACAGATAGACAGAAAGATGGTCACTGTTTGGTCATTTCTTTATTCCATGGTCAGTCTATTTGGAATGAGTAGACAGAGTCTCGTATCACTGTTTTAAAGTTCTATATGGTCTCCTACTCCTGACTACAACAAACAGGCCACTGCCCATGGGAGAGAAGCAGCAGTGCCTTCTCTATAAGCTGGTCCTGTGGGGCATCTTGGAGTGTAAACCACAATAACAGGGATCATGACTGTGTTGCTTGGTGGACATTGGAAGAGCTTCCTTCTTTAGTTTAGAACTTAATGGTGGTACTGGTATTTGGAATTCTTGTTAAATGTATATTGTGTCCAGTTATGATGTTTCACAAAGCAGTTTTTTCAGAGATCCAGGTCCAAACACTGAACAACAAGAACAACTGGGCAAAAAGAGTGAGATGCTGAAGACTGAGTGTAGGACACAAACTCAGTGTTGATGTAAAGTCCACGGACAGTCATATGCACAGCTTTGCGGTATCTAACGTGGCCCCAGGGAATCAATAGGATCCAGCATTGCAGGTGGTGGAGAACCGGGTTGGGCAGCACCAGCACAGAACAGTAGGAACAGGGCATCTCAGGATTCACAGAGATGAAGATAAAAGGGGGCAGCAGGATGGTGGTGAGTTTACACAGTAGGATGACCTGGACCTTGGGATTAGGCAGACTTGTACCAGCATCCAACAGACAGCAGGGGGCAGCTCAGGATAGGCGAGAGAATGAGTAAAGTATTTATTTAGGAGGGATTTAGGTTTGGACATGAATATGTTTTGATCTAAACCAGTCCGTTGTAGATCTGGCTTTATGTTTAGGGTCGTTGTCCTGCTGGAAGGAGAACCTCCACCCCAAGTCTTTCCCCGGGAATGTCCTGTATTTAGCTCGGCCATCTTCCAATCATCTCTGACAAGTTTCCCTGTCTCTGTTGAAGAAAAGCATTCCCACAGCATGATGCTGCCACCACCACGTTTCATTGTGCTATGACTTGCTTATACTTTGCTATGACTTATAGTTGTCCTATGGACAGAAGATCACACCTTCTGGTGTATTCCTTGGTTCTCTAACAAAGCACTGAGGCCTTCACGGAACAGCTGTAGTTATACTGAGAATAAATGACGCACAGATGGCCTCTACATACTAATAAGGTGAGGTCTGAAGACAGACACAACACACTGACAACGAGACGTAATACGATAATACGCTGTTTATTTTCTTATTGTCTGTCAACACATCTGACCCACATTATAACATCTGAATTCTGGAAAAAGGAAACAAACGGTGAAGCTTTTATTAACCAGTGGAAAAGAGAAAGAAAATACAATGTACAGAACATGTGGATCAACCTCCACTTGTGATCAGAACTACAGTAACATCAACCTGTGACTACAGCTCAGTGGATCATCAGCAATGAGAAATCGACACAGGTACACAGGGATCGTGCTCGTCAGTGTTCGTTATCACGCCAACACAAAACACGTGTTTTCATGCGGTCGGTGTAGCTCCAGCGGAAAGCTCCTTGAACAGAATCATCTGGTATCGGAGGATGAGCATCCTCCAGCTCTACCGCCGCCACAATATCGTTACCAACCTTAATCTTCAGTTTTTGGTATGATTTGCCGTTTCTGCTGAATTGTCCTGTCTGAACGATGCGGACGTCACCTCTTTGTATTAATGTCCTGGGCTTGTCGAACAGATCATTATTCCACTCTTCAATGATATTCTCTACCTTTATGTCCATGGCGACGGACTTTTTTTTAGAAATGTTGCCTGATTGATAGTCCATTCTTTCCACTTGAATGGCGTGCGGGTACGCAAACATTGTCCTGGACAGTCCTGTTGGGAAGAAGACATGTCACCACCAAACATATAAAGACACGTTGATAAGGACATTCAGAGTGTGAGGTCATTCTGGGCTGTAGAGCGAGGTGATCTATGGGACATCTAGTACAGTTCCTAACTTGTCCTATAAAATGCTAAAATTGTCAAACCCTGTTTACAAAGCAGATGGGGGACAGGTGGGATCGAGTAGGGCAACAACCAAACATTGCTGGAGACCAGCCTTCCATGACTGGTACAGCCCTGGTTGACCAACACAAACTGTGCACATACTCTGTCTGGAGCATCAGGGTAGCCGTGTCTAACAGTGGACAGTGAGTGGACACAGTGTTTAAACACTAACTAGAAGGAAAATGTGAAACAATTGACTTAAAAGTTGACTTAAATGGACTTAAACACACTGATTTCTTTCTTACCTTGTGTTTGGAGATTTCACCTGCTCAGCTGTTTGTCGAGATTCCAGCTAGAAGCTTCTGACCCATATGTATATGTATGAGTTTTCCCGCCCCCAGGTTCGCCGGAAAATGACATCGACCAAGTTCTTTTTTCAGAGGAAAGCTGGGTGTGGTTGTTTGTCAGGATGCCTGAGATTACCTGCTCACAGTCCACTTCAGTCATATGTATAGAACAGAAATACAGAACATTAAAGCTGGGCTGTTGTTTTCTGAGACCTCAGCTAAGATCCACCACGTGTTCGTACAACACCTGACACCACGATCTTGACATTTTCGGGAGCAGCTCCATCTGCAGCTTGGTGTAGTTGTGGATGATCAGCTATCATTCACGAGTCACGTTACAAACCTGACTCGGCCGTGCAGATTTCTCCTTCCCAACATCAGGAGAATTCAGCCTTTTCTATCTAGAGAGGAGCTTGAGACTTGAACCGAGACTTGAGCTTGAGACTTGAACCTTGAACCATCAGACTTGAGCTTGAGACTTGAACCTTGTACCATCCAGATCTTCACTGACATAGTGGTGGTGTGTTAGTGTGTGTTGCGCTGGTACGAGTGGATCAGGCACAGCGGTGTTGCTGGAGTGTTTAAACCCCTCAGCGTCACTGCTGGACTGAGAACAGTCCACCGACATCGTCCCGTGGGCAGCGATGAAGGAAAGAGGATGACCAACACGAACAGGTGAGCTTCTGTCTCTGAGGCTCCACAAGTTGGAGCAAATCGGTAAGAGTGTCTGATAGAGTTTGAACTTCAGCAGCACTGCTGTGTCCGATCCACTCACACCAGCGAGAAGAAGACAGGGTTCACACCTGAATTTTATGAGTCTACATCACTGACGGAGGTTATATCTACACCTGGATCATGCATCTCCTGTGATTAAGGGCCAGCGTGTTTATATTTTGTGCATTAACACAGCAGGAAAGCACATACATACGTGGTCTCTCACGTTACACCTGTGAAACAATAGCGATAATGCATCTGATTTTGAAAAATCGTTTTCGTGTTTCTGAGCTCAGAAGACGAAATGGGCTTTGAAAAATGTCCAAAGAATGTTTGATATGTTTGCGGTGTGAACTCTCCCACAGTTTACCTGTAAGACTCGTCTTACATGTCACTCACATCCACAGATAGACCATCAGAATTCACGAAAACATTTTGGCCCAAAAGGATCAATTTAATCCAGCCTTAGAGGCTCGGTTATAAAATAATGGATGAAATAATAGAGTCAAAATGAAGTATCTTACCACTAATGCTCTATTTACACTACACAGGTATGTTATTAACTTTATTCTGACTTGGAATGTCAGGAAATTTCAATATTGGGCAAAAATACATTTCATACAAAAAGTTAAAGTGATTTCTATGTTTGAATTTTATGTTTATTACATTTAAAGTATTTTTTAATATATATAATTATAATTATATATCATTTTAATGAAGAAAGTGAAGAAATAAAATCAGGGTGGTGGGAAGAGCAGGGCCAAAAATGTTATCGCTTGTACTATTTTTATTCACATGCTGAAAATGGAGGGTGGCACGGTGGCGCAGTGGGTAGCGCTGTTGCCTCACAGCATGAAGGACCTGGGTTCGCTCCCTGGGTGGGGTGACCTGGGAAGTTTCTGTGTGGAGTTTGCATGTTCTCCCTGTGTTTGAGTGGGTTTCATCTGGTTTCCCCCAAAGACATGCATAATAGGTGACTCCCTTATTGTGTGTGTGCCCTACGATGGATTAGTGCCCTGTCTAGGGTTGTTTCCCGCCCTTGCGCTCAGGGTTGCCGGCTGGGCACCGGCTCACCTGTGACCCCATTCAAGAATAAGTGGTTCCGAAAATGGATGGATGCTGAAAATGGGACGTTGGATTATTATGCCATGCAGTTCAGAAAGACAGTCACAGTAGATGGAGAGACCCTGTGGGACTTCTACGAGTCTTTCAGAAGGTAAAAGACATGCCGGTTGATTCTTGTTTTCGGGAAACGTGACGAGTGTGTCTGGAGCAGAGATGGCGAACCCCCTGAACTTTCATATTTCCTTGTGGCTCAACTCGACTGGCCTCATTTTCTAAGCGATTTAAAGTCTCTACAGGAGCAGGACAAGCAAAATGTCTCAGACCAAGAGGCGTTAGCAGTAGTTTATGCCGAGATGCCGACTCTGGCAAAGGAAGGGAAGGAAGACCAAGGAGAAACTGCTCCTACCCGTAAAACGTTCACCTGGTTTTTGAACAAACCAAGTGATGCAGTTAACGATTTCCCAGAACTCAGAGATTACTCCCTTGGGCAGCCTTTGACTGATGACTACCTTCATCCTTCATCCGAACCCCTTCAAACAGAGGGTTTTCATTATGAGTGGTCAAGAGCAAACCATGAAAGCAGCCATCACGAGTTCACGCTGATATACAGTGTTGTGTCCTTATCCACTCCCACTGGACATTACAAAGGTCCACTTATAGATGTAAAGTCACAGACACATACTTGTGCATCAGTGGTACCTTCACACATATTTATCACCCAAGCCATGTGTTGCAGGTATCAAGTTGGTCCCCCTAATTGTGGCGTCAGTCACAGCGACACAGGGTTTTAACCTATTTTCTAGTGTCTGAGTTTCACTCACTGTGATTTACTGACCTGTGTGTATGAAACGTGAATCTACAGAATACAGAATGTTGTACAAAAGTAACTGGACATTTGAACATCGACTTTAGTCTCTTACTGTCCACCACACACAATCAAGTTGAAAGTAATTGGCCACAGTAATATAGCCACGGGCCCTGGCCTGGTCCCCTGGTTGACATGGTCTAGAGCAGTGCTTCTCAATCCCAGTCCTGGAATATCACTGCCTGCCTCTTTTAGAGTTTTCCTGCTGTAACACTCCATTTGGCTCAGCAAAGGCTCGTCCG
Source organism: Acestrorhynchus altus (assembly GCA_034509495.1). Taxonomy (NCBI): domain Eukaryota; kingdom Metazoa; phylum Chordata; class Actinopteri; order Characiformes; family Acestrorhynchidae; genus Acestrorhynchus; species Acestrorhynchus altus. The sequence goes on along the minus strand of CM067505.1, from coordinate 36,018,195 downwards.
ATACTTCATTAGGTGTGCTGGAAATAGGGGAAACTGGGAATCAGGGGTTCTCCAGGAGCAGAATTGAGAACCTCTGGTCTAGAACCACTACTGAGTGGAAGATATACGTGTTGACGTGTTTCTACCAATCAAATTTCACTATATTACAATATACAATATACAATATATACTATATATATATATATATATATATATATATATATATATATATATATATAGTGCATGAACAAAAAGTCCAGCAGGGGGCGGTATTGCACATTATTATTGTACTTTTGAACTGTTTACTGCACCAAGACCAAGTTGTGTTGTGGTGGTCAGGCTGCGGGTTACTGGTTGGTTCCTACTCCTTCCCATCCTCTGTCCTCCTGTTCCCACTCATCCCCCCAGAGAGGAGTTATACAGTCTGATGGCATGCAGGACTATTGGTCCTGCACTTGGTTCCTCTGGTGGCTGATGACAGAGTGTGCAGAGGGTGACTGGTATTGTCCATAATGTCCAGTAGTTTCTTCAGAGTCCTCTTCTCTGCCACTGACACCAGAGAGAGTCCAGCTTTGTGCCAACTACAGAGCCAGCCCGCCTGATCAGCTTGTCCAGCCTGTGTGTGTCCTTCTTGGCTATGCTGCCCCCCCAGCACACCACAGTGTAGAACAGGACACTGGTGACCACAGAGACATAAAACATCCACAGGAGTTTCCTGCAGATGTTGGAGGACTGTAGGCTCCTCAGAAAGTACAGCCTGCTCTGTCCCTTTCTGTACAGGTGGTCGATGTTACATGACTGTACAAGTTACGAGGTTTACAAGCACACCAACGATAATCAGTTTGTACAATTAATAGGATTAATGTTGACCAAGATATCATGTAACCAAAATGAAAGATTATGGTCCAAGTTTGATCTTACTTGACCTACAAGGGATGAGTCCTTACGAGCGGGTGATTAACTGGCTCTACAGAGATAATTTGTGTTCATAATTTCATACAAAAAGTTAGATTTTATATTAATCACAGGTAAAGTGACATATTTCATCTTTTTTTGTTGTACCGTTGATCAGTTTGGCTCATAAGATCAGAAATCCTGAATCTCACATTATTATAATATTTAAAGGTTTGACTAAATATCTTTTTTTTTTTAAATTTTGAAACAGATCACTTGTAATAAATATTACAGATAATATTTTGAATTAAATTGTTGGCTTATAGCTCACAAAAACATAAATTCAGAATCTCAGAATATTAAACCATTTTAATTCAAATTTGAATAGATTACTAATCACAATATTATTGAAATGTATCACTTTTAATATAAAATATATGAGTTTTATTTGTGACTTAAATGATCAAAAATCTTTTTCACAGTATTCTAATTTTCTGAGATGCATTAGTAGATGAACGCAGATGTTTCTTTTTTTCCAATATAAAAGTCAAACTTCAGTATTAAATTTTAATGGACAGAAAGGTGCTGAAATTCAAGTTCAGCCAGGTTTCGACCTCCGTACGCAGTTCTATCCCTGCTCTATATTAATTAGACCAGATAAATAGCTACCACTGATCCTCTAAACTGTTCTTTATATCTTAATCAAACCAGAACGATTCCATCATAGCAGTAAATTCTCCAAAGCCGTACACTGTGCCAGAGGGCAGAACTGCCTCTCTGAAGTCGTGTCAGCTGATACCTGGCAGCCTGTTTAGAGCTGGGTTTGAGTCTAATTAGATCTACGAGTGCCAAAACACTGGAAACCACCACACGCATTTCAGGATAGACTGGGACCTTCAGGGCAGTTTGGCTGCTTTAAATGTTAATATGTTTTATAAAAAACAAGCAGGTGGTTCAGTAGGATCTGCAGTTATGAACAACCTGTTATGTTTCTGTTTTATTTTTAATAAATGTGCAGAGATTTAAAACAAGCTTTTCTCACTTTTTCATCACAGGGTAGAATTTTGATGGAAAATGAATTTAATCCATTTTGGAATAAAATTATCACATAAAATGTACAAAAAGTGAAGTGATGTGAATATATATCCACTTTTGTGTTATAAAGACTTCATTCATTTGGGTAGAAACAATTTGCGTGATCATAGTGGCAATGGCAACCCACTAAACTCTATTATAATTTGTTTCAGCTTAATTCAAACCTGCCTTTGTGGTCAGGTTACTGATTGGTCAACTGACTATGCAGTTCATCATGCTGTACTCTAACGGGAGTGGTGAGCTTCCTGCCATTCAGGTCTAGACGTGTGTGTGTGTGTCTACCTTAAATTAAATGAAACAGTTCTAATGAACGCGACTGATTTGGTCATTTAAAGTAGGTCAGTACAGTCGTAAAACCGGGGTACATCCTGCTGTAACACAAAAACAAGGTCTACCAGAAGAATAAACACACTGGTTTGTGGAGAGAGAGAGAGAGAGATGAACAGACAGGAGGACACTGTTTGGTCCTGGCTTGGCATCTTAATTGCATTATGGGGTCCTGATTAAGTGCTGCCCATATTTGTCGTGAGTCAAACAAAGTCTTGTGACACTGTTCTTAGGTGGTGTGTGATCTTTAGCTTCTGACTGCTGCATGAAGGACACTGCCCATGAGAACAATCCAGCAGGAGTGGAAACCTCAATAACAGACATAATGGTTATGTTCCTCAGAGAACGTTCATCACTGCTTCTGTTTACATAAAATGTTGATGGTACTGGTACCTCCAGGACAACCCTAAAATACGTAGCACAGGGGTGTCTCCAGGACCAGCGCTGAAAAACACTGGTTAAGGGCACTGGTGTGCAACTCCAGAACTCGAGGACTTTTTGGTTTGGTACGAGCTCAACACACACACCCATTTTACCTGCTGGTTCACAGGTGGGTTGAACCAGGTATGTTTGAGAATGTCAAGGACCAAACGTTGGAGTTGTGCACGTCAGCTGAGATTCCCTTTGGAGTGTGTAGGTTTTTAAAATGATCAACCATAACAGTCCTTGTTTTTCCATTTTATTAAAAAAAAAAAGTTTAATTTCCTGAATCACAGAAACAAAACACAAACAAATCCAACCGCTCACATCCAGAAATCTCCACATCAGAGCCACCTCTCCATACATGCTCAAAGCAGAGCTGCACTGTAGACATTAAAAAACCGCAGCAGCCGTGATCAGATCTGCAGAAGCGTGATTGTGATGAAGTTATGAAGAACGATCAGATACATTAATGAAGGCTTATGAATGTGTGTCAGAACACTCAGAATGAAGTTGATCAGCTCGCTTGAAACCCTACACTGAATTTTTGCGCATTGAAACTCATCTCTGCCCTAATCGTTGACGGACAGAAGATCCTGCAGCTCGGCTGTGGACGCAGGCTTGTCCGAGTACCTGTGTGTATAATGCACTTTAGGCCAGTGTCACATACGTAGCGTCGGTTGCCACTCCACAGTTGTTGTCTTTCATGGACATGAGCACATAGCCGTCATTTCCCCAGTAGGTGGACCAGGAGTTCTTCACTAGCCAATAAGGCTGGTTGTCCAGTACCCCGTAACCCACAGCCAGCACAGCATGATCCAAGTCATCTGTTCCATTCTCTACAAACAGACAAGGACATCATGGAGTTGCAATTATGACGTGCTGTCATGAGATGACAAGATCCGCACTTTGTGGGCAGTTTCATGCCATCTTCTAGCTCATAACTCAGGATCAGAGGAACCTACAGATATGATACGTGGGTCACAAAACTATAAAACTACCAAACCCAACCATGGTGTTCATTGTGATCATGAATGTGAGCAGTCCAGCCCAGAAAACAAAAATTCACTAAATTCCACTAAATTTAATCCCAGTTTAAATGCCGTAGCTGCCACGCAGTGCATGTTTACATGCTCAAGCTGCACACAGACGAGGAGGTGGGGCTGGAATCGGGTAATAGATGAAAACGAGAAAGGAGGGGCTGTTTGCACTCTTTGCTCACACAGTGTCCAACTTTCAGAATAAAAGTGCTGAGACAGAAAAATGAAAAACAAAAATAATACAAGCCATGTGAAACAGTATGACACTCCATGAAAACCTTTGATTTTTTGGTGTTTTATTACTGTTGGAGATGTTTTTACACATCCCCTTCATCAGAACTTGCTAGGACAGCCTGATCTGTCCACGCTGGCAGTTATTTTAATTGTATTTAAGAGTATTGTAAATATTTTTCTGGACAGTGGAAAGACAGACAACCCTCTTTCTGAGAGCTCTGTATATCTTGCCATTGTGTTGCCATTCACTTCCACAATCAAGTGCAAACCAAACAAACATCTGAGGTTTTAAATATGCCTCCTCCTATGTCCTCTCCAACGACGGTATACTAAATATGACAAAAGAAAGGTTTTCGTGGGGTGTCCCAATTTCTGTACACATGACTGCAGCTGTAGTCCCAGAAATGCACGGTCAAGCACAGTTTACTGAACCCCTGTTGAGTATTTTTGAGAACCCAGAAATGCTTTGCCAGATTTAAAACCAGGAGACATGAAATGTTCCAAATCCCCAAACTGTGTTAGACTACAGTCCTCCAGGACAGGACAGGACCAGGACACAAGTCAGGTATTATACACTGCGCAAATAGAAGTGTGTGTGTATGTATATAATGTAGGACTAAAGTCTAACTCACTGCAGGCTGGTTCATAATACACTCCATTACTGTAGAAGGAGAAGGAGCGGTGAGACGCATCAATGCTGACCGCAGCGGGTCCGTTCTTAAACAGCGCAACTTTCAGAGCCTGTGCATCACCGCTGGTCACATTGGTGTAACTCTTCACACGTGCAGTCTGTTGGGATGAGTTATAGTGACACAATCCGTTCTGAAACACAAACACGGGTTAAAACATACGGACGGAGACACTGGATATGATTAGGGGACCGATTACAGTTCGTGTGCACACCAGTATATGAATTTAATACCAACCATGCCGGTGTACGCTCCATAACTCTCTGCAGTGGAGATGCCACCATGTTTCATGACCCACTCATATGCTCTCCACTCCTCTCCTCCATCACACCCATTATTACCAAAGCCCCATGTGCAGTCCACCAGCATCTGCTGAGACAACACAACCTGCTCCCCTGTCTGAGAAAGAGATGGAACAGAAGATACAGTTGGAGGAACACATTTACCAGTGATCTACTTTGGATTCTCAATCAGCTTCACTACAACAATGTCAGCGTTCACTTAACACAGAGTTTCTCAGTCCTGGACCTACCACTGCACACAACGTAACTCAAATGGCTTGTTAATGAGCTGGGGGGAGTTTCTCCCCCCGTGTTTCATTAAAGATGAAAGCAAGTTTCCTGTGTTAACCTTTAGAAAGAGAGCTCCTTCAAGAGCTCCTGTTGTGGCAAAACTCCAGCAAGACCCACACACAGCCTGGATCTCATAGGGTCACAGTACCTAGATGGCCACAATGGAAGAAAAGGAAGTGTTTCAACCTTTTAGAGCAAAGCAAAGATATTTGACATTTGTTTCTGAGACATCAGCGGGACAATTAAATCATAAATAACAATGAAATCAGAGGTTAAATAATAATGAACGGCATAAATATGAAAAATACCAGATGACAAATCTTTCCTGCACCCTGGTGGATAATTTGTGCATTGCACGCATCATAAAATTGTGGGGGCAAATGTGAAAAATTAGTCATTTTTATTCATTTATTTTAATTTTTATTTATTTATTTATTTATTGGGTGGGGTGGAAGAACCATTGCATCCCATTCATTTTTATATGTTTAAGAAAAACTTTGCTGAATATCAAATACAATAGAATAGATTATAAATTATTGTTTATACTTTAAAACTGGATGTTAATTTTACCTTTCAGTATAAAGATTTTTATTTTCTGGCTGAGGTGAGATCAACATCAGGATTTAACAGTGCAAGATGAGCTTGATGTGATTTGTTAATGTTGAGTTTTAAAGGATTCTAATAACGCTCCATTTCAATCTTGCTGAAACGCTAAGATAAGAATTCGTATGCGGGTGTCCTAATTTGTCACGTATGGCCGTTCAGATAAAATATCAGGACATGTTTTGGCCACATCATGCAGACCTATTTGATGATTCAGGCTTTTTAAAGGGTTCATTTAATAATGTTTGCTAAAATAACAGAAAGACTACCATAGAGCCCAGTCCAGAGAGTCGGACGTGGCAACAGAGTAGAGCTCGGTGGGGAAAGGCTGACCGTTGTTTGGGGTCTTCCTCTGCTGTCTTCCCCTCATAAGAGACAGTTCTTCCTCAGACCGATCAGCCAGATGATTGACGGAAAGTGAGAAGGACAGGCCTGCTCTGTTCATAGAGTGAACAAACCTGAGAAAGAAGAGAAACGGAGTGAATTACTGCTTACAGACACACAAACTTAAAAAAACGAAACCCGTCCCTCACCGAATGTTATGCACAAAGTTGTGTTCTCGCTTCTCGTGCTCTTCCTCTGTATCGTAGCTGCGCTCATATTTCTCCTTAAAGTGGCCAAACAGACGATGGGCGTGGCCAATCGGGGAGGTATGAATCAGGTCCTGAATGGGATTACAGGAGACGGTCACCCTGACCAGGAATGTGCCGCAGTCCATACCTAACAGAGAAACAGTAAAGGGTTAGCGGTTGGTATTAAAAGGTACATGAGAGAGAGACAGAGAGAGACAGAGAGAGAGAGAGACAGAGAGAGAGAGAGAGAGAAATACCATGGGTTGTGTGTATTTAAGCAACTGCCTGGTAAGATGAAGTCTTTAGGGTCAGTCTGCGGCTGAAGTCACTGTAGTCAATCTTAGGTATTTGTCATAGTGGGAGCAAGCAGCTGTTAGAGCCCATCATTTCATAATGTTGGGTGGCCACTGAAACTCTCCTCTGCAATACCCACAGACGTAAGTACTTTGTCAATAGTAGTGACGTTCTTCCACACTTCACACAAAACACCTGCATAAGACTCCATCTTCTCAAACTGTAGAAGAACACAGATGTTACAGAACTGTAAACCAACAGTTCACGATTATAAAGATTTAAATTAAGAAATCACAGCCTCCAGAGGCCATTGATTAGCAGTAGCATTATTGCAACTACTGGTTACAAGCACTACTACTACTACTACTACTACTACTACTACTACTACTACTACTACTACTACTACTACTACTACTACTACTACTACCACCACCACCACCACCACCACCACCACCCCTGGTATTAGTAATACAACTAGTACTGATTTTAGAGGCAGTCTAGACTTCCCTGGTGCCCTAAGCAAAATTCTGATATGGCTCCATCCAACATAAACTCTTAAAATAAAAGGGGGGGAAACTTTACTGTAGTTTATGCACAACATCCAACCTTAAAGACGTACCTCAAAGCCCTGTACATTGGGCAATGCTGCCTGAGGCACAACTGGGTCATCCTTAGTGCCATTGACCTGGAAGCATTTCACGACATTGGTCTCGGTCTCAGTTGTTACCGGTGTGATCTTGAAGCTGACACCTTCAGGCACTGCAGTACCAAGCTGAAAAGTGGAGACTTGGCCTGTCGAGGGGTCACCACAGAGCAGCAATACTCAGGTCATTTGGGAAGATAAACATGGCAGACTCGTTGCAGTAATTTCAATTTGTAGTGAATCAATACTTTGTTTGATGGAAGACAAAGATATGGTCTCACAATATCCAGCTGCTTTGGTTGATTTGGTGAAAGTGTGGTTTGTAGTGAACATTTCTGCACAATTCCTGTTCATTTGTTTAAACTATATACTGGTCTCAATGGGACACGTATATACCGCAAGAACAGCTTTATGAGGACAAATGATGCTAACATAAGCACAAATGTATTGCAAATAATGTGCATGTCCAGTCCTGAAAAAGACAAATAGAAATGTACTGTATTAAAAAATAAAAAAAAACACCACATGACCAGTAAACAATATTTCTGTGGTATGGATTCACATTATAAATATACAATCCTGATTCATACCATATAATATTAGTATCAGATATATGTATCAAATTGAGGTTTCCAAGCAAATGGGCTTGTATGCAGCCCACACTTCAGTTCAAACTCTCACAGCAGCCCCCAAACCAACCTTACCAGTCAAAAGTTTAAACACACTGACCGACTGTATTACAACATAACTTAGAGGCTACTTTTGATATGAGATTGATTAAAATAGACTGATAAAAACCATATCTGCTAATTACAACATGTGCTATATGGAAGGGTATTAAAGAGTTTATCCATGTTGGTGTAATGATCTCTACTGTCCAAGAAAGGGTTTATATTGATCTGAACTGAAGTTTGGGCTGCAAACAGGCCCTATTCCATGAAAATCTCGACATGGTGTATATTATTCTATACTATTAAAATATATTGTATAACTCAATATTTTCTTTAGAATGAAAATCCTAATTTCCCTGTTGGTCATGTGTTTTTAAACACACAAAACATTTCTATTTGGGTTTTACAGAACTGGACAGGAATGTTATTTTATAAGGTTTTCCTTTAAGGGTTGAAGAGCGTTCTTCTCACAACTGTACAAACAGTTGCACCCCAAAGGAAGTGTCTGTTTCCAACACAGTTGGGAAGAACGATAAAGTTTACCAGAAACAAAAATGATTCAAAATAATATGATCCATATTAAGTGACCAACACATATGGTATGTCTCAGTACGACATTGGGTATAATGCATAGGTCTCTGCATGTGAGAGATGACCAACCCACAGAGGCAGACTGGGACTTTTCCTGGTTCCCACACATTTCGAATCAGGGAAAGGTCTGGTGATGCGACTGGCCATAGCATAGAATCTGTGTCTTCAAGATAAGCTCTGGGGACAGCAGCAGTATGTGGACACGCACTGGAGTGTGTGTTCACAAAAGGTTGGACCACTGGTTAGGTAACATTTGTCTGTCGGTAATCAAAGGTGATGACTCCAGTGTGACGCAATACAACCAGTGATCAAACCATTGACAAAAGTGTGACTCGTGGGATTTCTTTACATGCAGATTAACTCACCACTTCTTTACAGACTGGGGTTCAATACCCAGTCTGACCCTCCTCTATAATGTAAAACCTGTATGTGTTAGTCCAGAGATGGGGCAGTCGGCCCTACAGTGAAGAGCATGAGGTCACTTACCATGATAGTAGTCAATGCGGCTTCTCTTCCCCTTCAGGTCATACCAGGCTTCCAGTGGCTCCTGGATTTCAGCGTAGGGCAATGATATGACACCTAAAAAAGGGGGGGGATTAAAGACACACCAAAATTAGGTTCATGCAACATACTCTTTGGGTGTCTTTTAAGGGATTGCTCTAAATTAGACTAAAGAGAGATTAGTACCCCTCTCCAAATCAGCCCATTATAAAGGGGCAAAAGAGACACTCACCTTTCACATGGTACATATCCCCAAAATCAGGAAGAGTCCTGACCACCAGTGGTGTGGCCCCCAAGACTGTGGACACAAAGAGGGGCTTTAAATTGGCTTGTTTACATGTAACCAGTGAGCAAAAACAGGCTATTTATAGGCTGTATTCAGAAAAGCTGCAAAAATCCAGGTCCAGAATTAAAACAATCCACTCCGGGGTTTTGCTCTGAGCGCCTAATCGGCTCAGCAACACCTCTGCTGGCCATGCGGCTGAAGCAAAATCCCGGACCTGGACCTGGATCTTCCACCTATAGTGTTCCGAGCCCAGTTTGAGCCATAAACACCCAAATACTCACCTGAAACACAGCCGAAAAAGGCAGCTACGGCCAGGAAAGGCCCCATAATGAGGTACGATCAGTAAACCAGCGGTGGTCAGAGAATATAAAAGCTGTTATGGTCCTAAAAGCACGGCAGGGCCCCGTCTGGAGTTCAGAGTGTTAAAAACACACTCTGGCCAATCAGCAGCGCTGCCGTGCAGAGCGGACCAATCGAATCACGCGTGGGCGTGGCCAAGGAAGTCATATGACTTTAGTTAAGAGTCCCTCACATGACCTCAGTCAGCCGCTTCTCTTCTGGTCGACTTACTTTCCACGTTTGTCAGCAAATAAATCTGCTGTTCTTCTACTTTTGTCTTCAGTAACAGCATGATACGGGATAGAGTTACGACTGTGAATGTAGAAGAGCACGAATATACAGAATAATATACACAAATGACTCCAAAACAAGAGGGTTTCTGTGACCAACTCTGGGCCAAGATTGATTGATTTATTATTTATAATGATTATTTTCATCATTATTTTGCAGTATTTGCATGAATTTGACCAAGTATTCATCACAAAATCATTTGTGTCTACATTTTTGGGTGTTTTTCTCCTTATAAGGACTGTACATCACTTCATCTCTCAGAAATAAAAATATGTTCTTACTTGTAAACAAATTAAGTAAAAAGAAAACAACCTCAATATGCTTTGTTATTTCTATTTACGTATGCTGCATTATTGTCCCATGTCAGGACTTTTATTCTAAAATTTGAACACAGCACAAAGAAAGGTGGCAAACAGCCCCACTATCATTTTTCTCTACAACCCCTTGCAAAAATTATTTTGTAGAAAAAAAAGTTGATCTCAGAGACCACAAATTATATTTTGAGAGATATCCAACCTGCTGGCTTTAAGAAACGATAAAAAAAGAAATATATTATGGACCAATTGGAGGAAAAAATATGGAAAATATAATGGAATCATTTGAAAAACAGCACCATTAGTAGTTTGTTGCAGCACCTCTGGCTTTTATAACAGCTTGATTTCTCTGAGGCCTGGATTTCACTTAAGAGTATTCTTCATCAATCTGTCTCCAACTGTCTCTTATTGCTGCTCCCAGATCAGCTCTGCAGGTTGGAGCCTCATCATTGACCATTTTCTTCCATTTTCCACCAGAGATTTTCAACTGGACTGAGATCTGGAATGTTTGAGGATCTGTGAGTGACAGTTTGTCTTTCTTGAAGGTAAGTTATCATGTCCTTCACACTTTGGCAAGATCATCATCATCACCGAACATCCTTTCAGTTGATGGAATAAGAAAAGTGTCCAACATTTCTAAGTAGACTTTGGCATTTATAGAAGATGTAATGATGGTCATCACCCCGTGCTTTACCTGACATGCAGCCCCAGATCAGCAGTGACTGGACATGAACATTTTCTTCAGGCTCATCTTCATGAATTTCATTGGACCAACACCAAACAGAAGTTCCAGCTTCATCACCTTCCCAACGCAGCTTCACGATTCCTCACTGAAGATTACTTTCATCCAGTCGCCCACGGTCCACGATCGCTTTTCTTTAGTCACTGTAACATGTCCACTTGTTTTGTTGTGCATTTTCTGTTTAAGACACATTGCTTTAAGTTTTCCATCTTGGCTCTTTGATGTTTTCACTGACGTGGTGGATTTGTACTGTATTTTCAATCTAAGTTAATCATTATAATGCCTTTGTGCAATTAGGATGGACACTAGTTAACCACACTCAGGTCCAATTCTGGGATCAGAAGAACCCTAACTAACACTCTCACTTCAACCTTTCTTCTTTGGAAAAACAAAAATCAATTCCTAGAAATAAACAACTGTTTACTCTCATTTCTAGGTTTGCTTGAGCCAGGATTCTAGACATGTGACCTGTGACCACACTAAAAGAATCCAAATGAACAATTCAGTGGATTTTAACTCCAGTGCTTCAGACCCCGTTGGCCTGCAGTTTCTGATGTTCTCTGCCCTGTTTTGTTTTTGAATGCATAAGGCTTTCTTTCAAAACCTTCTCATATCCTTCTGTCTTCATGACTCCTTCCACCTGGTCCAGATGCACTGAAGCCTCCCCAGAGCACAATACTCCAACTACTACAACTGCTCACTGAAGTACCTTTAAAGAACCCTAATTTGGTGTGGCTGTGTGTAATTATATATACATAAACACACACACACACACACACACACACATCATTCGGCTACTTTAAATTGCCCTGGTGTGTGTGGATGTGTGAATGTGAGAGTATGTCTGTATGCCCATATTTGGCCTGGTACTCTGTTCCTGGGTGACCACCCAGTGCTTGATGCAGTCCTCCAGGTAGTCATTTCCAGTAAAGTATGCTGTGTGTGATTGGTTTCTGCTTCTCACCAGTGTGTTGTTTGAGTCCTGCATGTGATTGTGAACAGTGCTGACTGTAAAGTGTCCTTGGTTGTAAATGTTCTCCACTTGGAAATTATATTTTACAGTGAAATGGCGTATTTAAAATTTTGCCGATCTACAACCTTCTTTCTGAAGGCCTCAGAGCTCGATGGATCTCACTCTGATAACACTCACTTCAACAATCAGGAGCAAACCTCCTGCCTAAACTCGAGTCGCATCCCTCAGTCTTGACCTCTTACAAGCTCCTCCCACATTAGCATATATTGATGGTTCAAACATACAAGAGATCTACAAAACAGACACCGATTCAACCAAAATTCTGTTTTTTATAAACTATATCTTTCCAGTTACAAAAGTGTTATTGCAATTCAACAGACATGCTTAACATTTCTCTTTACCCCTCCCTTTTCCCAGTTAAGTTAATGGCCAATTGCCAGTTTAGTAAGTGTAGAAAGAGAATGAGACCTCTCCATTATTGCACAAGAGCTCCCCCAGCTAAGAAGAAGGGAAGACCAGTTTATGACTTCAACCCCCACATCATTCAGAACCCCCCGTCCTGCAGCAAGGGACAGATGATCTCGTTAACCTGATGGCCTGAACCTGAATTCAATGCAACATTTGCCATGAGCACCCAAAGAGAAGCTGGTGGGGGAAGTACTGTTAATACATACACAAACCGGTCACGTGATTAAAGCCACCTCCTCATCAGTGTCACTGCAGTGCTGGGAGTGACCCACCATCCAAATAATACCTGTTCTAGGGTGGTCATGTGGGGTCCTGGACTACAGTCTGTAATTATAAAGTTACAAAGCGCTCCTGTACGGTAAGAGGAGCTGATCAAATAGACACTGGACAGTCACTGTAGAAACAGGGAGGTGGTTTTAATGAAGTGGCAGGATGGTGTACGCTGTAATGTCAGCGATTGTGCAATATGACAACCGTGCTCAGATAAGCTCGCCAAACAAACGAGTCACCTTGCGTGCTTAAGATGGTCGTAACTTCAGTCTCCTGCAGATGGCGTTGATTGAGGATGATCAGGCTATAAATACTTGGAGGGTGTGTGATGGCATATATACATTCCCAGCACCAGTGGTGGCAAAAATCCCAGTCTACAGGAAATTCTCATCAGAATCGTGGTCAAAAGATGGAACTGACAGACAGGGACCGCCTTCTAGAAGTTGATGCTGGTCCTTCACAACCAATTTCTGAAAGGACACTCCACAGGGTACTGCAGACCATCATCACCACTGGTGGACCCATATGAGCGACGCTTCCATACACCTGCAAATTCAGCTCCGTCCTTCACACTGTGACCTTTGGTCCAAATGTAATCACTCCTTTCAGCCAATCATTAACATCTGCTTTGTGACCCATTTTCCACTCGTCCAACAATACATTCACTGCACTGCACCACCTCTTCTCATCTATGAAGCCTGCAGCACACCCTGCAGGTATTTCTACCCTGACCATCCTCGTGCGACACCATCTGCAGGAGCTCAAAGATAAACACCACCTGAAAACACACAAGGTGACCCATAAATAATCCAGAATATCAAACAAGCATGGCAAAACAGAAATGCAACAAATCTCAACAACGGTACTGAAGACAGACATGCAGACATTTACAAATCCTTCCCTGTAACACAAAGAGACAGAGAGAAACAGAAAAAGATAAAGGGAGCACTGAGCTCACTAGAGCACAGCCTGGACATTTGCATTCATGGCTGCTGACTGATTTTCAAGATCTTTGAGATCATTTAGAACAGAACTACAGAACTGTGTTTCTCAACCCTGGTCCTGGAGGCCCCCCCTGTCCTGCACACGTTTGAGAATTCAGTCCTTTAACAGACTGTCTGCAACACTGAAAGGGATTGTTAATGAGCTGATCAGTAGAATAATTGCTGTCCCTGGGGACACAGTCAGAGCTTTATTCAGTCTTTCGTTTGTTTTCATTACTCACACAGTACTTAGCGTCTTTAGTGGTGGCCTCCCCAGGCTTGACGAGTCCATATAGGTCTAGGTGAGTCAATCTATATCTGAGTTCTAATATTTACTATAAATAAGAAACATCTAATGGAACCCTTTTGTCCTGCACTCCTACCTGTGTTGTTGCCCTGCTTTATAATAAAGCTACAGATTTAGTGGTGAACAGGCAGTGACCTATGACCTCTGTTTCATATACACATCTGCACTGACCACACAGGAGCACTTTGTAGTTCTAGAATTACAGACTGTAGTCCATCTGCACAGAAGATGTGAAACTGGAGTTGGAGGCTGGGATTTTAAACCCCTCAGTGTCACTGCTGGACTGAGAACAACGTCCTATGAGCACTGATGAAGGACTAGAGGAGCTTCTGTCTCTGACTTTACATCTACAAGGTGGAGACACTCGGTGGGAGTGTCTAATAGAGTGGACAGTGAGTGGACACAGTGTTTAAACACTCCAGCAGCACTGCTGTGTCTGATCCACTTGTACCAGCAACACACACTAACACACCACCACCATGTCAGAGTGACTGCAGTGCTGAGAATGACCCACCACCCACATAATAGCTGCTCTGTGGTGGTCCTGTGGGGTCCTGACCATTGAAGATCAGGGTGAAAGGAGGAGAATAAAGTCTGCAGAGAAACAGATGGACTACAGTCTGTGATTATAGTCATACAGTGCTCATGTGTGTTCATTGGTGTTTACAACAATGTGTACACAATACAAGAAGGTGCTCACAATAATTTAATTCTATTCGAGTCCACTTCTGGTCAGTTAAGAATTCCACTCACAAATTAAGCCTAAACTTGATCCCTAAATCTGACAGTCAGGGGACAATTACCTCCTAAACGGTCATCAGAAATGTTTAATCTTATTAGAAGAACTACACTGTTCCTTACAACAACGTTACTCGGAGCACAGCTGGAGGTTGGTTCTAACGGACAGTGCGGCGTCCACCCAGCTGTTGGGGTTTCCGATGACTGTATTCCACACACTGATCTCCTCTTCAGTGGAGTCCATCCAGCAAACAGTCTGACCATAACTCACACCTGAAAAGCAAACACAAGCAAACAGACTGTAGATAGCAATGAGCTGCCCAGCGTATGATCAACACTTGGCGAAGCATTTTAGAGGAACTTTGGTCATAACTGGTCCTCCCATATAGAACCATCATTCTACGTGTGACTGCAGGGGTTCAGGAAACCCGTGAGATTGTAACAATAATAGAACCCTTTTCGGTGCTACAAATAAGCCTTGTCAAAAAGGTTCTCTACAACACTTTCTCCATCAATCTGAAGAAACCTTCCATGATGAACGAACTCTTTATTCAAGCAAAGGTTCTTTGAATGTTCTTCTAAATAAGAGCATTTTTTTACATAACCACTAGGAGTGTAACCATGTATTAAAAACTGTGTGTGTGTGTGTGTGTGTGTGTGTGTGTGTGTGTGTGTGTGTGTGTGTGTGTACCTGAGCCAATGCTGAGACGCACTCCTCCCATGCAGCAGCTGGAGTTCCACACAGTGATCTCAGTGCAGGCCTGAGTGAGGTCGCTGGGCTGCAGACCGTCATACACCATCGTGTGGTTGAACACAGGACTGATTGATCCCCGGACTACACGCGTCTGCTGACCGCTAACACCGCTCTCGTCTGGCAAAACCACACTGCACACACCATATGCACATGTGTTTTTCCCTTTGGGCACAAACACGAATGCACTCAAAATGTAAAGGTCAGCTGATAAAGACCACCGTTCTAGAGGGCATTCAGCTCTACAACCTTCTACAGCTTCTGTGAAGGACTGCTTAGGCTACGTTCACGGTCACCAGACTGAAGTGACCCAGACCTAATTCTGTCAAATCAGATTTGAACATCATTTGTGGTCCTAAATTTGATAAAGTTGGCATGAGACATGAACGTAAGTGGCAGAAGCCAGAGTGGCTCTAGCAATGGCCGTTCACTCGGGACCAAAATCCTCAGGTGGCCAGTGTCCAGTTGAATAAAACACTGATTTCCTCTTAAGACTGTAAAAGTGTGTTGCATAAAATCCCTCAGAGGCTCCACTTCACTAACTAGGGTGAGG
This sequence comes from Acestrorhynchus altus, assembly GCA_034509495.1. Classification (NCBI taxonomy): domain Eukaryota; kingdom Metazoa; phylum Chordata; class Actinopteri; order Characiformes; family Acestrorhynchidae; genus Acestrorhynchus; species Acestrorhynchus altus. The sequence goes on along the minus strand of CM067505.1, from coordinate 36,002,055 downwards.
TTTCCTCACGTGTATTTCAGCCCAGCTCTGATCACTGTTTCTGTTCAAGAGAGGAACTTGAACACCACGTTGAGCACTGCGAGTTGGAACCAGCGATCAGTTTCCTCATTTATAACGTCTCTACGGCGGTGATGTGTAAACGTATGAACGCGTGTCGTTTCAGGGACAGATTTGTTCTCAATAAAATCAGATACATCTCACTTTCACGTTGAATAGAGGATTGTTGTAATGAGAACCTTTTCACGTGGGTGCTGGGCAAGCCACGTTTCGGAGGCAGGAGTCCAATCACTTCCCGTAACCAAATATGCAGTTCTCCAGTGAGAGGGTATCCTCCTCCTAAAACCACGTCCCCACAAAAGACAAGACAAACATAGATGTTCATACTGCATTTTATACCATTTCATACGTTACTGCTTCTCCATTAGAGTGTGTGTGTGTGTGTGTGTGTCCTGACCTTCAGAGCCAGGTGGTATGAATTTCAGTGAAAATAAGATTGTTCCTCTACTGATGATGGCATCAGGGTTCATTTGTACCTGTGACGGAGAAAGAGAGGACATGGTAACAAGCTGCCTTAATTTGCATATTTATTAATATATAGTGGACGTCTCACAAAAAACACGGATCCGCCAAAAGACAACGTTACGGGAAAATTAAAACTCGTACATCAATACAGAACGATTTGTTCCAGCTCGTGTCGAGGCGTTTCTATTGGCTGATTCATAATGAAATGCTGAGACCATGTAAAGAACAACTGCAAGATTCAAATAAAGTGAAAAACAGCAAAAGCAGAGGGTTGTTGACTCTGGTTTATTGAAATCTGTAGATAGCTCACCCTGGGCTGGAGGGTATACCAGGTTGGTTGACTCCGGGCCAAGTCCCACTGGCCAAGTCCCACCTCTACCTCCCCCAGGAAGAGGTTCCGACGCACGCGCTCCATATGCCACACGGACACACTCAGCACACGCGCCTGCAGCTCCGACTTGCGCACTTTATACTTGGGAAGGAATAACATTAGTTCATTTTTAGTGTAGAGTACATCAAGAAGACACACTTAAATGTGCAATTATAATGACCGAGACCAGCAACAAAGTGCTCAATCAAACAAACAGTTGCACCCAGAAGGAAGTGCGGCATTGCGGTGCTATTAGGAAGGAGGATCAGGTCGGGTTTAACGCAACACGCCAGACGTCTCTGCATGGAGTTGTAGAGGTTCCTAATGGTGTCCTGTGATGATCCATCCCATGCAGCTTGAATGTTCTCACTCAGTTCTGCAGATGGTGCGGTAGGGGTGGAGTGTTGATAGAGCGTCCAATAGCATCCACACATTTTCAATCGGGGACAGATGTGGAGATGAGACCGACCACGGCGTAGTATCTGTCTTCAAGACGAGATCTTGAGACGGCAGCAGTTTGTGGACAAATGTTGTCCTGTTGGAATAGAGCACCGGCGTGTGTTCAGAAAAGGTAGAACCTCATTGACGTATCGTTGGTCTGTTAAAGGGCCTGTAATGAAGAACAAAGGTGATCCGGCATCATACAACATTACACCCACACCACGACACCAGACCTTCTGGACGCGGGATGCGTGACAACAAACCATTGATCTGGCCACAGTGTGTCCACACACAGATTGATTAACCATCTCCACCGACACAAAAGCGGGACTCGTCACTGAAGATGACGCACTGCCGATTCCGTGCAGTCGGTTGATTTCTTCTGGGTGTAACTGTTGTCACATTGTTAAAGATATCCACAGATGCAGCTAAAGAGCATCCTTACTTTAAGTGTTTCGTCATAGACAGGATTCAGAGTTTTCCTCTTTACTGACGTTTTCCTTTTACTACGAGCGGTGTTGTCTGGGAGGAGGTACACTTTCACATACCTGCAAAAAATCAGAACCACAATAAATCAAACAGCTAAAATATATATATTTAATTCTCTTAAAATAATTCAATTTTGAGTTTTGTGTTTGGCTATATCACCTCCATCTCTCTATATTTAAACTGAAGATCAAATGTCCATGTTTATGGAGTATCGGTGTATGTCCTGCCCACTCAGCCCATATGAAAAATACTTAAGGAGTAGAAAAGCAGCCTGTGGGGGCGGGGCTTTGTGAGGGCGGAGCAGGGTATTATGATTTATGAATATTATTTAGAATATGATGAACATAATGAATAAGAAATTGTACTGTTTGCTACAATTTAAGTACACAAACCATACTACACCACACTTACGGGTCAGAGCGGTTGTTGCGGGCTGGAGCCAGGTCCTGACATCGACACACGCGAACATGGAGCTCCTCCCTCTTAGGATCATAATGCAGAGACAACTGGATTCGCCCGGTCACGGTAACGTCTCCAAAATCCCCGACGCTGTACAGACTCATCAAGCTTCCGCTCATCTACAACAAGCACACAAACTCACAGCGTCACATTCAACCGTCCGGCACAAAGTGGACGGAGATGTGTGGAACTCCAGGTGTAGGTGAGTAACGTACCATATGATTGGAGTGCAAGCTGTGAATGGAGCCGAATCTGGTGTCGTCCAGTTCAGTGCTGCCAGAGTCAATGTCACCCTCTGAGTCGACCTACAGAGACACACACCAAAGGGACAGAACACATCACACCTCCTTTAAGATCCTTACACTGGTTACATGTTTTAAAATGGTCTTACTATCGTATGAAGCACTATATATCCCTACACCAGACTACATCTCAAAAACGCTTTTGGGTTAGAAACCAAAAGATCTCTCTGATACTCCAGTGCCTCTCTTTCAGCTGTTCCACAAAGCAGGACAAGAACTTGGGCATGCTGCCATCAACCATTCTGCTCCAAAACCCTGGAACAGCCTCCCAGTAGACGTGAGAGCATTTAAATATACTGCACAACTGCATTTAAATGCAAATTAAAGGCCTCCTTATTTAGCCTGACTTATGAGTTCTGTTTTGTAAGAATTCTTTGGGCTTCGTTTCAATTATTTCAACTTTATCCATGTATTTGTTTATTCTATTCTATTTTTAATCATTTCTACATTCGCTTACTCATTAATTGTACTTGCAATCCACACCATTACATTTTATATTTCTATTTAACACTGAACCTTTTAATTCTTAAACTCTTATTGTTCATATAATATTTTTATATATTTATTTATATAATTAATTTTATTTTTTATATCTATAAATTTTATAACTTATACCTCATTACTTCACTGTAAATTAAAGTTAAGAGCAACAGTGATTTTGCCTCCGTCTGGAAAACAGATCTGTTGAAGGTACCTGCAGTGGCAGAGATGTGTTCTGCACAACTCGGTCGTTCACAACCTCCGAATCTGCAGCACTTCCTAAACCAGTCGAGAAGGATGATGGAGAGGTAAGAGAAACAGAGGTCAGGACAGAACAGAACGTGACCGAGGACACAAATGTTGTCTTTGAACGATGTTTGCTGTTGAACTCACGGATATACAGAACTTACCATCAGTTACCGAACCACCATCTGCATTCTCTGAATTCTTCTGAAGGAAACAAGAATGAAACGTAAATACCCTCCTCAAATAAAAATAGCTGCAAGCAGAAGGAATCAACTGACTGCAATGAACGACTGCACTGGGTCATCTCCCTTCGTGAGTCTCGATTTGTCTTGGTGGAGACAACCAAGAAGTTCAACTTTGCTCTTCATTACAGGCACTTTGACAGACCAACATTATGTTAATGAGGTTCTGCAACCAGTGGTTCAACCTTTTCTGAACACACACTCCTGCTCTGTTTCAACAGGATATCGCTCGTCCACACACTGCTGCTGTCTCAAGATCTCGTCTTGAAGACACAGATACTACGCAGTGGTCGGTCAGACCTGTCCCTGATTGAAAATGTGTGGGATGCTATTGGACGCTCCATCAACACTCCACCCCTACCACACCATCTGCAGAACTGAGTGAGAACATTCAAGCTGCATGGGATGGATCATCACAGGACACCATTAGGAACCTCTACAGCTGCAGAGACGTCTGGCGTGTTGCGTTAAACCCGACGCCGTACTGAGAGACACCACTTCTGTATGAGTAGATCAATAAATACTGAACAGATCAGACACATTTATGTTATTGATCCTTATAACCTTCATCTTCCTTCCCAATAACAATGCAATCCCACAATGCAGCATTTTTTTGATGATCAGTGTATATAAAAGTCACCCCAGAAAAATGACTGAAAGTTCAATGATACCATAACCTTCATGCTCATGATGAGTGCAGGTAAACTTCTGCACATTCATAAACACTTCTTACTCTCACAAAGAGGACACACTGAGGACTACACACTACCAGACAAACTGACCTTGGGGACACATTTCCTTCTGGGCCGTGGCTCCGGGGGGAGACTGAGGATGAAGAGGGATATTTGTAAAGTTAGCTGAGGATGTTTGTGACAATAGATTATGTCCATTTCAAACTGAAAGAGACTTTCTAGATGTTTCCAGATTAGACCAGATATCCCGGATTGAGATGTTCTTAAGGTTGCAATGGTATGAGATTTTCACAGCATGATAACCGTTTCAGTTTTCTGGTGTACAGTATTCAATATTTGACAATATTTACATGATTTGTGCAATCAAAACAATTAAAACAAAACTGAACAAAAATAAAAAAAAATTAAAATAAAAATTCCTTTACTATTGGCAATTTGGAAGTGTAAATTATCCAACCCTGTTAGGACTCTCCCCACATCACATAATCCTCCCGACACTAGGAGGGTGAAGATCCCTCTGATACATGTGAACTGCCATCATTGCATCATTGCTGGCTAGCCCACACGCTCTAAAAAGGTCATATCCCCAGTTCCGATGCAATGGATAACAGACACCTGTGCCGGCCAGCACTGCACTAGAGAGAGCATGGCCGATTGCGCTGTCTCAGACTCCAGCATGACCTGGGTTTCGAACCGGTGGTCCAGCAAATCACTGGTTAGTAATCACAGTTACAGGACCTCCCACATTAGAACCAATCCAGTCAAATAGAGTTTCAGGTCGAGACATCAACCTTTCTTTCTTTTCCTCCTGCGTTTCACTCTCTTTTTCCAGGCTTTCGGTTTCTTTCGGATCGGCCGTGTCCTCTAGAGTGCTTTCTTCCTGCTTCTCGGACAGAGTCTGTTCTTCCTGATGCTCAAACACCGACATCACGTGCACATCTACACAGCGAGAATGAAGACAACGAAGGGTTAGAGCATCTAACGGTAATCCAGGATAAAACTTAATGCAGGAGCAGAATGTGGCCTGGAGGGGGAGCACTTTCAATTATGATGTCAGAAGGTCAGTAATAGATAAGAAGACCTTTGCCCCGTTTTTTGCGTCGCATGGAAGCGTGGACGATGTCCGCCCCTCTGCTTTGATGACGTTTGGCACGTTCTTCTGTAAACCACGCCCCACTGAGGGAACGCAGACGCACAGGGTCCGATTCCACTTGCTGGAGCTTGCTAAAAACACACACACACACACACACACACACACACACACACACACACACACACACAGTCATTTAACATTCCCAATTCACCTACAACATGCATTTTTGAGAGACGGGAAGAAACCAGAGTACCTGGAGGAAACACAACCCACAACCCCAGGCCCCTGGAGTTGTGACACAAGCACCACCTGCAGCACCACCATGCCCCCCACAACCACTAGATAGAAATGTAAAAGTCCACATTTCGTAACTTAACATGTTGTCTGATGTTTGTAACATCTGCTCATTTTTTAAGAATCATCAGGGACCAACATTGTCATGAAGACGAGCTGTTTTTTAAGCTCTTCGGCTCTCATGTCTGGTTCTGGGCCGTGATGCTTTCTAGATGGAACATGAGGTGGAAAAGTTACAAAACCGGTTCTGTCAGAAAATACACCAATATTTTTTTATTAGCTTTACGACAGACTCGCACTTGAGTTCAGAAGGTCGGCCTCTAAATCGACCACTTAAAACAGCCGAATGACAGAATTAACGTATAATTTAAGAGGATTAGAGATGGTTCTTAAAGTCCTGCTGACGTCCACAGAAGGTAAAGTCATTTCTAGCCTTTATTTACTGAAAACGTTACTTAATGCCTAAACCTGGTCTTGGCAACCCTGATCCTGTAGTGAAGCTTCCTGCACAGTGGACCGAATTCCCTGCTGTAATTGACCAATTAACAGGCCAGGAAAAGCACAAAGCTGTGCAGGACTCTGACAGTCCAGGACGGAAGTTGTCCTGCGATATTCAGATGGCATCAGTTTGATCAGGGGAGGTGGATTAATACCATTTGACTACAGGACGATATTATATAACTGATCTTATAAACCACTCACATCAGTGTGTTTGATCCAGCTTACCATCCCAAGAACGTGGCCATTTCACGTGCAGCCTTTTCATCTGCATGCTCTACAGCGTCCGCAGCAGGTATAATGGTCTGCCGGACGTCAAGGACCTGCGGTATCTGTACTGTGATGAAACTAAATGCGCCCTTGTCCACCTCAGTACTCTTCTTAGATTTGCACGGGACTAATATGACCAGAGGTCATTTTTACAGTTTGTTTTACAGAAGGTAAAATATTCCGGATTTTTTGCCGATGCGGGAATGCACAGTCGGGAAAGGTGACATTAGGAACCTCCATTAAAAATGACTTTACCCCACCTCCCCACGTTAAACGAATTCCTTCCAAATTAGGCTTTAATTTGGCTGTTTTTCTATCCACTCGCAAGCTTTTTCGCATTAAACCATACATTGATGATAACCTGCATAACAGACGCGATATCGTAATATGTTATTCGTTTCATACCTGACAAAATATCTCAATATATCAATATTTACGATTTACTGACCAGCTCTATGCATCACGCGCATCACATGACCAGGTTCTCATCGATACACAGCCACAGTGGACATTTATGCTTCTGCAGCCAAACTGGTTTTACTTTCCTGAAAAGTTGATTCCAAACGATTAAAGCTGTTACATAAACAACCTTCTGCTCCATCTCTCCTGTTTCACAAACCTGTAGAACTTGAATCTGCATTAATGACCCCCCCCACCACCACCACCACCACCACCACCACCACCACCACTCACCTGATTCGGCCCTCCTCCCGCTGGCGTAACTCAGCGTCCCTCAGCAACACGTTTAAAATCATGGTTTGTTCCACCTCAGTCAGGTGACCCAAATCCAGCACGTCCGCATCCTCCTCCATATCGAGCTCACCTGACACACACACACACACACACCACATACAGCAGCGGTGACTGCTAATCAATCAATCAATCAATCAATCAATCAGTAACTGTTTAAATCACTTTTCAATGTTACTTTAATGGACAAAAGCAAAGTACAGACATTTAAAACCTGAACGTCCAGGGCGGAGCTGAGCCTCATTACTGAAAGCGACCTGTACACACACACACACACACACACACACACCTCCAGCTCCTCGCAATTCAGCTCTTTACTCACTAAACAAACTGAATTATCTCCTGCCTGTTTACACAGTGTTACTGCAGAGCGTCCAATCAGCCGATACCGCAGAGATCAGCACTGAAATCTGAAGGTCAAACTGCTGGATCTGTTTAATACAGAGTCTGAGAAGTTGATTGGTTCAGCTGGTGAAGGTCAAATCAATCAATCAACCAACCTTAGTTTTCACTCAGAAGCACATTTTCAATGCAGCCGAGTGTTTACAGCCGAAAGGGAGCGAAAGTCAGAAAGAACCACGTGAACTGGAAATAATGCAGCCTAGATAAACGGAAAACGGTGGTGGAGATGAAGATGCTGAGATTTTCGTTGGGAGTGACGAGGATGGACAGATTAGCTGTGGTCCAGGAGGAACTTTCTTACTAACACACCACCCTAAGAAGGGCTTGATAGGGGCTGGGCAGGGGATCCTCTAGGACCAGCATTGGGGCCTAAACCAGTGTTTCTGAACCCTTGTCCTGGAGGCACCCCTTCCCTGCACATTGCAGTGGACTCCCTGCTCAAACACGCCCCCTGCAGCTCTGAAAGGGCTTGTTAATGATCTGATTGGCTGAATCTGCAGGGGTCGTGCTGGATAAGGGTTGGGGAACCTTTGACCAAAACAATGATGCTGAGAGAGAGAGCAGGAGAGAGATCCTATAGCTAGAACATGCCGTGATTTAGCTAAAATACACAGTTCTATAGCTAGAACCCACAGTTCTTTAGCTAGACCATTGTTCTATAGACTATAGTGATTTAGCTAGAACGCAGTGATTTACCTAGAACGCACAGTTCTATAGCTAGAACACAGTGATGTAGCTAGAACACACAGTGTCACTGTCGGTTTACAAACTTTAGACTGAGCTCGCGCACCTGTTTCTACACACATACACACATACACACTCTCACTCTCTCTCTCTCTCTCTCTCTCTCTCACACACACACACACTTTCAGCATTAGGGACTATAAGTCGTACCTGCAGCTCATTGAGGTTCTCCTGCAGAAGTTCTCCTGCAGCTGAAGCAGAACTTCAGTCTCCGCAGGTTCTTCATCAGGAGGCTCCGCCCCCCGGCTCCCTGCAAACTGAGAACCGGATTCCGGGGCAGATACACTGTTTACTATTCATCAGCTCACCCTCACTCCTCTCAGCCAGCCCTGTCTCACTCCTCACAGACAGCCCTATATCACTCCTCACATCCAGCTGTCTCACTCCTCACATCCAGCTGTCTCACTCCTCTCAGACAGCCCTGTCTTACTCCTCACAGACAGCTCACCGTCACTCCTCTCAGCCAGCTCTGTCTCACTCCTCACAGCCAGCCTTATCTCACTCCTCTCAGACAGCTCTGTCTCCCTCTTCTCAGCCGGCTCTGTCTCACTCTGAGCACTAACCTTTGGCCAAAATGTAGGGTGCTAAAACCTTTGCCCACATTTCCAGATGTGCTTGAAAGTTTGTGAATAAGTCCAAAAAGAAGATACGGAGAACCAAATCAAATGAACTTTGTCCATTTTTGGTAGAACGACCCATGTGCTTAGGGTCGTCTTGCTGTATGACCCAAATTCCCATTCTGGCATTTTCCTTTAGGATCAGCTGGTGTCATTCATTCATCAGTGAAGACAAGCTGTCCAGGACCAGATACAGCAAAACCGGCCCAAAACATGATACTACCACCACCACGTTTCACAGATGTGGAACGTAGTCTTTTGCTTTCTCGTTTGAACTAAAAATACCTATTTTGGTCTCATTTGTCCCCGATTTGTCTACTGATCTACCTATTAGGAGGACGTCTGCTTTCCTCGAGTGAATATAGGAGGTAAACACACTTTGAGTCGTTAAATTTTCATTTATTTGGAAAAATAAATACGCGATTCTTATGTAAATGAGTTGAGTTGCTGTGGGTTTGCGTCGGTCTGATTTGGCCTGTGACTGTGAACATCATACATATGGAGCAGCCATGGCCTGGTGACTGGAACGTCACTGGTTCGAATCCCTGAACTGGCAGGACATGACTGAAGTGCCCTTGAACAAGGCACTGAACTCTCCAGCTGCTGAAGATAGGGCTGCCCACCACTCTGGGCGTGTGTGCTCACTGCCCCCTGGTGTGTGAAGTCACTAGTGTGTATGTGTGTATCACTGTGTGTGGGTATACTTACTTATATATATTGTCATACATAACAACAACATGAGGATTAAAAATGAGTGTGTGTGTGTGTGAGAGAGAGATCATGCACTGTGACCTCCAGTAAGCTGAGCATGGCCCCTGGCTATCAGCACACACCTGCTAAACACACAGCCCTTCACACACAAGTACACCCAGTAAACACACACACCAGCACTATGTAATCATCCCACGACACCCGGCGGCTCGGCTTTCTGCAAGCAATCTGTGTTAATCTTGGTAGTTCAGTGTTTTCCTGATGAAAGCTCAGTGTGATCTGCTGGTGTGAAATGTGGGTGTTTCATCACTTCCCCGTTCAGTCTGTGAGAAGGTCCAGAGATCAACACTGTGAAGGAAGGTTTGTTGTGAGCGGTGTTGAGGGAAGCATGACTTCCTCTATTATTTCATAACCAAGTCAAACATCTGATGATGATTTAATCTTAAACTACAGTGAGATTAAGACCAAGGTCCAAATTAAAAAACACAATTTCAACACATAAAGCTTAGATTGGAGATGCTTTCACAGCTACACTGGTTGTAAATCTGTCTCTGTATTAAATACTCATTGTAAAAAAGTACAATGTAATCTGATATGATCAATATTTATTGATCTACTCATACAGAAGTGGCGTCTCTCAGTACGGCGTCGGGTTTAACGCAACACGCCAGACGTCTCTGCATGGAGTTGTAGAGGTTCCTAATGGTGTCCTGTGATGATCCATCCCATGCAGCTTGAATGTTCTCACTCAGTTCTGCAGATGGTGTGGTAGGGGTGGAGTGTTGATAGAGCGTCCAATAGCATCCCACACATTTTCAATCAGGGACAGGTCTGGAGATGAGACCGACCACGGCGTAGTATTAGTGACTGATCTCAAGACGAGATGTTGAGACGGCAGCAGTGTGTGGATGAGCGTCGTCCTGTTAGAATAGAGCACCGGAGTGTGTGTTCAGAAAAGGTAGAACCACCTACATCGTACAAAATTGTACCCACACCATGACACCAGGGCTTCTGGACATGTGACGTGTTACAGCTGAAGATGGTGCCTCCACTGACGGACTGGTTGGTCACAATTCAGAGGACAGTTTCCTGTAAATTGCTGGTAGACCAGTAGGAGTGATGCTTCCATACTCCTGTAGATTCAGCTCCTTCCTTCACACTGTGACCTTTGGCCCAAATGCAATCAGTCCTTTCAGCCAATCATGAACATCTGCTTCTTCTCAAGCTATGAATCCAGTTGGACACCCCACAGGAGCCTGAAAGTACTACCATAAACATGCAACAATGTAAACGTGCAACAAACTGACGGGGACACACACGGGGGTTTGGAATGTGTTTATTAAAAAGAGTCTTTTTTTGTAAAAAGTCACACGCACCAATTTTGGCACTCTTACACGCTCAAACGTTACACACGGTAATCACACACGGACACATTCAGTCCCATTCGAACACCTCACACACACACACACACACACACACACACTGCCAAACCTACCATTATTTCTACTCCCTCCCGCTCATTACCCAGACACACATCCAATCCTATTCCTCTCCTCCCTGAGATTGCCCTCATAACTCATCGTGAGCAGCTGCAGCTTCCTCGGCCTTCAGTTTGAACTCCTCTTCAGTGATCCGCCCATCCTTGTTTCGGTCCTGGTTATTATACATATTCTCGATGATGCGGTGAGGATCGAAGCCAGGGGCCAGGCGACCTTTGCCTTCACTCACCTGGAAGAGGATGTAATCTGAAAACTGGAGGAAGAACAGACGTTATGCAGACACGAGAGAAACACCGCTCTGCTTTATTCTAATGTGCAAAAGCACTCTTTACCGCTGCCGGCGTAAGAAACCTACACCCTCAGAGTAGTGCTTTCAACGTTAACGTGTTCATTCGTGAGATTAATCTGGGAATTTTAATATATTTTACCAAATTTTGGGGGTGAAATGGAGCGACTGTTGAGTCCAGAAGGTAGATACATTCTTTAGTTGCTGAAATATGAATTAAATGTCATAACTCACTGTTACTCCTACCTTCTCTCCTGCTCTTTCTCTTTGTAACCCCCCTATTAATTAACAAACTTGTGATCCATCATCATTAATCACAGATTATTTCATTGTTTTCATCCTGATTTTTCCTTCCTCGATTGCCCGACCCTGATTGGACTCTCCCGCATCACACGCGACGCTCCCAAATCGAGGAGGGCGAAGACAAGCACATGCCTCCTCTGATGTATGTGAAGTGAGCCATGGTCTCTTTTTCGAAATGCCACCAATTCAATGCTGGGCAGCCAACGTGCTTAGACCAGGACATGGACCAGCATTGCACTGGGGGTGATGTGGGCAGAGAGTGCTATCTACCCACCCAGAGAGAGCGTGGCCAGTTTTGCTCTCTCGGACGCCGGCTGCCGATGGCAAACAGCAGAACCCGAGATTCCAACCTGCTATCCTCGGATCACTGTGCAGCTCTGAGCCCTTTCCTCTGTCCTGCACATCTGAGCACATCTGGGACACACCTAATTTAACTAATCCGCTCAGTTACAAGCAGGAAATCTACTAAAACATGCAGAGCGGAGGACTGAGAAACACTGCTGTGAAGAAAGGCCTCCTCACAACCGCATTACAAATGCTATGATGCAACTACAGCGCGAGACCACTGAACCATAGGAATCGTATGACGGCAATGATGACGACACACACACACACAGACACAAAAGAGCCCACCCAGTCCGTACCTCAGTGGGGTCCACTTGGGAGTCCTTATTTACGTCCATTTCACTGAAGAGGTTTGGCGACACGTCCTCATTCCATACAAACATGTAACCCTCGGGAAGACCCTCCTCAACGGCAAACAGCTCAATATCGAACACCAGCACTGCACTGCCGGGGACTTCCCCGTCTACACACACACACACACAATTCATAAATAATACACACTCAAAAATAAATAATATGCAAACAATAAACATATGTGCTTCTTTTTTTTTGGGGGGGGGGGGTGGGGGGCTTAACCTAGATGTGTGGTCTGATGTCAGTAAACCATCTTTCCTGCTTTTGTCTGTGAGGGACATCTGGGACAGATGTTTTCATGAAGACATGCTCTTGTAACCTGTCCAGGCCCTAATTCTCATGTTCTCATTGTCACGTAAATAAAAAGCAAACATAATTTCACATAAACAAATTGAGCTTATTATGCTTTCTAGTTCCAAACACGTGGGCTGTGAGGTGGAGATGGTTGAGAACCCTGGGTGTAGAGCACTGTAGGTACCATGCCTGGGAAATGTGCCATTATTCAACAGACAATGTGAGTTTAGCACCCTCTAGTGCTTCTATCAGCCACTGCATGCAGATTCAAAACCAGGCTCTCCTGCCAGCCCTTCAACCCCAGGCGGCCGCTGGTGGATTTAAACGGTTAGGGTGGTGAGATGGGGTCCTCGTTCGGTGTGTATGTGAGAGAACGTGAAAGACTGCCTTACCCACTCCTCTTTCTCCATATCCGAGGTGAGGGGGCACAACCAATTTACGTTTTTCCCCCACACACATTTCCAGCAGACCCTCTTCCATGCCTGGAATCACCTGCCCTGCTCCCAGAACCACGTCGTATGTCTTTCCATATCTGTGCCTGCACACACACACACACACACACACACACACACACAGTGACATTAAGTGTGATTTTGTCACGTCAAGTTACATCTCATCTACTAAGTAAAACCTGAAAATCTGACCAACCACCTACGGTCAGCCCAACAGTTCTGACCAGAGCCTTGAGCCATTAGACTCAATACTGTACAGGTTAATACACTATATCTCCAAATGTTTGTGGACACTCCTTCTAATAAATACAGCTTTTTTTAAGCTGCACCTGTTGCTGACATAGATGTGCAAATGCACACACAGATTGCCATGTCCCTGTAGAGAAGTACTGTCAATAGTTTCGGATGCTCTGGATAGACATGGACCTGTTGGCATCATGCCTAATGCCTTACATGGGCTAGAGGGGTGTAAAGCCCCCCAGCGTTGAGCTGTGGAGCAGTGGAACCATGCTCTCTGGAATGATGGTTCTCCATCCAGGGTGTTGGGGAGTATGAGACTGAAGAACTGAAGCATGGACCACAAAAGGGCCACCTAAGGGTTGCAAGGGGTAACAACTCTAAAGACAGCAGATGGCACATTCAGAAGTGTGTGTGTATGTGTGTGTGTGTGTGTGTGTGTGTGTGTGTGTGTGTGTTACTAACGAGGAGTCGATGTAAGTGCCATCCAGAAGTGAGGCGTTGTAGTGGTATTTGATGAAGTCACCGCGTTTGGTGGTGTAGTTGCACTGAGTTGGCTTCTCGCTGGTTATCTCCACGGTGTCAGATGGGTTGTGGAAGTCAATGATGTGAACATCAAACACCAGAACAGCAGAGCCAGGGATCTTTGTACCTGAGAGATGGAACGACAGCGAGTGGACGTTCAAACCCAGAGTGAAGGGACATTTCAAACCTTCTGAGATTCACAGACTCTCTAGCTCCGCAGAGACCTTCAAATAACTCAAACACACAGTGCTACAGCTACACACTGCATTTCAGCCGTACACACCTGTCCCCTCCTCTCCATAGGCGAGGTGAGGCGGGATGGTGATCCTTCTTCTCTCTCCAACACACACACCCAGAAGGCCCTGGTCCATCCCAGCAATCACATAGCCTTTCCCAATGTATGTGTCATATGTGCGATTCCTTGAGTAGCTGAAACGCACACAACCACACAAATATTACCATGTCAGCATTAACAGTCTCATCTCCAGGCCTGTCCCTGACTGAAAGTGTGTGAGATGCTATTGGACGCTCTATCAACACTCCACCCCTACCGCACCATCTGTTACATAGATTCTGACTCTATATGTCTCATTTTTATCTCATTTTCCTTTACCTGGAGTCAAACAATGTCCCATCCAGCAGTGTCCCGTTGTAGTGGTAGCGCATGAAGTCTCCCTCTTTGCTCTTACGAGAGCAGGAGTCTGGAAGACTCTGGACCTCCACCTTGATTTCATCTTTGGGGTTATGAAGGTCCAACAGGACCACATCGAACACCAGAGATGCCTGAGCAGGGATATCACTGCCTAGAGAGAGAGAGCGAGAGAGAGAGAGAGAGAGAGAGAGAGAGAGAGAGAGAGAGAGAGAAACCAGTGTGACCTCACTGAAAGACATTTCTGCCCTGAGATACCATATCACAGGGGTCAGCACCAAGCCCTCCGTACTTGATGGCAGTGGTCAAAACTCGATATGAGCCCTTCAAGCATCAAGTACAGCTCAGCTTTACCCACCATCCCTCAAGATGCAGGAAGACAGGCATCCAGACTCTTCTGTCTTCTGATCAAACTTGTGGCTCTCAAAGTCTCCAACCTGACATTTGTTTTTGGCAGCATCTAAGCTTGAGGGATCTCTGGATTCTCACGTCTACAAACTAGCGAAGGACACTTTCTGAGTGAAGAGCGAAGCACTTCTGTAAGTCGCATCTGCCAAAGCTTTGCTGACGGGATATTTACCATCTCCATGCTCTCCATAGCCAAGTGAAGGGGGCATGGTGATGATGCGTTTTTCTCCCACACACATCCCCAGGAGCCCCTGGTCCATCCCAGCAATCAGCCAGCCGATTCCCACGTATGTGTCATAGGTCCTCATGCGCGTGTGACTGTAAGTGGTTCAGAACGAACAGAAACAGCTGTTAGAAGGACGTGAGGCAGTGATGCACAAAAGCATGCATTAAGGTACACGGTGGTAGACGGTCATTTTCTCTGACCACTGCTTAAACTGCAATGGTCCACAGCTTCTCACTCTGCATACAAGCGATTAAAGCGACGCTCAATTTGGCTTCTTATTCTGAATTTCTCTTCCACCTTAAATGGGCAGCAGTTGCTGTTGGTTACAGTTACACCAGAATGTAACCGCTGCACCAGTTAAGGTGGAACAAATCATCGAAATTAGACACGTAACGATTGAGAACCTCTGCTGTAGATGGTCCTACACATGTCCTTTTATGTCCACAGTACAAAAAAGGGACCTTGTCCAGGGACTCTTATCTGAGAATGGTGTGCTTGTCCGGAACACTGGTGCTACAGGAGTGACTGGCGGTTTACAGACAGCTCTGGTCTTTCCTCACCTGGAGTCAAACAGCGTGCCGTCCAGCAGAGTGCCGTTGTAGTGGTAGCGGACGTAGTCGGAGACCTGCACAGTGCGACCACAGCTCTCTGGCTTGAAATAGGTCTGAATCTTAACTTTGTCATCAGAGTTCCAGATGTCCAGCAGCAGCACGTCAAAGTGCAGGATAGAGTCGGGAGGGATGATGTCACCTAGAGAAACGAACTCTTTAATGAACCCTGCATTGTTGCGTTGTAGTACTATCACAGGCCTCTGATTGGCTAATATGGATGAAGGCATCGGGACTGACTCAGCCCTCTCTAAAGTACTGGATGGAGCTCCATCCTCAGTCTAGACCATGCCTGGCATTTGACACGGTGGCACTAGGTTCACGTTTATCTGCTCCGCAGAGTCCTATTCTATTGGCAGTACTTCTTACAGGGGCTAGGCATGCCATGTGTGTGCATTTGCACAGCTGTGTCAGCAATGGGTGTAACTTCAATTAGCTGAATGCATTCCTTACAGGGGGTGTCCACAAACTTTTGGACATGTAACTTTGTCAAGGATGGGAAATTCTAGTACCTACATTTTGGACAAAAGTTTGTGGACATCTTTTGGGTGAAATATTTAGCACCCTACACTTTGGACAAAAGTTTGTGGACACAGCTTTTGTGAATGGCGTGTGAAACATTGGGTGTGAAATTCATAGCCTGGGTCTGCAGTCTTACTGCTTCACGTGTTCAGGTGGCGAAGGCCAGCTTCTCAACAGGGTTGCGTCTCCTTTGATGTTGTTCATATGAGTGTGTTCTACAGCACACAGCCTCCTTCATCTGAGCTTCACTTCCTTTACTAACTAGTACTAACATGTGGACTGGGCTCAAAATTCCTTTCCAGAGTCACTCCCTTCAGACGTCCCAACCCCCAGCTGTTCTCTCTCTCTCTCTCTCTCTCTCTCTCTCTCTCTCTCTCTCTCTCTCTCCCACCCCCACTACCAGCATCTTCTTCCCGGGGCCACACAGGCACCTTCCCCCTTTCACTGTCTGTCTGTTTGTGCTACACTGCTCCTCCCTGTATTTAACTGTAGACCTGATAGAAGACAGCGATGGATAAGACGTCACACACATTAGAGCGCAGCAGGGGCATCACTGAGAGCAGGGGTATCATATGTGTATCTGTGTGTATGTATATAATGTATATATAATGTATATATAATGTATATGTGAGGTCAGTGACACATACTGTAACCTTTCTTGCCGTAGGCCAGCTCTGGGGGGATTTTAACCAGACGGCGTTCGTTCACACACATGCCCACAAGTCCTTTGTCCATGCCGGCAATAAGCTGTCCCCGCCCAACAAACACGTTGTAAGTGAAGTGGTGCCACGATCATAACTGCAACAATACAAACATGCAGAGAGAGAGAAATTGGGAGGGGGGTGAGAGGGTAGAGGGGGAGAGAGAGCAGAATGAGAGAGAGGAGATGGAGAGAGAGCAGAATGAGAGAGAGGAGATGGAGAGAGAGGAGATGAAGAGAGAGAGAATGAGAGAGAGGGGAGAGAGAATGAGGAGGGAGAGAGAGAGAGAGAGAGAGAGAGAGAGGGAGAGAGAGAGAGGGGGGAGAGAGAGGTTAGTAATTAAACACATACAGTTTTATGTAACAAGTGAAAAAATCTTCTTCAATAAATTCATTTCAATTCAATAAAGTCTAAAATATGAATTGGTATTAATTTAATGCGCTCTTACTTTTTCACAGGCCACCCTATACTATGGCCAAAAGTTTATGGACACAGCTCTTTAAGCCATGGATGAGCTGTCCATACACCTTAACCACCAGCACATCACAGGAAGACTGTTTCTGAGACTCATCAGTCGATATCCTTTGAGAAGGTCGGCATCATTAGAGTTTCAGTGTAAGTTCGTTACAGAGACACGTTCATACTAATATTCACTTATTCATTCACTGATGATCAGTCGTTCATACATCACTAAATTAACTTCCACTGATTTACTCATCAGAATCTCAGATGATTCATTCAGATTTTTTATTCAGATTAATTCAGATGATTGATTTGGATTATTTCTTCAGATGATTATTTCTGATTTTTTATTCAGGCGATTAATTAGGATTATGGATTCAGGTGATTCTTTTGTATTATTGATTCAGATGATTAATTCAGATTATTGCTTCAGATAATTGATTCAGATTGATTCAGGAGATTAATTCGGATTACTGATTCAGATAATTAATTCGGATTATTGATTCAGATCATTAATTCGGATTATTGATTCAAAAGATTAATTCGGATTATTGATTCAGGCGATTAATTCGGATTATTGATTCAGGCGATTAATTCGGATTATTGATTAAGGATTAATTCAGATTATTCTGTCACTGGAGACCGGTTTCTTTCCTCACCTGGAGTCGAACTTCTTGCCGTCGGGGAACAGTCCGTTGTAGTGGTACCGGACGAAGTCTCCGGTCTGCACGCTCCGCTCGCAGCGCTCAGGCGCCGACGTTGTTTCCACGACGACGTCATCTAACGGCACCGGTGGGGCGTTACAGGCGACCAGACTGACCATCACAGCCAGGCAGACCGTCCTCACTGCTGACCGCTGCATCTCTGCCGGACCGGGCGCTGTCCAGAGGAGGGACTGTGGACGTGGTGCCGCGGGACGGACCTCCGACTGGACTCTAACTTCTCGGACTCCTCCGCGCCTCTCTCCACACCGGCATTCCGGCAGACTCTGCTATTGGCCTGCGCTCGCGCCCTTCCCCGGGCTGTGATTGGCTGGTGCTGGGAGACCGCTTATAGAGATATATACACAGATGTGCTGCCTGTCGAGCTGTACGGGAGAAGACACGTCTGCGCGGCAGCCATATTGGAGCGGGCAAGCCATGCCTGGGAACACATAGAGCTTGGATATAAGAGTTCTCATGTTCTCATATATGGATGGATAATGAATGGATGAACTGATGGATGAATTATGAATGGATGATTAATGGATTGATGATGGATCATGAGTGGATGGATGATGAATGGATAGACGGATGGATTGATGGATGCGTAATAAATGGATGAACTAATGGATGATGAATGGATAGACAGATGGATGGATGCATAATAAATGGTTGAACTGATGGATGATGAATGGATGATGAGTGGATAGCCTGATGGACAGATGCTTAATAAATGGATGAACTGATGTATGACGAATGGATGACAAATGGATAGATGGATGGATGCATAATAAATGGATGAACTGATGGATGATGTATGGATGAATGGACTGACGATGGATCACGAATGGATGGACGGACTGACGAGCAGACAGGAAAAGTCCCATATTGCTGCAAATTGCACCGCAAAACAGCATCAGTTCACAAAATATTATGACACATAAATAAGGAGCTCGATTGAAATACAATAAACCACACACTGGAACTGAGCAACAGAGCAAACAATGTGCCATTAAGGATGTTACAGTTGATGTTTATAATAATTACAACCAAATGTATTTTCTTTAAATGATCGGATACCGATTGATTTGAATTTCCATTTGCTGACTGTAATCATTCTTTGATGTTATCTTATTCTGTTTATTCTTTTACATTTCTGATTGTGATTCTCATTCACTGCTGTTCTGTACAATGGCACTGAATACGGTCAGGCAGAGATGCTGACCGTCCCAATATGGCGGCGCTGTTTACGTACCTAGGGATGTACATCTATGCGACTGCGCATGACTAAGAAGCGCTGGCCAATCCTGGCGCAGGGGAGAGTATTCCGCTAGCCAATGGCAGTGCGGGAGGCGGAGTGCCTGAATACGGGTGGGAGAAATGAATTAGCCGATCCGGTTTCAGATTACACTGGAATATCGCGCATGGGCGCGAGACGTGCGGCGTTTCCTACGTGGCAGAGTGGGGAAGAGGAGGGGCTTTACAGTGGGGGTCACAGCAGCAGAGAGTTACACATGACCTCAAGCCTACAGGGGGAAGAGTCGGGCCTACAGGCTTCTGGCTTAGTCCTCAGTGAGGACTGGGTTCCTGCTGTCCATCTGTGTCCAGCCCACTTGTGTCCAAACACTTTACACCTATGATCAGCATGGTCTACACAAACACACACAGTGTCGGCTCCATCGCAACATGCCGGACGTCTCTGCATGGAGTTGTAAAGGTTCCTAATGGTGTCCCGTTATGATCCATTCCATGCAGCTTGAATGTTCTCACTCAGTTCTGCAGATGGTGTGGTAGGGGTGGAGTGTTGATAGAGCGTCCAATAGCATCCCACACATTTTTAATCAGGGACAGGTCTGGAGATGAGACCGACCACGGTGTAGTATGTGAGACATTATGGTTCCGGAAAGACATGACCACTGGTTGCAGGACCTCGTTAACGTAAAGTGCCACTGCAAGGCTAAAGGTGATCTGGTATGGAGCCCAGCCATTCTGAGTGACCTGACACCAGGGGGATATGTCCTTGAATCCGTCCCCACACATCACACCGGAGTGTGTGCTCTGGAAAGACAGGACAGGTTGCAGGACATGTTAATGTAACATACAGTGCCTGTAATGAAGGCCAAAGGTATATCTGGTAACTCTGGTATGGTAAAGTGACCCGACACCACCATCTGTCCTCGATACCCGTCCCCACACAGGGCAGGAGGGGAGTTGAGTGTGGCACAGGGGCACAGCAGTCCAGTCCTGCCAGTTCAGGGAATCAATCCTGCCACAGCTGGGGTATGAGGGAATGGGGAAACTTCCTGATGTTTCCTAACAGCTGGATGCACACCTTCCCCTTTGCATCCAGATGTTACTTTGTCTTCTACAGATCAAGACCAAGCGGTGCAGATGTGAGGGGCAGGGACTGACTGTCTGGGGGGGCAGGGTGGGGAAGGGTGGGCTGTGAGGACGTGGAGAGCCAGCAGGGCGCTTCCTGCCCCTTCCACCTCCTCCTCCTCCTCCTCCTCCTCCTCTTTCCCAAACTTTGCTCGGGACTCTTTCTGGGTGAAGATGGCCTGTGCGCTCTGGCCGGCGCTGCCGCTGCTCGCGCTGCTCGCGCAGCTCTCTCACGGTCAGTATGAGAAGTACAGCTTCCGCAGCTTCCCGCGCCACGAGCTGATGCCGCTGGACGCCGCGTACCGCCACGCGCTGGACCAGTACACCTCGGAGAAGTGGCCGGAGGCGGTGGAGTACCTGGAGGTCAGTCTGCGGCTGTTCCGGCTGCTGCGCGACAGCGAGGCTTTCTGCAACCTGAACTGCAGCTCCGTGCGCCTGGAGCCCGAGCGCGAGCGCCGCTTCGACGCCGCCCCGGAGCTGCGCGCCTTCGGGAACGTGATGCAGCGCGCGCGGTGCCTGAAGCGCTGCAAGCAGGGTCTCCCAGCCTTCCGGCAGACCCTCCCCGCCCGAGACACCCTGCAGGACTTCGAGCAGCGCGAGCCCTACAAGTACTTGCAGTTCGCCTACTTCAAAGTGAGTCAGGTCTTGCCCCAAGTGGGGGGAGGGGTGGTGGTGACCCCCAACCTCCCATGTGCAGAAGAACCTTTTCCCCCATAAAGGACAGGTTTTCAGGTTCTTTGTGCTCTAGCACCGAGGCCTGGGGGTTGGGGAAGGTTGTAGGTTCGAATCCCTGCCCACCACTGCGGGCATGCGTGCTCACTGGCCCTGTGTGTGTGGGTGGATCAATGCAGAAGACAGATCCCCCTGTGTGCAGAACACAGTGGGTCTTCATACTCTAGAACCGAGGCCTGGTGGTTGGGGAAACAGATCTAGACTGGAAGGTTGTTGGTTTGAAGTGATGTGTGCTCACTGCCCCCGAGTGTGTGCAAGGCTGGGATTTTCCAGAACCAGGATTGGGAATGGCAGGGAAAAGCTCCTCTCTTTAATCAGTCTGATTCAGTGCTCCAGTATGGTAAGGTGGTCATAATGTTATGGCTGGTAACATATTTGTGGGCACTCCTTCTAATGAATGCATTCAGCTACTTTTAATTGCACCATTGCTGACACAGATGTGCAAAGGCACACACAGCTTGACTAGTCTATGTAGAGAAGTACTGCCAGTAGAATAGGACTGTCTAGTGCAGATAATCGTGAACCTATTGGCTCCCTGCCTAATGCCAGGAGAACCAAGGGCCTTTTAATACCTTTGGATTCAGAAGAAGCAATGAATGAGCAGGGGTTCCAATACTTTTGTCCGTACAGTGTAAACGATGGGCAGGGGTGGGCGAGGATCAGGATGTTGGGTTACAAAATGTCTTAAAGTTAAGGGACACAGAGGTAAGGGATGATTGATTGGTGTGTGTGTGTCTGTGTGTGTGTTTCAGAGTAATAACCTGGCCAAGGCTGTATCTGCGGCACACACTTTCCTGCTGAAGCATCCTGATGATGAGATGATGCAGAGGAACATGAACTACTACAAGAGTCTACCAGGCGCTGAAGAGCACATCAAAGACCTGGAGACCAAGTCATATGAGGTGAGACACACACCACACCCTTCCTCGCATACACACACTTTGAAAGTTGTGTATTTCTGAGTTCATTAATGAGGATAATACCTCACCGTTCACTGATCTGGGGTCTGTGAGGTGGCCGGGTGGTCCGATGAATGAATTACTGCATTTGGTATTTGCACCATAATCTTATAATCTTCAGGTCAGGAATTTAACTGCGCCACACTTAAGCAGGCCTGTGTGTGCCTGTGTGAGCGTGTATGTGCGTGTGTTTGGGGGGGGTGGGGGATGGTGTTCACTGGAATTTTGTGTAAAAAGATTTTATTTATTTATTCCAAGTCATTTCTATTGCAGCATTTCTATTGGTTGGTCATGAAAGTCTGACAGATTAGAAAGATTGTCCAATTTTTTTGATTTATGTCAAAAAGACATTCGTTTTTTAAGTGAACACGACGATTTACAGGGTTACGGGATTAAGTGGGGACTAATAGCTCAATAACTCAGAGACTGAGGTCAGTGTGTGTTAGAACTGAGTGATGAAATGGATCCTAACTGGTGCCATTTTGTTCCGCAGACGCTGTTCGTCCGGGCAGTGCGGGCGTACAACGGCGATAACTTCCGTACATCTGTGTCAGATATGGAACTGGCACTCCGAGACTTCTTTAAGGTTTATGACGAATGCATCGCTGCCTCAGAGGGGTCCAGAGAAGTCAGAGACTTTAAAGATTTTTACCCCTCCATTGCAGGTGGGTAACACGTCAGCTCTGAAAATTAGCCAATCACAATCAGGACGTCCTGGTGAGTGGGTTGGTTAATTGGCACTAATGAATTGGTTAAAGATATAACATTTAAATTGCACTTCTGCTACCACTATGTTCTGAGGGTCGCAGGTTCGAAGCCCAGGTCTTGCTGCTTGCCAATCTGTAGCTGGAGACAGAGACTCCATTTACCCACTCTCTCACGCTCACGTTACTCACACTCTCTATCCACACCACACTCAGTGTGATGCCAACCGGCACAGGCGTCTGTCAGCCATTGTATCTGAGCTGAGGACCCAGCTTTCCTCCAAGTGTGTTGGCCGTCCAGCAATGATACAAAGTTTGACGTAGCAGTTCGAAAAGAGGAGGTGTTTGACTCCACATGTATCGGAGGAGACGTGCTCGTCCTTACACTCCTACTTTCAGAAGCATCCTATGTGATGGGGGTGAGGGTGCTAGTAGGGTGGCGCCTACAGGAGGGGTTGGTGCCCTACAAAGATGAAAAAAATACAAATTTATAAATTGCATTAATTGCACTTCTGATTTCCATTTATTATGATGCCAAACATTCAAATCTTGCAATTTCTCAGCTTGTTTCACTGAGATATATTAAAAATAACACCAAACTACACCCTGCTTTTGTTATTGGCATTGATCACAACAGACAGAAGTATTCAGACGCCTGTTTAATCAGGTTTCTTCCAAAATTAAGACTTTTAATAAAGAGTTTATCTCGTTTTTGTTGGAGTAACGGCCTCAACTGTCCGGTGAAGGCTTTCTAGTCGATTTCAGAGCATTGCTATGAGGATTTGATTGCATTGAGCAGTCATGATTGTAGATGATCACCATTTATCTCACCCCCACGAGTCATCCTAAAAGAACTATCATTCCAGAAAACACAGTTCCACTCCAAAACTCAATGCTGGGGGACCTTAGAACCCTCTATACCACACCTGGCATATGATTGGTTTCATGTTCTAAAATGTTTCTTTCTGTGTCTGTAGATCACTATAGTGAGGTTCTTCAGCAGAAGGTTCGCTGTGAGAGCGATCTGACACCGGTCGTTGGTGGGTTTGTGGTGGAGAAATTTGTGGCAACCATGTATCACTACCTTCAGTTTGCCTATTATAAATGTAAGTCCAGACGGTCTGAACAGTAAAAGGATGTACGCTGTATAATAAGGCTGCCATAACATGCTTACGTCAGCGTGTTTCATCTTATTCTCAGTGAACGACCTGAAGAACGCAGTACCGTGTGCGGTGAGCTACATGCTCTTTGACCCCAGTGATGAGGTCATGAAGAATAATGTAGTGTATTATCAATACCACAAAGACAAGTGGGGACTGAACGAGGAGGACTTCCAACCCAGACCGGTCAGCATTTCATACATTCCTCAATACCGGCATTCTAACATTGTAATTAATAATATCATAGCCATAAATGGTTTGTTGTTGTTTTTTTCCGGGTCTTTCATCAGGAAGCAGTTCGGTACTACAATCAGACAACACTCCAGCTGCAGCTCTTAGAATTTGCCAAAGAAAAGCTCCGGGAGGATGATGAGGTGAGCAGAACAGTGTGCATGGTTTGTAGGGTGTATTTATCACGCATGGAAAATCATTAGTACAAGAACTGTGATACCGAGGGATAAAGCCGAGGATTTCATTGGTTGAAGTAGAATAAAAGAGTCATTTTGGAGCATTTCCATTGGTCCGTTCGGTTTTGACACAACGTAAAGAACGGCCATAAACAAATTCAAACCTCAAAAAGTACAGCAACAAAAATGGAGAGATCAAAACATTTTACCAGGATAATTATGTCATTTTTAAGTTCATAAACACTTTAGAATTTTTTATATTTCTGCATAATTTCGGGCTGAGGCTTCATCAGATTTCCACTCCTACGTCCTAAAAGTAGATAAATTAAAAAAATGAGACAAAATATTACATTTGCTCATTAATTTCTCAATGAATTTCCCTTTTTCCTTCGGGATTGTAAGGGATCAATAAAGTATCTATCTATCTATCTATCTATCTATCTATCTATCTATCTATCTATCTATCTATCTATCTATCCATCTATCCATCCATCTACCTATCTATTGGATTAAGGTCAGGATTTTGGGCCATTTCGAAACATGAACTCCATTCTTCTTTACCCATCCTTTGGTTGAACAACACGTGTGCTTAGGGTCGTTTCATTCTCTTGAGACTGAGCTCACAGACAGATGTCCTGATATTTTCCTGTAGAGTGATCTGGTATAATTCAAAATTCATTCAACATGCCCAAACCACGATACTGCCACCACCACGTTTCACAGATAGAGGTTTTATGCTGGAGTGCAGTGTTTCCCTTTGTTCCAAACACAACTCTTCTCGTTTAAACCGTAAATACCTACTTTGGGTTGATCTGTTTATACAAGTAGCTCCTTGCCTTTACATGTCATATTTCTACCAGCTCTCTCATTGGCTGTTCTATATATATATATATATATATATATATATATATATATATATATATAGTGTATATAGTATATATGTGCCAAATCATTGCTACTTTGATGTGGGTTGCTTGCTATAGTGCTTTTAAACACTGGGAGGCAGTGTGTGCCCATGTTTTCAGTGCCATGTGCTCAGTACTGCCCTCTAGTAGCAGTACCTTGAAATGTCTCTCTCTCTCTCTCTCTCTCTCTCTCTCTCTCTCTCTCGCTCTCTCTCTCTCTCTCTCTCTCTCAGGGGGAAGTGTTGGAGTTTCTGGATGAGTACCTGGACGCTAAAGAGGAGTAGTCTAATGAACATTGTATGCACTGAATATAACACGACAACAGTGAGGACCAAGCAGAACGATGAACTATGAGCTTTGAGCATTTTCAGGCGTGAGCCTGTTTGCTGTATTTATTTCAGGAGGTGACAAGGTACCTTCCGTCTGTGTCTACAAACCTCACTGTCCATGTAAATGCATTGACAATCATTAGTACAATGCACCGTCACTGTACAATCACTGTAATTCAGAGGGATACATTCAAGAATCTCATTTGTTGAGCTTTTCTAATAAACAACAGGGTTCTGTATTTACTGCCTTCACTGTTGTTGAGTCTAAGTATCATTATGGTTCTAAAAACTCGTGTCTCCGTGCGATTGTGGAGCATTTCTATTGGTTCATTCGGTTTTAACATAAAGTAAAGAACAACAGCCAGATTCACATGATGTCAACAGTGAAAAGCAGCAAGAATGGAGATACAAGGATTTTACATGACGAAATGTTTGTGGACACCTCTTATAATGAACTCTTGTAGCTGCTTTCAACACCATTTGCTGACACAGATGTGCAAATGCACACACAGCTTGTCTAGTCCCTGTAGTAAAGTGCTGCCAATAGAATAAGACTGCAGTTGTGAGTATAACCCCCTGCCAGCATTGAAGAACTGTTTTCTGGAATGATGGCGCTCCATCCCATTCCTGTGGGATGAGTTGGGGATAATGTAAGTATTCCATAATATGTAAACTCTTCATCAAGAAATAGCTGCACCCAGAAGGAATCAACTGATTGATGTACAGTTGCAATGGTGTTGTGCCAGACTGTGACACAGAATGGCAGCAGTTCATCTTCAGTGATGTGTCCAGCTTGTGTCTTGGCGGAGACAAACGATGGTCAGTGACAGATCTATTCCTGATTGAAAATGTGTGGGATGCTATTGGACGCTCTATCAACACTCCACCCCTACCACACCATCTGCAGAACTGAGTGAGAACATTCAAGCTGCATGGGATGGATCATCACAGGACACCATTAGGAACCTCTACAACTCTCTACAGCGACGTCTGGCGTGTTGCATTAAACCCGACGCCCCAAGAGACACCACTTCTGGATGAGTAGATCAATAAATATTGATCAGATCAGTTTATATTTATAATCAGTTATGGTTTCTACTGACCTTTATCTTCCTTCCCAACAGCACTGCAATCCCACACGTCCTTCTGCGTGTGACTATTTTTTATTATATGTGGACTTCAATTAAAAATCATAAAATACGTTCTCAGGGTGGTGACTGGACGGTGCATAAAATTAGCAAATGCAAAATATTCCCAGATTTAACAGCCGGGCAGCTAAAATCAGCAGAAGACTGTTGAGGCTGTTGTTGGAAAATACCACAGTCTGAGCTCAGGCACGAAATTCCTAGACTTGTGCTCAAAACGAGGAGTGCACACCCTTCAGTACCCTGGCTAAATTTAACAGCAAAAAGACTAAACACTGGATCTTACGCTCAAACTCTTGAATTTCAAATGTCTAAGTGTTGACTTAGACACTCACCCACACACATACACACACACACACACACACACACACACACACACACACATAGAGACTTCTCATTGGTCAATGCTGAAACACTGACCCATGATTTTCATTCCCCTCTCTCTCTCTCTCTCTCTCTCTCTCTCTCTCTCTCTCTCTCTCTCTCTCTGTCCCTCTCTCTGTGAACTTTTCCTACTATGGTGTGATAAACTACACAGATGCTCCATGTTCAAACACCTTTAAATGAGCCTCTGTTCCTTCTCTTGGTCTCTCACTCTCTGTATGTGTGTGTGTGTGTGTGTGTGTGTGTGTTTGAAATCTACTATAAGCACTGAATATTTTATTGTCCATTATAATGATAAAACTCTCCCTATCAGGTATAAAACAAGCACCACAAGTATTCCTCAGCCAATCCAAAAATGGGATTTTTTAAGTTCCCAGTTAAGACCATGTTCATTTTAGCTGGAAGCTGAGATCAGAAACACACCCACCCACCCCCACACACGCGCACGCACACACACCCACCCACCCCCGCACATGCATGCACACACACACACGCACACACTCCAAATAAGAGCAAAATTCGGCATGAATTCCTGAAGTGATGGGATTTTATTTGTAATCATTCAGTTAGTTTACCATGCTAATGTTCCGCTGAGTCCAATGGCCACGTTAAAGCATCTGACCACACCTATGAAATCCTAATACATCACACAAACCTTCAAGAGGAGCTGTTTGGATCAAATTAGAAAGCAGATGATAGTCGGTGTCATACATGAAACAGAAATATGGAACACACAGTACCTGCAGGCCCCATGACTGGATTTAACTTCTGTACAACAACATCAACAGTAATAATAATAATAATAATAATAATAATAATAATAACCGAGTGATAAGGCAGTGTGAAGTTCATAGTGTCCTCTGTGACTGTGGGTGCTGAGAATCCCATGGTAGATAAATATGGTTAAATTCACATAGTTTCTACCTTGAACATATTTCTGATGGCCTCTGATTGGTTATGGCGTCTGTCAAAGGAGAACTTGATCATCAAGATAAGTCATAAAATGTACATGAATTGATGCTATTAAAATAGATTTAAATTAAGCAGAATAGTCATAAAACAGTAGATATATTTGGTTTATACATCATATTCCAGGATGAAAAGAAGAATTGGTATGGATGGATGGATGGATGGATGGATGGATGGATGGACGGACGGACGGATGGACTCATTTAAGACATACAAGTCATAACTCAGGTCCTGTAGAGCCCAGAACATACTGAAGGTGCTGTCAGTTGACTTTGTTCTGTTCCACTGAACTGCTGTTCTCTAAATAAACCAATGTGGAGAACACTGTAGAACAGTGTGAATGATGCAGAACTCTGACTGGCGAAGAACTTGTAACAAGTGTAGCTTGATGAGAACGTTTTGTGTTTACAGGAGACATAGATTCTAGAACATTGTGAACAATGGAGTATATGCCCAGTGAATGGGGAGAATGTTCTTATATAAAGGAACACAATTCTAGAATAGAGTGAAAGGTGTGGAACAGATTCTTAAAAATATTCTAGATGATTCTAGGACAATCTGAGAATAGGAGAGACGGTTCTAGAGCGGTTTGAAAGTTGGAGATGATTGTAGGACAGTGGGGACAGACGATTCTAGAACAGAATGAGTTGTGGAGATGATTCTAGAATGATGACCGAGGCAGTTCTAGAACAGGGAATGGTGGAGACTGTGGTGGTTCTAGAACAGAGTGAATGGTGGCGGCCGAGACGGTTTCAGAACAGAGTGAATGGTGGAGAACGTAAATCTGGCCCATTAATTGGATATAAAATCATAATCGCTCCTAAATTTGAATAAACGTAAGAACGATTCATTTTAAATGTAATTAAGTGTAAAGTTTAAATAAAATTATGTATAAATATATATAGATATATGTTGTATGTATGCTGTAGTAGAATATGTGTGTTAAATGGGCAGTTGAATCTGCTTAAAGGTCATTTTCCAAATCTCCAGTCCTTATCATCCTGATCATTTCATCCCAATGTCATATTACCATTTTACCATCTGTGTTTATGAGACTCTGAAGGCCATATTTCAACCTTGCAAAGTCCCGAAATCACCTGATCTGCCTTTATCACATTAATATCAGTGTTTCAGACGGTAATTTATAGCCTGGAATAACTAACCGGACTAACCGTGTCGTTTTTTTGGCTTTGTCATGCGAGGTTTGGTGTAATGTGAGTAACTCTGTTGCCCACACGGCAGACAAGACTTCCCTGGACGTCCCTGCCAAGAACATCACGTCACAGCGATAAGCATACAGGGGCAAGATCACACGCAGCATTCCGTTAAACAACCTCACAAATAGTATTATTAAAGCTGTAAGTTCCTGTAGGTAAGAGTGTTCACCAAATACCACACATACAATACACAAGAATAACAGTCAGTGTCGACGAACTGAACTGCTCACACCAAAACTACAACGAACCTCAGGTTAGTTCAACGAAATTCTCTTTTACTGTTGATAACAGAACGTCAGTCAGAATTATTTACATTATTAATAGCAAAAGGTCGCCCACGTTGGCACTATACGTTTTACAGTGCACACTGCACACAGTTACAAACAGCTGATACAGTCGGTAATTCATCAGTGTTGTCTGTTAGAAGAAAAAAGGAACAACAACCACTAAATGCCAACCAAAATGCACGAAATATTACAATATATAAGTTAAAGCTTCAGATACATCCTATAGACACAGCGTCTACTTTGATTTAGAGCCTAAACACTGTCTAATTTGTTGCACAAGCTTCAGAAATTAGAATGTACATGATACAGTAATTGCAGTACCAGTTTGAGTACTGAAAGGTATTTGGTATCAAGTGTTTCTTGAAATAGTACGTCACTCCATAACGAAACATAACCTCCACCGAAGACTCATTAAAAGACAGCCCTGCTAAAAAAATCCAGCTCAAAACCAGCTTTTCCTGGTAGCTGGTTACAGATGGTCTAAGCTGGTCTTTGATGGTTGAGGGGGTTGAAATGCTGGTCAACCCTATACCCTATACTGGTAATCTAGTTGGGTAACTAGCTGTTGACCATAATAGTGTTGCACTTGATTTGGCCATGTTTGGTCATGCTGGTGATGCTGGTCGAATAGTGCAGCTTAACATACCCTAACCAGTTTTGACCAGTTGGACCAGTTTGAGCTGCCGTTGTCCACGGAGTTGGCTAGTGTTGTTCACATGGGCATGTCTACATTTTAAGGTAGTAAGTGCATATTGCTGACATGAAGGCCGTCTCATTCTTAGACACCTGAAATATACCATATCCAATCTCAAGGCAGTATCACACGTATCATATCTCATTTATTTGACTCGTATTTGTCCTGATTTGTTTGTAAAAATGATGG
This sequence comes from Acestrorhynchus altus, assembly GCA_034509495.1. Taxonomy (NCBI): domain Eukaryota; kingdom Metazoa; phylum Chordata; class Actinopteri; order Characiformes; family Acestrorhynchidae; genus Acestrorhynchus; species Acestrorhynchus altus. Next base: position 35,971,401 of record CM067505.1, on the reverse strand, counting down.
ACAAACATTGGTATAATGGTCACTATAAGCAGATACACACGTTATATTTACATCCCTTTTTTTTGAATATCCTCATCTAAGTAGGGTCAGCTGTTTTATACGTCCCAGCTTTGTGGGGTCTGGGATAATTAGGGTAGAATTAAGAGGATTCATTGGTGCTTATCTAAGCCAGACGTCTCTGTCTGCTGTGATTCCGACTGGGAGTTAATACTACGAAAGGATTTTCACAGGGAATGAAAGAACAGTGGCTAAATAAACTGTTTACAGTCATCTGAAAAAGGTTAGGACACCCCATGAACACCTTCGGCCCGACATATTTAGACACATTAATATTCGATTTTCATTTCAACAAAACCGAGATATAACTAAACACGTAAAACTGAAGAAATGTCCTTTTTTCCATTCTCCTCAAGTCCCCTCTGATACAATAAAGATTTCATAGTGGTTTCTATCATGGACAGATATCCAGATCCTGCTGCAGCAAAGCAGCCCCAAACCATCACACTTCCACCACCGTGCTTCACGGCTGGTTTGAGGATGTTGTGCTCAAATGCTGGGTTTGGTTTGTGCGAAAAATCTTCTGTTACTGTCCTCAAATAATTCAACTTCAGTTTCATCTGTTCAACGCACATTGTTACAAAAGTCCTGCGATGAACATTTTAGGATAGTTGGATCCTGTGGTCAGCACTTGGGCTGAACTTGCTAGGACAGCTTGACCTGGCCAGGTTGGCAACAGTCTTAAATGTTCTCCACTGGTAAATTATTGACCGGACAGTGGAACGGCTGATTTCTAATTGTTCTAAGACCTTTTTAAATCCCTTCCCATCTACAACCTTCTTTCTGAAGACCGCAGAGAACGTATTGGATTTTCACCATTTCACCCACTTCAACAATCAAGAGCAAACCAAACTAATGTCTGAGGTTTAAATAAGACAACTTCTCCCGAAGTTCTCTCTAATGATGGGCTAATCATTTACACCTGATTCTAATGATTTTTAAAGGACGTTTCTGCAGTTTTACATGTTTAGGTGTTCAAAAATGTTAAATATGTCAAGGGTTCTCCGCCTTCGGCCACCACCCATCTCACGTTGCACCCGACCCCTTTGGCCCCTCCTACAGGTGGTGAGCCCATTGGAAGGGGGACCCATGTTTCCTCTTCGGGCTGTGCCCGGCCGGGCTCCGTGGGAAAAAGCCTGACCACCAGGCGCTCGCCAGAGTGCCCCAGCTCCAGGCCTGGCTCCAGAGTGGGGCCCCGGTGACCCGGAGACTATGTTTTTCGGCTGGTCTGGGAACGTCTTGGGGTTTCCCTGGAAGAGCTGGACCAAGTGGCTGGGGAGAAGGAAGTCTGGGTCTCCCTGCTTAGGCTGCTGCCCCCATGACCCAACCCCGGATAAAGTGGCAGAAAATGGATGGATGGATGTCAAGGGTTGTCCTGATATTTTCACAATGACTATGTGTTTCCATCTTGGCTAAAGCACTGAAGACTGAAGCACTGATACCGATTGTGTTGGTTCTAATATATTGACGATATGTCTTAATGAGTTGCAGTTATGCTTTTTGGGTTTGGTTCTGTTAAATTATATATTTATCTGTTCCTATAAAGTATTAAAGGATGAAGCATTATAAAAGTATTATGAAAACACATTTAAAGTAATATATTTGACTGTTTCCATTACTACAGATTACTACACCGATTGCTGGGCTAAATCCCTTTGACAAACCCCAACATTTTTAAAAGAAGTCAAGAAGGTGCACCTTTCTTTCCTCTCACCGGAATTTCTGCAGACGCAAACTAGGTCTAACACCTATGTGTAACACTAAGACTTCCAACAGTGCACACAGAATCCAGCATTCACTCTCACATATCCTCGGAAACACTCCTCACACTCACACAGTCACACTCACTCACACAAGCCTATACACATCGACAGTTGTGTTAACAAAGAAAAGACACGTCCCAATCAAAAGATCCATACCTAGCCTCTCAAATGCAGTCCACACAATGAAATTAATTTCACAATCCTAATCTAGAAAAACAATAAGGCATCAAATATAGGTAGGCACAATACTAAAATTAAAATGCCACTGCAAAGCGAGAAAGAACGATAGAAATACTGTATGTACCCAGTAAACATGTCTATGTGGAGCCGGTATGGGTAGCCTAACTTGGAACCAGAATGTTTTGTCCATGGGTTCCATGCTGGCCCCACATATGGATACCAATCAGGGTCTCAGATGGAACCAGAAAGGGTAAAACATTGGCCCTGGACAATAGACCTGGACAAGAGGGCTGTAACAATGCACCCAATTTAAGAGGCCTAACTGGGTCCCAGTGACATCTCACTCATGCCCACTGGGAACCCACCTAGACCACATCCCACCCATGTGAGCCCGACATGAGCATGTTGACTGGGTTGACAACGCACAAAACACAATAACTGCTATCACGCTTCCGAGTGTGGAAAGATCTAAAAGGACTTCAGGGACTTGAGTCCCCAGATTGTGTGTAGATAAGCATAGATCACAATGTTCAAAGGTGTATGGTGTTTGGGTGAGTACAAGTGTTTGATTACACAGTCTGCTGAAGCTCAATGCACTGCGTTTGTCTATTAGTTCCATTGAGCTGATAGTGAGAGCTCTTCTGCTGTCTCTTTTTGTAACACCACACTCCCAAAGCCAAGCCCACAATTGCTGCTACTATTCCAACGATGATGGCTGCAATCGTCGGCCCACGACCAGCTACATGGCAAGGGTCTACTCCACAAGCTTCGTCCTCTGCTTTTTCCTGTTGGTCCAGGCTACGGTCTGTGTCTCCTTCCATTGCACTACGATTATCATGGGTCTTAACAGAGACATCGCCTTCTATGGTGGGAATCTGCTCCAGGAAGTGACTGAGGTCTTTAGTTTCCCAGGAGACACTGACTGTGGGTGTGGCCACATTGCTAATGATGTCAACCTCTTGCGTAGGTGTGGTGTCCAGAGGTGCCATGCCTGAAGGTGTGACGGTGTGTTCGAAAGCCATTCCTCCTTGGCTGGTGCTGACATTCTCGGGTGCTGAGCCAGGAGTGTACAGCATTGGTCTTTTGTTGAGGATCGTGTCGTCTAGACTGGCTGTGATTTGAGTGAGGCTGGTGAAGGACGTGGGGCTCATCTCAATATCATTTGCGGTGTCAGTTACACCATAAAAGGTTTCTTTAGATCGATCAGACACATCCTTAGGTTCTACCTCCACTGGTCTTTTGGCCTCTCCCTCCATCACCTCTTCCATTGGTTCTTCTGTAACATCTGTTGTCCCATCAGGAAACATTCCTTGAGTTGCGTCAGTAACTCTGTGATATGTCTCCTCATGACTGGGAAATACTCCACCAAAAGGTTTCTCTTCAAGACCTGTAGTCACAACCTTGGTGTCTTCTTCATCCTGCCCTTCAGGTTTCTCTGACATACCTTCAGTCCCTTCCTCCTCGTGGCCTTGGATAACGTCGGTCTCTTCAGGACTGTCGGTCACACTTTCGAACTCCTCCGCCTTTGAATGGTCACTGTCAACATCCACTCCTTGTCCTGTCTCATCTGTAGACCCCTGACCTGCTTTCTCCTCCTCTTGGGGAACAGGATAACCATCCAGCCATGATTCCTCTGTGCTGCCCACACTGTGACTAACAGGCTTGTCTGTTGCAGGCTCTCCATGATCTTCTTCTGTGGTCACCTCAGCCTCTGGCTGTCTGTGATCAGGTTTGCCTATGATGTAGTTCTCATCCGGGGTGGGGGCTTTAATTGGTGTTTCTGTAGAGATGATGGGATGCTCCTCCTCATGGAAAGCCTCTGAAGGGAACCAGAACATGTGTTTCTGGCTGACCTGAGACACTGGGGGCTCTGTTATGGACACGCCGGGATCTTCCTCGTCAGTACCCTCATCCGTCTCTGCCATGGCTGGCTTGTCCTGCTCAGGCTCGGGTGATGAATCTTCCCCCTCTTCATGATTAGTTATCTCTGTGGCCTCAGGTATCAGACTCACATGATGCACCTCCTCCAGGCCTTCAAACAGGTGATGGTCATCAGGAAGCTTGTCCTCATAGTCAATGAAAGTCTCAGCACCATCTGTAATACATGAATTTGAATGAAGGAATGAATGAGTGCATTTCTCAAGATATCCTCTGTAACAAACTATGTGTAAAAGTAAGGTTCCCTTCCATAGCCACTAGTTCTCCATTCTCCATTATAGAGCAGTGGTCACCAACCCTGCTCCTGGAGATCTTATCTTCATGCAGTCGTTAGATCTCACCTTAATCAGTCACACTTGGTCAAGCAAAATACTGCTGTCAGAAGTGCTTGACTAGTCGAACAAGGTGTGTTAGATTTGGGTTGGAAGTGAAACTTCATCTGTTTTAGAGTTCCTCTTTCTGCCAACTGGTGGTTGCTGTAGTGTTTCTAAGTGGTCGATAGGTGGTTGCAAGGGCGAACATTTGTTGGGGGGCTCAACTTCCTGGATTTTGGTGGGGACACATCAATCTGTCCATTCTAATGTTGCTATATTGTTGCTGTGGTTTCCCAGGTTTCCTATTATGCTGTGAGGTGGTTCCTGAGTGGTTGCTAAGATGTTCCTATATGGTTATTATGGCATTGCCAAGTGCTTGCTGAGTAGATATTGTGGTATCCCAGGTGGTAGATGTCGGGTTGATAAGTGGTTGCTAGATGGTTGCTATGGTGTTGCAAGGTTGTTGTTATGATTTTCCAGGTGTTTGCTATAGTATTGCTCACTGATTGTTATGGTATATGAGGTGGTTGCCTTGGTGATGCTAAGTGGTTGCTAAGGTGTTGCTAAGTGCTTACTATGGCATTGCCAGGCAAGTGGTGAGTGGTCACAATGGTATCCCAGGAAGTTTCTATGGTGCATCCAAAATCTTCGAACCGGACTAAAACACTGTATGAACCAGGATTAAGAACCACTGCACTATTCTCTTATTTAATATCCTGTTCACATACTGTTATTATGGCCCTTAAAACACTTCCAGAACTGTCCAGTGAACTTTCTACTAACTCATTGAAGCCGTCTATGCCCTGAAATGTATTCTACCAAGCTCGTTCAGGTGTAATATCACCGCTCACCTTTGACACAGAGCTGCACTAGTCCATACCACTCTCCACAGCTATCACACAGCAGGCTGAAGGCCGTCTCTCCATTAGGCAGTGTGTATCCTGGGTTACAGGCGTACAGAAGCTCATCACCCAACTCCAGCCCTGTCTGGCCCTGCAGGTGGGTGTTGGGGAATGAGGGAGGAGATCCACACGGAGTCCCTGAAACAAGACAGGCAAGAAGACAAGCATAGTAATGACAAGAGTAAAGGATGGTGATAGTTTGCTGTAGGCAACGTGTCAACAGGCTACTGGTTGTGACATCACAGCCAAATTCCACTCTCTGCCCGGACTGTCTTACTTCAAGGTTTACAACTGACCAGTGTCTTTGACACAGAATGCAGCCAATCGATCAGATGTCTCAGTCACATTCTCCACTCGCATGTTCACGGCCCGCAAACTCCCAGCCATGCTCCTGCACACCGTGGTCCTGCGGGGAGGCAAGAGAGAGGCTATTTAGAGATAGTAGAATTCATCCACAGTCTGGGTTACTGGTGAGGAAGGTCCCGTTCTACATAATGAAATATGTTTGAGCCTACTGACCAGGCATAGGTTAGAGGGGCATAAAGCCCCCCAGCATTAAGCTGTGGAGCAGTGGAACTGTGTTCTCTGAAATTATGGCGCACCATCCAGTACTTTTAGTAAGGATTATTTGGGTAGTTCGGGGTGAGGTGGGGCGTTGACCATCCAATGTCCTGACCACAATAACACTTTGTCGCTGATTGCAATCAAATCCTAACAGCAATGCTACAAACAAGTCTCTCCAATGATCCAAACTCTTCGTTTCTACCACTGATTTTGGAAGAAACAATGAATGAGCATGAATGTCCTGTTACTTTTGTCCATTGTATGTGTCTTATGTTGACAAGACTACTACCAGCAGCTGATCTGGACTGCAGAGTGGAGATGATAAAGCACTTACCCTTCTGCTCAACCACTCATTCTGTGTGCCATCAGAATCTCACACAATCTGGTGGCAGGTTGCACACTCATTTCGAGACGTGCTCTGGCTTTTGTCCTCCACATTGACAGTGATTAGGGGAGAGGCCTAACACACTGCGGACTGGACACACAATTGGACAAAAACAATCCATTATTTTATATGGAACTATTGAGGAGGTAATCCAGTTGGACCCGTTGAACTGTGAATAAAGTAACTGCATTTAATTAAAAATTTAAAATAGGCTGATTACTAGCCAAGTACGTCATTGTTGTAGCGCGATTGTGTGGGACTGATTTAATGCAGTGCATTATCACCCAACAGTGTCAACAGAGCATGAATGTTACACTTATACAGCACCTTTCTAGATACCCATAGATAATTTACAATCAGCCAATAACTCAGTGTACACTTTTCTACGAGAAACAACCTTCCACCTGGAGGACTGCATCGAGCAATTTAGGGCAATTTAGAGCAGCTAAAGAAAGCTGGAGTCCAAAGAGGAAACCCACGAAGACACGGAGAGACCATGGAAACTTCACCCAGATAGGGCCTCAAACCCAAGACCCCAGTGCTGGGAGTGCCACCTTTTTCTGCCTCTTCCAAAATCACCAGAGTGGTGATAGCATGCTGGTTATGGCCCTCATCCAAAATCCCTAGTGCGGCATCAGCATGTTGGGTGCAGGTTTTTAAGCCACACCCCCTGTCCTTGCTGACATCATACCACATGAACGACACGCCAATCACCACAATAGCTGGCTGCTCCTAAACTAATGATCCGCAGCTGTGCATCATATTCGATATGTAATATGGGAGTAAATATGAATTGATGGAAATATAAGAAGTCTATGTTGTGTTTAGGTGTTGTGTTGTACTGCTCGTACAGCTGTTTCATGCCCAAGACGTGTGGACTGATGGGTGAGCTTACCGTCCACTTCGCACGGAACTACTAGGGTGAACCTTGTGTTTCTGATACATATTCAATAACTTAATTGCTGTTGTCCTTTCATTTTTGGGCCTGTTGTCTGTCCCACTCTTGTTCCTCTTTGTGAGTTCGGTCTACATGCATGAGAAAGAAAAGCAGATCATGTCTGATAGCGTCTAATCGCCGAACCTTCTCAGACACTCGACATGAACGTGGCTACCTGAAACAACACCTTCAACAAAATGAGGGCTTGTGTCAGTAACGGTTTGGGAAAATGGTTTGTCCATGTATAATTAACATCTGACTGCGTCTTTAAATGACATAGATCTAAAAGGCTAGTGGCACATTATTATCCCACATTGCAGCGTTGGCTTACAGAGTGTGAGTCAGAAATGGAGAAAATCTTTGTGTGTGCACAAAGGTGTGGGTGTGGGTGTGCATGGGGGTGTCAAGGTTAGACTGTTGAGAAACCGTGGGGACCGAACATGAGGATCCTCTTGGGACAGTGTTAGGTTACCTTGGAAACACCCCTTGACAAAGTTCACTTATTACTGGACCTGAAGTCTGCTGTGAGTATGCTTAGGAGGTCACGGAAAGGTCTATTTATGTGCGGGTTATGTGAAATTTATGAGCCATCTGTGATGAATCTGTATGTAATTTGATTGGACTGACATTCCTTTTGGGTGGACTCACAGATACAATTCAGCTAAAGGTACACAAGGTCACATCCACCACATACACACACACACACACACACACGCAACCTCACACTCTAAACGCTAAGCTCATGGAAACTGCCTCATAGCCAGAAGGGCATTCTTAAAAATGGTTGAAATGTTCCTTCATGGTTCTGTACACATAGCTCAAGGAATAGAACCTATACCATGCAGAGGTTCTTTAAAAAGCTCTTCACACATGTTCTTCTCATCAGAATGGCTTTTCAAAGACCCATCCTTTGAAAGGTTCCAGGAAAGGTCCACATGAACTAAAGTTCTGTTACCAGGCTTAAGTGACTCAAACTTTATTCTCCTCCTTTCACCCTGATCTTCAATTATCAGGACCCCACAGGACCACCACAGAGCAGCTATTATGTGGGTGGTGGGCCATTCTCAGCTGGAGTGTTTAAACCCCTCAGTGCCACTGCTGGACTAAGTCCACCAACTAGAAATATCCAGCCGACAGCGTCCTGTGGGCAGCATCCTGTGAGCACTGATGAAGGACTAGAGGAGCTTCTGTCTCTGACTTTACATCTACAAGGTGGAGACACTCGGTAGGAGTGTCTCATAGAGTGGACAGTGATTGGACACAGTGTTTAAACACTCCCGCAGCACTGCTGTGTCTGATCCACTCGTACCAGCACAACACACACTAACACACCACCACGTCAGTGTGACTGCAGTGCTGAATGACCCACCACCCACATAATAGCTGCTCTGTGGTGGTCCTGTGGGGTCCTGATCTTTGAAGATCAGGGTGAAAGGAGGAGAATAAAGTCTGCAGAGAAACAGATGAACTACAGTCTGGAATTATAGAACCACAAAGTGCTCCTGTGTGGTCAGTGGAGCTGATATGGCACCGAATTGTAAGTGAGATGTTATGATGCTTTGGACCTTGGCTGAACCTTGAATTTTAAATACCCCAGTCCTTCAACACTGCCCCAAGTAACCCATAGGTTTCAAGCTTTATTTGTACATTTTACTATTCTCTAGGAGTAACGAAGTGGGGGTGTATGTGATAATAACGTTGGGATTTCAGTCTTCGGGTTAAGCAATATACAGAAAGCGAGCGAGTGCTAATGTATTCTGTGGCAGCGCCCCCAGCTCCCACCCTCCAGAGGCTTGAATGGCTGAGGTGCAAATGGAAACTATCTACCTGAATTCACAAAATGTATTCTAACCTTGTTGTTGTTCTCAGACTTTCAGATGCTGTGGTTATGATTAGATGTAATAGGTGTGTAAGAGAGTGTGCGCGTGTGTGATCAGGCCTCTTACCCAACGCTGGGACCGGTAAGCCAGCCCTGTGTGCAGGCAGAGAAGGAACACTCCACCACAGCATGCCGGAGCTCCATTCCTGATGCCAAACGTGCACCATGAACCTCGCATGCCTGCAAAGCTGCTTCATAGCCTGTGTCCGAGCCGTTCCTCATCTCCAGCAGGAAGACTCGGCCTGTGAAAGGGATTAAAGTGATATAGTTTGTCTGAAAATAGTGTCTTGCGTTTTACAGTAGAGTTTAATGGATGGATGATGTTGTTCACAGGTAATGGGAGTTTATAGCCGACATACTGTAAATGGATTGTCCAAACAGTCACGCATTTAATAGATGTAACCTTGTCTGGAACAATATGATAATGTCCATATGCCGATTGCGTTGGCTGCCCAGCACGGATGCAATGGCGGTGTTTGAAAAAAAGTCTTGGGTAATTGGCACATCCAAACTGGGGGGTTCAAATCCCGTGTCATGCTGCTTGCCATCAGCAGATGGAGATTGAAAGAGCTACATTGGATGCAATGCTGGTTGGCACAGGCATCTGTTAGCTGTGTCAGACCCAGCGCTGTCCTCCAAGCTGGCTGCCCAGTAATGAAGAATGGGGGTTGTTCGAAAAGAGGCAGTGACTGACTTCACCCTTGGGGGCATCATATGTGATAGGGGCAGTTGGCACCTCTAAATTGGAATAAAATTATTTTAAAAATGAGCAAAACAAAAACACACACTGCTTTTTCTTCACTGAAAATACAACCTAGCATCACCAAAACAAAGCTATAAAACTAGCCATTTCCAAAACACCAAAACTATTATGTAACACTCTTGGCTCATATTATATTATGACCACAAAATGTGCATATGCCCTGTCCACTACCACAAGCCTTACTTTTCAAGTGGCTCATCTCCTTTAAACTGACCACTTTTAAGGGCCTTCTCAGCAGGTGCTTCGCTGAGCGGGGTAAACCTATTGGATAGGCAAATTGGTGAAAAGTGTTGTAGTGGACTTTGGTAATAAACCTTGCCATTAGGATAAAAAAAATGTAAACATAAATTTGTCCTCCGTATTTTACCCATACACACACAGTGAAACACACTAGTAAATTCACACACTGGGGGCAGTGAGCACACATGCCCGGAGCGGTGGGCAGCCCTATCCATGGCTGCCAGAGAACAGCTGGTGAGTTCAGTGCCTTGCTTCAGTTAAGTGACTTCAATCATGTCTTGCCAGTTCAGGGAATGAAACCAACAACCTTCCAGTCACAGGGCTGCTTCCCTAACCACCAGCTGAATGCAAGTTAGAATTAGTGCTCCAATCTTCAAGGTTCCACAGTGGGGTTTGAGGGGCTGCCTGCTCTCCCTGGGGCACTCAGGCCTGTCTACTTTAGAAGACAGAAAAGCGGCACAACACACAAGACAATCGTATCTTTTCACATATAAAAGGAAGGGAAGGAAAAGAAGGTAATTCAGTCTGATTACAGAACAGCCTTCATACCGATGAGCTCAAACATGGTGCTTAACCTGAAATAACCTTCGCGTCTACGTCACCTCAAAGCTTCATGTCAAAACTATAAATATATCCTCACTGATTGACTGATTACTAATTTAAGGGGAACTCTTTTTACAGTATAATCTCGAGAGAGTATTAAAGCTTCCAGACAGAAGATAGGTCCACATTAAAAAGTTGGCACTACAGGCTCAGCAGGGAAAGAGGAAACATCTCTGGACTTAAAAGACTTCACTGGAGATAGGAAGGACGCGTCAAGATGTTAATGAAGTCAAACGAGGCTGGCTGGCGCTGTGTGTGTCAGCAGGGAGGGGGGCAATTTTCAAGGCAGGGTGGACTCTTATGTGACGCCAAACAAAAGGTAAGAACAAGAAGAGGAATGAAGACCAGCTCCAAACAGGACCCATGACTCCAAGGTGCAAATATGAAGTCACATATACACACAAACACCACAGTCAGCACCATTCCACAACCGCACCCCGACCAGCACACACACTCGCGCTCTGTCTCACTGATTGAAAGAAGCCAACATTCGCACAAAAACTGCCACAAACACCCACCAACTTCAACTTTCCCATTTAGTCACTGTTTCACACGTAGGACTAAAATAACTGTTGGAGGCCGTCACTGTGGTCAGCCGCTCACACAATGTCTCCTCTGACCCTTCTGACAAATTTACCCCAAAACATCAGCTCTGTTTGGTCAGCTCCTCAAATAGTGACATCATCTTCTGTAATGTGAGTGGTGGAGAGAGTCATAGTGGATGTCTCGAACAATAAATTGATCAATTATTTTAACCTCCAGAAGCCCCGGACAATTTTGTGGGACGTTTCCTAGTTTGACGTGCTTTTATTCTCCAAAACATTGAAATCACATGTATGTGTGTGAGACAGTCACACATACCAGGTATTGTACTGATCCTAGACTACTCAAATTTCTCTTGATTTGAGATGTAAAAAGGAACATCATTTAAATATTCATATGAATTTGATCATGTTTTCATCAAACATTTACCCAGCGCTGACTCTTTATTTGCTTAAAACCATTAATCAACACTTTACATCAGAAATACTGTTGGAAATTGATCAGAGGGTTTTTGAGCTGAAAACCTAGAGGAGTGATCCAAAGAAATCTGAATGTTGTTTATTATTTTTCTTATTTATGTATCAGTTTTATCCCTTGTCAGGACTTTTATTCTGAAATAAAATGAGAAATCCTTCTCATTTTCCTCTATAACCCCATATCTGGGTCAGGGATGCCATTAACCCCGCCCCCTCTCTTTGATCAGTCAGAGTCTGTATGCAGGTTGATCATCAGCCCCGCCCCCTCTCTCTGATCAGTCAGAGTCTGTATGCAGGTTGATCATCAGCCCCGCCCCCTCTTTGACATATTCTGTAAATATTCTATAATCTTCTTATAAAATTTCCTGTCAAAACAGCTACCAAGTACGAGTTATTCAGAAAATCAAATACACAAAAGCACAGTAATGTCTTGATTATATAATTTGTCCATCCCACCAGTCATAAACCAGCAGGCTAAAGCTGTGTCCTTCCAACAATGTCCTCAAAGCCCCTTTATGTTACCAAGAAGACAGTAACATTTACATTTATGCTATACTTGTAACATTACTGTCACACATATAAAAATGTCCTTTACAGTATAAAACTACATGCGTAGCTACAAACTACAATATGTAGTCATTGTTAAAATGGCTAAATCACAAGCTTGTATGATCAATGTCCCTTTTCTAACGAAAGTCAAATCAATTTTATTGACAAAGCACATTTAGAAGACGATGGGAAAGCATGTCTTTAATGAATCTAATTGGTGTAATATGTGGTGTTTTAGGTTATACAGGTTATACAGTGTCTATAATCAAAACATATAGTTATGAGCTATTATTGTTTGGTTGACTTTCTTTTAACGATGTACAAATGTCCATTACTCTGAGCGAGCGACAGATTATTATTTACTTTTTTTAGTACTTGTTACTCAAGCTTTTGGAAAGATGCTGGGACATGATGGCAAATGTAGTGTGACCACTGTCATTTTAGAGGGGCCCCACAACATTTTACAAAGGCACGAGCCCCAGTAAATTGAGTCTAGTGACCTCCCAGTTTCACAGGATGGGGAATGTAGTGTTGGAAGTCTTGCTCAAGGACTTACTAATGTGCTTCGTTCACACAAGCCGAAAAACCACACACACTTGCTCAATTCCAAAACTTTTCTCCTGAAGTATTCAAGGAAAGGATGATATCTGATGGCGATTTATTCTTGATTGAAGGTGTGGTTTTCACAGTTTGCTTGGGGCCACAGAACCATTCACTGGAAGAGATTAATGAACCCACCACCACCATGTCAGTGTGATTGCAGAATGACCCACCAGCCACCGAGCTGTGATGTGATCTCTTGATTAACAACATGTAGCTGCATAATATATGTACACTACCCATATTGAGTGTATATACATATACGTACGCATATATATACATACATGACCTCTGACTTAAGCAGATCTATGTAAATAAATTCAGACGTTCAAACGTGAAGTCATTTGGCATTGGATCCTGGAGTAATACTCAGCTGTCTGTCATCACTCGTTCTTCGCTGGTAAACGCCACAATGACTGAGCGTCTGTGATGTGGATGTGATGATGGGTGTCAGGACTGAGCACAGCTTTCTGTAAGGGTGATATAATTGCTACCTTATACGGTAATACCCTGCATTATGTGCTACCTGCCCACTGACCAGATGCCAAAACTAGACCTGTAAGACATCGGTTCCCATTCTGAGATCTAGCGCGGCCCACACCAGACAAAAGCACACCTGCACAGTAGAACAGTGTTACCAGGTTAACGTAAATCACTCAAATACCCAGGCTGTGGTCAATCGGGCAAACTATTCAGGCGATTCAGTCTGAGTGATTCGGGTGATTCGACACGTCAGCGAGTTATTCAGAAATATTTGAAGTTTAAAAAGGAAGGAACAGAACAGAATATTCAACATTTAGCCACTCTCAGACAACATTTCCCAGCGTCTCGGCCCCATAAACCAACATTCTTCTCGGCCATGGCTGCCAACATCGGCCTGGAATTTTGACACAGAGCAAACAGAGGCAGCTATGTGTGATCATAATTAGACATCACCTACGCTAAAGCAGGATGGCCCAACTCCACTCCTGCAGGACACACTGCAGATTTATCTGGCGAATAACCCTCCTAACACACATGAATCATAACTGGCGATTCTATCAGGTGTGCTAGAGAAGAGAAGAGAAAGCAAACAGTGCAGGGCTGTAGAGCTCCAGGCCTGCAGTTAGATACAGCTTCACTAAAGGCCAAAAATGCATTCTGCTATTAGATCTATAAGACTGGCCAAATTGTAGCCATTCTGTTTTCTTTATAGAGCCAAACGAAGCCTGAATTATAGGTGGAGGACAGCAGTGTACAGCTGAGCGTCCCACACAGCAGTAACACAGTCCTGATTCTCAGATGAGAAGCCTATGCTTGTACGGTTGGTTTGATAGCTGTGCATAACAATCGAGGAGAATACCTATCAAAAAATACATTATGGTATGTTGGTAGGCAGTATGTATTTACAATATACACTCATTGTCCATTTGATCAGCTGCCCTGATCATACAGGAGCACCGTGTAGTTCATCTGTATCTCTGCAGGCTTTATTCTCCTCCTTTCACCCTGATCTTCAATGATCAGGACCCCACAGGACCACCACAGAGCAGCTACAATGTGGGCGGTGGCCCATTCTCAGCACTGCAGTCACACTGACGTGGTGGTGGTGTG
>CM067505.1:35772115-35952115 GCA_034509495.1 Acestrorhynchus altus | reverse complement strand
GGTTCTATAATTCCAGACTGTAGTTCATCTGTTTCTCTGCAGACTTTATTCTCCTCCTTTCACCCTGATCTTCAATGATCAGGACCCCACAGGACCACCACAGAGCAGATATTATGTGGGTGGTGGGTCATTCTCAGCACTGCAGTGACACTGACGTGGTGGTGTGTTTGTTTCCTGGATGTATATATATATATATATATGTCACGTCTGGTGCTGAAAGTTCTCCCATTCCTCCTACACTCAGCTCTACCTGCGATCTCCAGTCTGAATACTACTCAACCCAGAACGCACCACACAATGACATCACTACTCAACCCAGAACGCCCCACACAATGACATCACTACTCAACCCAGAACGCAACCACACAATGACATCACTTCCACACACAATCACGTGACCTCACACCTGACACGTCCAGGGAGCCCTGAGTACTGATGATTAGTGGCAGTATAAAAGGACCATTCTCACGCTAGCCTGTGCTGAGAATTGTTTGGTTATCCTGGTATTTCAAGACCTTCCTCTCTGATATTTAGTGGAGGTAAGTAGAACAAATATCCATAAATGTAATCTTACTAGTTCTAATTCTAATGCAAGAGATACATATTCAGGATATGAGATCTCTAAAACTCTGTTTAAACAATTCTGTTTAAATTCTAATAACAGTTTACATGAATATTAGTATTAATATCTGATTAAGTACTAGTTTTTGACAAATCAGGATAACAGTGTAGGTATCTGATAGATAATGAATTCATGTAGAAACGTGTCGATATATTTAATTGAAGTTTATGGTAAAAATAGATGACAGAATGAAACTCCATGTAAATCAATCATAAAATATAAAAAGTAAATAATAATTAAAACATTATATTTATTGATCTACTCATACAGAAGTGGTGTCTCTCAGTACTGCGTCGGGTTTAACGCCACACGCCAGACGTCTCTGCATGGAGGTGTAGAGGTTCCTAATGGTGTCCATGCAGCTTGAATGTTCTCACTCAGTTCTGCAGATGGTATGGTAGGGGTGGAGTATTGATAGAGCGTCCAATAGCATCCCACACATTTTCAATCAGGGACAGGTCTGGAGATGAGACTGATAATGGCATAGTATCTGTGTCTTCAAGATGGCAGCAGTATGTGGATGAGCGTCATCCTGTTGCTGTGTGCTCAGAAAAGGGGCTGAAAAGAAGGGTGATCTGGCAGTAATTCCTCCTGGTGCAACTATTTGTTTGATGATGAGTGTGTTTATAAACAAATACATATTGAAATATATGATAATGTTCTATAAAATAATCATATTTATCCATCATCAAGCTTCCACGGCAGAATGGGTGTGAACGAGTATCGCCGATTAATCGACGGTGTGATATATCGGCCCGCCACTGCGCGCGCAATCAAAACAAATCAACCACGCGGGTTTTTCCCGCAGAAATGACGTCAGAGCGCCGCCCACCAATCCGCGGGCGGCTCGGGCGACTCGGGCACGCGGGCGGGGCTGAACTCCGGACTCCGCTAACGCCGCGTCTCGGAACCGAACCGTGGGCCGTGGCCGGTGGCGCGGCGCGCGCGCTGCGGCGGAGGAGGAGGGGTTCGGGAGCGAGCGGAAACGGCAGCCGGCAGAGCGGAAGTGAGGTCCCGTCCCTGTTATTATTGTTGTTGTGGCTGGGGGATGGTCGGCGGCGGAGCGCGCGGACGGCGGCCAGCCCTCCGGATCCCTGCCTCCGCTTCCCGAAGCGCGCACGCGAGCGAGCCGTAGGCGGACGCAGCGCGGACACGTCGAGATGAACGGCATCACCAAGAGCAGGTTTGAGGTACGACTGCGCGGCCTGTCTGTGCTCTTACACGACCGGGCGGTGGCGGTGTGTGTGTGTGTGTGTGTGTGTGAAGGGTAATCCGGTCCGAACGCTGGCTGCGCGAGGCCCCGATCCGTTTAGCGCCCCGGACCTCAGTCTGATCTACAGTCTGGTCAAACCAATCTGATCTAACCAGTCTGATCTTCAGTCTGAATAAACCAGTCTGATCTTCAGTCTGAATAAACCAGTCTGATCTACAGTCCGATCTTCAGTCTGAATAAACCAGTCTGATCTACAGTCTGATCTTCAGTCTGAATAAACCAGTCTGATCTACAGTCTAATCTTCTGTCTGATCTACAGTCTGATCTTCAGTCTGATCAAACCAGCCTGGTCTTCTGTTTGATCTTCTGTCTGATCTGCAGTCTGATCTTCAGTCTGATCAAATCAGTCTGATCAAATCAGTCTGATCTTCTGTCTGATCTTCTGTCTGATCTTCTGTCTGATCTTCGGTCTGGTCAAATCAGTCTGGTCAAATCAGTCTGGTCAAATCTGTCTGATCAAACCAGTCTGATTGTGGGTTTGATGTTGAGTCTGTTCTTGAGTCTGATCTCCTGTCTGATCAAACCAGTCTAATCAAACTAGTCTGATCTTCTGTTTGATCAAACCAGCCTGATCTTAAGTCTGATTTTCTGTCTGATCTTCAGTCTGTTCTTCTTTGTGATCAAAACTGTCTGAACTTGAGTCTGATCAAACCAATCTGATTTCCAGTGTCGTCAAACCAGTCTGATCAAACCATTCTGACCAAACCAGTCTGACCAAGTCAGTGTCCTCTCATCAAGCCAGTCTGATCTTGATTGCCTAAATGTTGCACCTTATGTCGATTCGTTCACCAATTAGAAGGGCTTTTAGATATTAGGACAGATAGTGTGATCACACACGCAGACGGACGGAGGACAGGTGCTGTGATTGTATGAATGTAGATTGGTCCTGCGTCCCGCTGTCTCTGTCATGTCTGGACGAGCAGGTTCTGGAGACACCTCTTCTGGTTTTGGATGCAGCTACATGAGGTTCTCCCTTTGTTGATACAGACCACAGCCTGTATAATCGCCACTGAGAAACACTGCCAATAGATTAGGATCAACTTCAGGTCACCGTGCCCATCGCCAGAGCGTTTGCAGTTCAATCATGCACAGTTTTAGGTGTTCCCTGCTCTCACAACACCTGATCCGTCTGATTACGGACTTGATAAACATCACCAGCTGATGCGAGAGAGATCAGGTGTGTTGCTGTGTGCAATGATTGAAGCCGGGCAGGCAGGACAGTTAAAAGCAGATCTCCATTTGACCTTAGGATTCTCTTCTATTGGCAGTGTTTCATTAGGACTGTATAAATCCCTCCCAGCAGTGGGAGGGGGGCGGAGCAGTAAATCGGACCACTGTGTGGTTGAATGCAATCAAATCCTCACAGCAACATTCAAAAACCTAGCGCAAAAGAGCAGAGACTGTTGCTGCAGCAGAAGGGTGGAGTCCGCTTGTCTGCAGTCAGAGTGAACCCCATAGCTACCCGGTGTGCATTGGTGCAGGGTCTGGGTGGGACGTGTCCCACTCATAATTGGAAACGGTTGCATTTGTCCCACCTAAAAGCGATATGGGGGTCAGACTATTAAGACGGGGTATTTGGTATGAGAAGTCCTGCTGTCCCAGAGACAAACCTACATATCTAGACACCGAACTGGTTGCTTTGGTGCATTGCTGCAATGCAAACTGTCCGCCATATTGGTCCAGGCAAGTCTGACCTGTAAACAGATACAAGTGGACGGGGGAGCTGTGGATTTGCCGATGTCTGTGCCCCCATCATTCAAGCTTTACTCGTGTACTGCATCTTAAGTTCTAAATGACCATTGTTGACCGAAATGAAACCAAATCAGCAACCGAACGTCAGCAGTATTTGCAATTCGTGACTGCAGTCCCTCCTTTGTCATCACACGTCCAAAGGGTGCGATTTCGTACGATGTCAGATCACCGTTGGTCTTCGTTACAGACGTTTTAATGAGGATCTGCAACACGTGGTTCTACCTTTTCTCAACACGCAGTCCGCTGCTCTATTCCGACAGGACGACGCTCGTCCCCGTACTGCCGCCGTCTCAAGATCTCGCCTCGAAGACACAGATACTACACCTCGGTCGGTCGCATCTCCAGATCTATCCCTGATTGAAAATGTGTGGCATGCTATTGGACGCTGCATGTGATGGATTACAGGATAGGGATTAGGAACCTCTATAACTTCCTGTATTCCTGTCTACATTTTTAATCATTTGTTTTTCCTGGTAATATTTATCTTCCTTCCGAAATGGACGCACGGAATCTGACGCTTCCTTCTGGGTGCATCCATTTGTTTGATTTATGAGTGTATGTAACAAGTAGGTTGCCACAAAAATGAGGCATGTGGTGCGTAAAACGGGGTGTATTCTGTGTTCCCCAGGTGTTCTCAAACAGCGATGAAGCTCCCATCAACAAAAAGCTTCCCAAAGAGCTCCTGCTCAGGTAAGCCGCGTCCTAGACCCGCGTAATCGGCAGCACGCGCCGCCGTCTGCGGGAGTAATCCTAGATGTCGGATTAGATTTAATCTAATCGAACACATGTGTTATGTATTACGCTGTCTTTTGTTGTTCTCAGGATTTTCTCCTACTTGGACGTGGTTACATTGTGTAGATGTGCCCAAGTGTCCAAGGTACGTCCCTCCTGAAGGTGCAATTTTGGAAGTTTAAAATGGCCCGAAACGAGTGTTTTGACCACAATTCCTTTTGTTTTCCTTGTTTCCCGCTCTGCCAACGAGCAGGCATGGAATGTTCTAGCCCTGGATGGAAGCAACTGGCAGAAGATTGATCTCTTCAACTTCCAGACAGATATTGAGGTGAAAACTACGGTGACGTCTGTGTGAGGATGGTGCTGATGTTGGTTGGAACACCGTATGTGTGGTCAGGACATGGGCACTGCATTCCTTGTTGTGATATTTGTGTGTGCTGGGAATGGTGTCTGTGTGTATAGGATTAGTACTGGGTCACTAGGCTTTGTTACTGAATCCATAGACTGTGACGTCATGCCTGATCCCCTCTCTCTCTCTCTCTCTCTCTCTCTCTCTCTCTCTCTCTCTCTCTCTCTCCCTGTCTGTCTCTCTCTGTGTCTCTCTGTCTGTGTCTCTTCCTGTCTGTCTCTCGCTCTCTCAGGGGCGCGTGGTGGAGAACATTTCAAAGAGATGTGGTGGTTTTCTGAGGCAGCTGAGTCTGAGAGGCTGTCTTAGTGTGGGTGATGCTTCCATGAAGTGAGTTTCCCTCTCTTTGCTCTTTTCTTTAGCTCTTCAAACATAACTGAGGATCCCAGCTGAGCTCACGTTGTTTTTTCAGGGCCTTTTGAAATTCCGGTTTTCCCGTTTTTCTTTTCTTTTTTTATGATTAATTTTTTTCACCATTCATAGAAACACACTTGCCATAGAGCAGCACTTTGTGGTTCTGTAATTGCAGGCTGACTGGTCCGAGTGGATCAGACACAGCAGTGCTGCTGGTGTGTTTAAACCCTGTGTCCTCTCACTGTCCACTCTGTGAGACACTCCTACCGAGTGTCTCCACCTCGTAGATGGAAAATCAGAGGCAGAAGCTCATCAGTTTCTGCACAGTTTGTGTTGGTCGTCCTCTAGTCCTTCATCAGTGCTCACAGGACGCTGTCGGCTGGACGTTCCCGCTTGGTGGACTGTTCTCAGTCCAGCAGCGACGCTGAGGGGTTTAAACACTACAGCAGCACTGCTGCATCTGATCCACTTGTGCCAGCGCTACACACACTAACACCACCACCACCATGTCAGCGACACTGCAGTGCAGTCAGCCCAACATTACATTAATGCGGTCCTGCAACCAGTGGTCCATTTATTGTTCCTGTTAACCTTCATCTTCCCTCTCAGTAGCGCTACACTGTCACAGCCCGTGTGTTGTAGTATAACCATGTTAGTTTGGGGTCTTCCAACGTAATTAATAGTGCTTGTAGGCAGTTTCTGTGTTTTAATGTCATTGATCTGTTGTGATCAATAGAATTCCGTTGTACCAGGCTGAACGTAATGTGCTTCATATCGACAGGACTTTTGCTCAGAACTGTCGCAACATAGAGCAGTTGAACCTGAATGGCTGCACTAAGATCACAGATTCCACCTGCATCAGCCTCAGCAAGTTCTGCTCCAAACTCCGACACCTCGACCTGACCTCCTGCGTGTCCATCACAAACCACGCTCTCAAGGCCTTAAGGTGGGCGGCAGTGTTTTTATTGTTCGGCTGAAAGGAAGCTTGATCGGTCAGTGCTGCTTATGAGCCAGTCTGTAGTAGGGTTGGGCAAGGATATTTATATCTATATCAGCTATAAACAGAGCGGGATACGGGCTGAGCGTATATATATCGAGTCTATATCTATATCAGATATTAACAGAGCGGGATATATGAGCGATATATCGATATTCATATTTCCATATCGATATAAACAGAGCAGGATACGGAAGCTGAGCAATATATCGATACGGCTGAAAGCAATATATCTATATTCATATCTATATCGATTTCTAAACAGCGATACGAAGGAAATGATATATCGATATTTGCATTCATATCGATATAAACAGAAAGCGATAGTTTCGCTAGGAGGTTGGTCATTTGAGTTGAATGTTCAGCATTTGTTAAATCAAATGACCGTAAACCTCCTTCTGCTATCAGCCCTCCTGCGTCCGGAGGAGCCCACATTACTCAGCATCACAGCAGCCTAATTCTGGTCGGCAGCCACATATTTAATCTTCTAACTCCATTACTATCTATTAAGGGCTGAGCGGAGTATTTCAGGATCTCGCGGGCGAATGGGGGGATTCAGCAGATCAGTGGTTGTGTATTTTGAGAATGACTGCGTTAATGACTGATTGATGTGAATAAAGATCACCACCGTCTGTCTTCTCTCACCTTCGGAGAGTTGTGCTGACTGGTGCTTAACGGAATGCGGGCCTAACGGGGTGAATGTTTATCCCAACGGAGGCTGAAGAATACGATTAACTCCCGCGTGTTCCACGACAGAACCCGTGAAAGTACCTGCCCCTTATGTCCACAGCGCTGATGGGTCAGCACTTTCACATTCCTCAGTCCCAGAGTTAGACAAGAGATTAGATTCCAGATGAATATTGGAGACAGTTGTACAGCTTGGGGATGAACACTGTTCATGGACACACACCGTGGTCGATGTACAGCCACGCTAGTGTCCTACAGGTCAAGCTGAGATCACCCCCCCACCCATGCTTCCATTTTGTGTGTGGTACACATGGATGGATATGGTGTGTGTCTGGTATGGTGTGTGTGTGTGTGTGTGTGTGTGTGTGTGTGTGTGTGTGTGTGTGTGTGTGTGTGTGTGTGTGTGTGTGTGTGTGTGTGTGTGTGTGTGTGTGTGTGTGTGTGTGTGTGGAGGGGGGTGGGGATGGGTTAAATGTGGAGGCTTAATTCCCCTCTATATATTGTGATCATAGGGTTCTTCCTTTGATTGGCTGATATAATGTTGTGTCTCAAACCTTATAATGTGCCTCCTCCCTCACCTCCCCCATCCCTACACCTCCCTCACCTCCCATCCCTAATTCCTCCCTACCTCCCATCCCTAATTCCTCCCTACCTCCCATCCCTAATTCCTCCCTACCTCCCATCCCTAATTCCTCCCTACCTCCCATCCCTAATTCCTCCCTACCTCCCATCCCCACTTCTTCCCATTCTCATCCCACCTCCCTACCTCCCTTCCCTAATTCCTCCCTACCTCCCTTCCCTACTTCCTCCCTACCTCCCTTCCCTAATTCCTCCCTACCTCCCATCCCTAATTCCTCCCTACCTCCCTTCCCTAATTCCTCCCTACCTCCCTTCCCTAATTCCTCCCTACCTCCCTTCCCACCTCCACCTCCCCATCCTAATTCTCCTACCTCCCATCCTTCCCACCTCCCTACCTCCCATCCCCACCTTCCCTACCTCCCATCCCTAATTCATCACAACATCCAATCCCTAATTCCTCCCTACCTCCCATCCCTAATTCCTCCTCACATCCCATCCCTAATTCCTCCTCACTCCATCCTAATTTCTTTTCCCTCACCTCCCTTCCTCATTCCTCCCTCACCTCCCTTCCCTAATTCCTCCCTACCTCCCATCCCTAATTCCTCCCTACCTCCCATTCCTAATTCATCACAACCTCCAATCCCTAATTCCTCCCTACCTCCCATCCCTAATTCCTCCCTACCTCCCTAATTGATTTACTACAATGACCAATCAAATTCAGTTTAATATAGTTCACAGATGGTTGCAGAAGAGAGGTGAAGAAGAGGGTGCAGGATGGAGTGGGTGGTGACGGGTGTCAGGGCTGATGTGACAGAAAGAGAGCAGCAAGAGTGAAGGTTTACAAGACAGCAGTGAGACCTGCTATGACGTATGGTTTGGAGACGGTGGCTCTGTCTGAAAGACAGGAGGCTGAGCTGGAGGTGGTGGAGATGAAGATGCTGAGATTGGAAATGAGCAGATCAGAGGGACAGTGAAGGTGGAGCAGTTTGGAGATAAAGTCAGAGAGGCCAGGTTGAGACGGTTTGGACGTGTGTTGAGGAGGAATAGTGGATATATTGGACAGAGAATGTCAGAGACGGAGCTGCCGGGACGAAGGAGAAGAGGAAGACCTCCGAGAAGGTTTATGGATGTAGTGAAGGTGGACATGGAGATGGTTAGTGTGACAGTAGAGGAGGCAGGGGATAGGGCAAGATAGAGGCAGATGATCCGCTGTGGCGACCCCTAAAGGGAGCAGCCGGAAGAAGAAGATGATGTTATGGTGGTCTCTCAGCCAATCATCATAATCTTATTTAAACACCACCTCGACCAGGCTTTGTATTATACCACAAACAGGTTGTTGGAATCCTATCAAAAGTAGAAGCCATTCTTGAGCTACATGGAACTATTTTGGTTCTTTAAAGAGCCATGTATAAGAGGTCTTCTATCATAGAGAGGAACCATTTATCCAGGTTCAAACCATTTAAGGCTTCAAATGCATCTTTCCGAGCTGTCATGGTTCTGTGTAGTTTTCCTCCCTTCCCTTAAAAACACTCAGAAGAACCCTTGGTTCTAAAAGTGCACTTAACCACCTCTGTTCTACCTCTTTCTCAGGCGATTGTTAATCAGCAATAGCTGGTTGGAGATTAAGAGGCAGAGTATGTAAATGTGCTTGACGGATTGGAAACATCTAACCAGGAGTGCACAGACATGTTCATGGCTCAGTGTTCAGCCGTTAAACTGGAAAAGCCCAGTATAGGGACGGATTCTAATCCGGTTCTCCGGTATAGAAACATTCTTATGGATGACACGTTGGAGGGGAAAAACAAGCCAAAATACAGCCGCAGGTGGTGATTTATGGGGTCCAAGCTCAGTTAGGTGCAGTCGGGAAACATCAGTTATCGCTGCCAATAAACTTCTGTGGTGACTCCAACAATATGCAATTCATTACTCACTTTAGCTCTCTAACACAGAGCCGCTAGAGGACCCGCAAGAAAAGCTTGATTTCTGTGGTTTCACTGCAATCACATTACTAATAAGAAGATGAAAATTTAAGAAGAGCAGTTCTGTGGTTGCCTACTGCAATCACATTAATAATAAGAAGATGATGAGGATGAAAATTTGAAGAGCGGTTCTGTGGTTGTCTACTGCAATCACATTCATAATAAGAAGATGAAAATTTGAGAAGAGCGGTTCTTGATTGTTCTGATCCGAGTAATCCAGTAGGGTTCCAGCTCCCTGCGTGTTCTTAAATATTCCCTTTACTGTTTGAATAGTAAAGAATTTGTATCTTGAGGTATTTCTCATATTACGTTCCTATTTTAGCTGCTCTTTGCGGTTCATATCAAGCTTCATTCGGGATTAGGAGAACATCATGTTAGAACATGTGTTTTACTTTGTTTTTGGATTCAGCCGAGCGACTTGGCACCAATCTTCATCTCGACTGCTTGTGGTAAGTTCTCCTGTAATGGGAATGGAATTAAGTTATTAGGATGTTCTCATTGTGTTCCTAGTTAACCATTACAAAGTGTTCATTTATTATTAAAGCTTAAAAAAATAAAAAAGTCTAGCACCATTTTTTTTAAGCAGCCTTGTTTCGCTGCAGGGTTTTGTTTGGGTGCAGTTGTCTGTCATTTGATTTATGGATGGCTCCACGCCAGTGAGGGCTGCTGATGCTGGAGACCTGAACCTGTCCTGGTGTGATCAGATCACGCGTGATGGCATTGAAGCACTCAACCGTGGCTGCACTGGCCTCAAAGCACTGTTCCTTAGAGGCTGCACACAGGCACAATACCACACACACACACACACACACACACACAATAACACATCATCATCAATAATAATACTGATCAATATCATCAATAACACAACACACAGCCTTCTGTGGTGTATTTTTGGGGGGTGTTTCAGTATTTCAGAATTTCTGAATGCATGACCGCACGTGTGTTTTTCAGCTGGACGACGTTGCACTGAAGCACCTTCAGAAGCATTGTCTATTTTGTGACAATCAACATGCAATCCTGCACAGTAAGGCTTTCCCACTGTCGCAGTCTTTGGGTTTGGAGTAACGGGTACATATGTGTCTGTGGAAAGGGGAGGCCTTTAATTGGGAACCTGACGATTGGATCTGAATGTAAGCATGAGGTTCTTCGCTTGATGAAGGACACTTCAGTATCTGGTTGGTTCCTGATCTCTTATTATGACCTGATTCCTGCTTATTACACCTCCAAATAAAGGCCAGTGTGACCAGATCCAGTTTCACTCTCTGTAAAACAAAAGATTTCTCTCAAATTGTCCAGCTGGGGACCCTGTAAACGTTCTAGAGTAATGGTGGGGGTTCTACAATGCAGTGGAACAAACACTTCAAAGCAGTGGACTGTTTGAACAGCCAGGGAACATACACTGTAATAAAGTTGCTCATCTAGTGGTAACAAGCACAAGCGCACACCGAACAGAGAAACTGGAGGAGACCGAGAGTGAGACAGACGGAGAGAGAGTACACTCCCCTGCTCATTTCCATTCCAGACTCCACACCCTCACACCCTAGGTGGATCTGGACTGGGCGCCCTCAGAGATAAAGTGAGACCCTCGGTCACCCGGGAGGAGCTCGGAGTAGAGCCGCTGCTCCTCTACATCGAGAGGAACCAGCTGAGGTGGTTCAGGCATTTTCGAATGCCCCTGGACGCTCGCTGCATTCCAGGCGCCGCATTCTGCCACACCTCCTTCCTCCTATAGTTACTTTCTGGCTCCAATAAGCCGAGAGAACGTACCGTACCTAGTTAGCACCATACACGATGACCTCACCAGACTTGCACCCCTACTGCACCGCCCAGTCTGGAGTGGTGGAGGCTGTATGATCTTTTCCTCAGAGCTGTGCAGCAGATCGTTGACCTCTGCTCTTCTTCCTCGGCCACAGATCCTAAAACCATAGAGTCACAGGAAGATGAGGAACTATTAATGCAGACACGAGGCAGATCAGTTTCCACCTTGAAGCAGTTTTCATCGGAGCCGGGGTTTATTAGTCCCGGGACGTCGTGTTCTGCACGTCGTTGTGTTTTCTCTGCTCCAACACGCTTTTAATTAAAGTCACTCCGGTGTGCTAGATAAGCGATGTGTGAGATACGGATAGTGTGGGTGCTTTACAGTACTGGCTTCTGGAGCCTGTGGTCTTGATCACCTCCTAAAGTGCTCATGTCCCGTACTTCAGTAAAAGTTCAAAATTCCACTTACGTAAAAATTATAACCAAAGAAAGGGGAGGAGGAATAGGACATATTGGACAGAGAGTGTCGGAGATGGAGCTGCTGGGCAGAAGGAGAAGAGGAAGAGCTCCGAGAGGGTTTATGGATGTAGTGAAGGTGACATGGAGATGGTTGGTGTAACAGTAGTGGAGGCAGGGGATAGGGCAAGATGGAAGCAGATGATCTGGCCAGGCGGAGCAGTCAAAAGAAGAAGAAGAAGAAGAAGAAATATATATAAATATATATTTAGATCATGTGACTAATCGGGCAGCTTTTCCCCTCTCTGGTTTAAGCTGGAGGAGAGGATGGTGTACGATCTATTTTACAGTATATATTCAATTCCTATATCAAAAGTGGTGAAGAAGGTGGTGTGTATGAGCCAATGCTTGTTCCTACACCTTTTGAAAACAGAAAATCGATGATCAGTATCGGTAGCTTGTTTGTTTTTGATTGTACGTAAGTATCCGGGCAACGCCTTTGTCATCCTTATTGTCGTTTTGTTTTATCATTTGATTATTTGTTGTTCATTTTAATGTTGATTGACGGATTGGAACCGGAGACCAAATGAATAAAAAGTCGCTTTTTAAAAAGGAAAGCAAAATACAACACAATGCGCTGGGATCTGAAAGCAGCACTTCAAATCCCCTCTAACCCAAACCCCCCTCTCATGTCTTACATTCAGACCATCTGTTCCAATTATTTACTGGCTTTAGAAGACGGAGGTAAATATGCCGTTTATCCAGACAGCTGGCGAAATGCTCGGCTCTGTCGGAGCCGTCCAATCAGGTTGAGGACAGAGGAAAGGCAGATGTGTCTGACTGCCGTGTTCGATTCGGTCGAGCTCCTCCGTGGATCCGAAAGAGTGTCGACTCCACACCTCTAGTTCACCGCTATTGAAGGGGTCAGATAAGGACAGCGGTGGGACAGATATGCCCACAGTGTACTTAAGGGCGGTAAGGAGGCAGCTGCCACCTCTGCTGTGGAGCCCAACCCGTGGTGTTCGAAATGAGGGGAAACGTGAAGGCAGTGAAGTTGTTCTGAAGGGTTAATCGGGGAGTGTTGGGCTTTAGAGAACGTGGTGGAGATCATGGCTGAAACATTGACATGGCTTGTTTGTGTCCTACAGCAAATAACAGATGAGGGCTTTGTGAGTTTGTGTCGAGGGTGTCACAAGCTGCAGATGGTGTGTGTGTCTGGCTGCAGCAACATCACAGACGCCTCTCTGACTGCACTCGGCCTCAATTGCCAACGGCTAAAGTGAGGTTTTACACACACACACACACACACACACACACACACACACACACGTACGTACATTGTTACACATGCAGATAAACACACATTTTGACTTGATGCATTTCTGAATTCGTCAGGATCCTGGAGGCTGCCCGCTGCTCTCATGTGACCGACGCTGGTTTCACCGTTCTGGCGAGGGTGAGTGCGTATAAGCAGACGTGCACAAATGCTACGGCATGTAAACTGGGATTCAGTTGAAATGGAATTTCGTGGGTTTTGGCTGTTTATGATGTGCATCGTAGGGTTCTCTGATCCTGAGTTATGACCACAATCCACACACTGACTGACTGATTCCTCGTATGAGTTTCCTCAAAGGCTGAATGTAGAAAATTGGGTTTTAAAATGGAAAAATTGTGGATTTTCGTCCCGTCATTGACGGTTGTTTTCCTTTTTTTTTCAGAATTGTCACGATTTGGAGAAAATGGATTTGGAAGAATGTATTCTGGTGAGCTGACCGCAGTCACTCCAGCACCTTCAGCTGGTTCTTGTTTATCAGTGAAGTGTTGGGAGTTTCTTCCAACACGGAACGGGTTCTGCACATTCCCACCAACAAAAATAGGTTCTGGAACCTGGCTATTTTGTTCACAGCAGGAACCGAAGATTAAGTTTTTCAGTGGGAACCGTTGTGGGGGTGTGTAATTGCACGATGGACGAGACGACGAATTGCACGATGTTGGCATCTTGCACGGTGTCGCCAAAAGTCGATCTGTGTTTGATCCATGTTTTGGTCGTCTATACGCGCCACCATCCTCTGTGCAGCGCCCTCTGTTGATGAATTGTGGGTTCTTATAAGCCTGAGCGGAGTTATTTTGGTGGAACGTTTGTCCATCTCGTCCTCCAGAACACAGACGATCAAACTTGTCTTGGTTTTTAATATTTTGCTCTGATCAGTTTTGATTTTGGTGCAGTTCAGTGTTCGCATAAGGCCGTTTCACACTAGTGCCCAGGGCACCGGACCCGCTGGAACCCTTCAGACCCTTATTTCACACAGGATGTGAAACATTTTTCTGTCTTTCTTTCTTTGGCGTAATGTATAAAAACCGCTGACGAGGTGCGAAAGGCTACACTGACTTGTGAGCGTAGTGCTCACAAAGCGGCACATTTATCACGTCCGGTGTGAAGCGGGCTTTGTGTGTGGTGTCAAGACTCATCTGCGCCTTGATCACTGAAGTCATGAGGCAAATATTTTCATGTTAGAGTTTCAATTATATGGTAAAGGGCTAATTGGTTTTAGTTAATCAGCTTTCTGATCACAGATGAAGTCCTGCACCAATCAGCTCGCTGTGAAGACGTGGTTTCGGACGGTGTCGTTTCAATAATCAATCAGAATATCGGACTATCAGAATCGTTGCAGCCCTAGTGAACAGTCAAACAAAATCCAATTCAAAGCATTTGCATATTTTCACCATAGAAAACTACAAATTAAAAGTCCATGTGTGAAACAGTGATCTGAATGGTGCAAAATGAGTAGACCTGTCACAATAACTATTCTTGAGTATGATGAATTAAAACCAGTTATGCCCTGATAGAGTGATGACATAATAATGCTTCGGAAAAGGTTCTATGTTCTAAAATGTGGTAGCTGGGATGAGGGTTGAAAGCAGTCCATTTTGGCTCTTTTTTCCAAACTTTTTGGTTGGAATTTTATATTGAAATGCAGCTGCGCTCTGTGTGCATCACTGGGAACCTCTTGTAGTGCGTTTTCGCTCCTAACTGGGCGACACACACACACACACACACACACACACACACACACACACACACACACACAAAAGCTTGTATCTCTTGAATAAACGATGTGAAAGACTACAGCAGGTCGTCTGTGTCAAACTACAGATGGTCAGGTGATGTCCATTTTGTACTAGAAGTTGTAATTATTGCGACAGGCGTACAACAATGGAACATCTGTGTTGAATTGTACAGATTTCCAGTCTGTTCTCAACCAGATCTTATCAGAATACTCTTATCGTCTCCTTTTTATGCCCGTTTCCCTGGTAACATTTTTGTCTTTGCACAGTAGTAACTATATTGTGTGTGTGTGTGTGTGTGTGTGTGTGTGTGTGTGTGTGTGTGTGTGTGTGTGTGTGTGTGTGTGTGTGTGTGTGTGTGTGTGTGTGTGGCTTGCAGGACTGATAACACACTGTCCAGCTTTCACACACTGCCTCGGCTTCAGGCCCTGGTGAGTGCTCTGTGGGTGTGTGTGTGTGTGTGTGTGTGTGTGTGTGGCGCAGCTATTTAGAGGAAAGTCTTGCATTTTATATTTTGTACACTGTGTGTGTGTGTGTGTGTGTGTGTGTGTGTGTGTGTGTGTGTGTGTGTGCGCGCGTGTGTGTTGCACTGCAGAGCCTCTCTCATTGTGAGCTGATAACAGACGATGGGATCAGACATCTGAGCAGCAGTGTGTGTGGTCAGGAGCGGCTGCAGGTGGTGGAGCTGGATAACTGCCCCCTGATCACAGACATCACTCTGGAGCACCTGAAGAGCTGCCAGCGCCTCGAGCGCATCGAACTCTACGACTGCCAGCAGGTCACTCGCGCTGGCATCAAGCGCATTCGGGTTAGTCATCCACAGTCCATCCAGTACTCCCGACTGCCCCCAGCCATGTTCACACATGACCTTACACTCGCACTCAGCTGGACTGCTGATAAGTGTTTCTGGAGTACATTAGCGTGTCCGAATACGAGAGGATGAACTGCACAGATGTACGTTTAGCCAGGAATCCCGTGGCTTCATGTACACTGTATGGACGAAAGTATTGGGACACAACTCTTAATCATTCCTACATATTCCGCCCATTGTATTAAAATCACCAACATTCCAGATCTGCTCTGGAAAAACTGTTTGGAAGCTTCCTGGCATCGATTTCCACGGCTGAGCAGCTGCATGCAAGCCTTACATCACCAAGCGCAATGCCATGCGTGAACATGGCATGTAAACATGTTCTGTGTAGTGATTAATCGTGCTTCTCTGTCTGGCAGTCTGAACATGGCTTTGATGAATTGCAGGAGAACATTACCTGCCTGACTGCACTGTGCCAACTGTAAAGTTTGGATGAGGAGGGATAATGCTATGGGGTTATTTTCTGGGTTTGGCTCAAAGGCACCTTAGGTCCAGTGAAGGGAAATGTTCATACTTCAGCATGTCGCTCATTTTAAAAAACTGGTGTGCGTCCAGCTTTCTTGAGTGACCCGAAAAGAGCCCTGACCTCAACTTCATCAAACACGTTCTGGATGAGCTAGAAGGGAAATTGTGAGCCCGACTCTGTCCAACATCTGTGTCTGACCTTACAAATGGTCTTCTGGATGAATGGGCAAATGGCCTGCAGCTCCTTCTCCAGCTCCTTACACACAACGGCACATTAAACTCCACTCACTCACTGCACAGCCTGCAGCTTCTTCTCCAGCTCCTCACACACACCCACACATTAAACTCCACCCACTCACTGCACAGCCTGCAGCTCCTTCTCCAGCTCCTTACACACACCGACACATTAAACTCCACCCACTCACTGCACAGCCTGCAGCTCCTTCTCCAGCTCCTCACACACACCAACACATTAAACTCCACCCACTCACTGCACAGCCTGCAGCTCCTTCTCCAGCTCCTTACACACACCAACACATTAAACCCTGTTTGTGTCTTATTGCTTTATTCGTTCGAGTGGTCCTGTATTGATGGTTGTGTTTTAACTTCTTTTCTAGGCCCACCTCCCTGAGATTAAAGTCCACGCCTACTTCGCTCCGGTGACGCCCCCACCCTCAGTGCACGGAGGTGGTCAGCGCCTCTGCCGCTGCTGCGTCATACTCTGACAGAGGGTTGGCTTCTTGAGGGACCCCGTAGAGAGCGGAGCTGTCAGTCAACCTCTCAACCCTACCCTGGTCCTGCTGGACACCACCGCTAAACTCTACACAAGGGTGTGGCTGTGGACGGCGTGGTTTCTTCACTGAGTGTTTGCCTGGCAGCAGGATGGAGCTACACAAGTTACACAAATGCAAAATACAAACTCATGAAATCTAATTTACTTCATACTGAACAACCTGTCGGATCTGCGGAATAGCCACCCTGTAAAATATGTCACATTTGGATCTACGGAAAAAAGAAAAACACACACACACACATTTGTGGAAGTACCGAATGCAGTACGACGTGGAACTGCAGACTAGAGAACAGAGAACCTCGTCTGTGCGGGACGTCTCCCCTAGGGGGCTTTGTGGCGACTGGACAGTGTTTACTTCTTGCTCCTCTTTCACCAATAAGAATGCATTCCCTCCAAAAGGGAACCAGTAGATTAACAGTATGGGCAGAAAAGGGGCGGACCACGAGCCTCATGTGTTAACAGTGGGAGGGGCTTTGTGGAGACCCCTTCAGCGACTGCTTCAGAATCGGAAGTAAAGCCGAGGCTTCTGTTGAACTTACAGTTTGCGTGCGTGCGTGCGTGCGTGCGTGCGTGCGTGCGTGCGTGCGTGCGTGCGTGCGTGCGTGCGTGTGTGTATGAGAAGGCTGAAAAATAGAAAATGAAAAAATATATAAATATATAAACACTACAACCAAGGAACCCGTGTTCAAACTGGAGTAAAAATGGTTCTCATTTTCTGTCAGTGCTCACCATTATTTCGAGAGAGGGGGGGAACTTGGTGTTCCGTGAGAACGTGAGGAGGAGGGGGGGGAGTCGGTGGGATGGAGATAAAGAGAATGTATGTAAGGGAGGATTTGGGGGCACGAGCCGTAGACGCGAAGGACCCTTAGGAGTGATGGGACTGTTCATATTTAGAAAATTCTTATGCTATTGACTGAGGGAGTTTCATATGAATAGATGGACGTGAATTTTACATTCTAAGTGCAATATTGCAGTATCTTGAAGGCCTAGATTTTGTGTTATGTGTCAGAGTTCACAACACTCCATATTCAGCCATTTTCTTGGCAATAGTGTAATGAAAGTATTCTTTAAAAACCGCTCTTTTCTTTACCCACAGAGCTGCTTAACTGTATTTGCTGCCAGCTACCGCATATTTATTTAGCTAACAGGCCGGTGCCCAGCGTGTAATCCGCCGCAGAGACCAACATGGAGGGTGCACATTTAAGCAATGCAATCAAAAGAGCTTTAAGTGTCCGTTTCTGTCCACTTGTCCGCGTGCGCAGATCTACATGCCATCCGTAACGTAGTGTTGAGCACCGAACGGACTCGTCTAAATGCACACTGGGCCTCTTGTTACTAATTCAGACGACTGTTGAATCGATTGCCTAATCAACGATGATGTCTTTTGGGTGTGAGTGCCTTTGATTTTTGCAATGCCGGAATGAGCACGGGAAATCTGTCCTCCGAGAGAAGAGACTCTGGACTTTCTCCTCCCCCTGCTTCATTGAGTTTTTAGCATCGGACACCATCGCAAATAATGAGCGGCCAATGGACCACGTGCTGCGACCAAGTCACGCACCCACGTTTGATGGACACTGAAGTTTCTGCTGAAGGATACGGAGTGAATTTGGGTTCTACGATGTCGACGTAAAGGACAAACCCCTCTCTCTTTCATATTTTTGACAGAGTTGGAAAAAAAAAGTTACCTGATTGTCCTCGTGTTCTGGTGTTACTGTGACATTTCTTTAAATAAAAGATCTGAGCAGTGTGTGGCGTTCAGTCTTGTTCCTGATGTGCGCTGGGGTTTTCTACCTTTAGGAGGAAACGCAGGGTATAATAATGGGGTGTGTGAAAATTTGTGAACCCTTTAGAATTTTCTGTATTTCTGCAGTTTAGTCCTTAAAGTCCTAAAAGTATTAGTGCATCTCAAAATATTCTATCATTAACAAGCTGATTCATCACAATTTCATTCACAAAGGAAATATTTTATATTCTTTACGCTGGAAGTATTAGAAAAAAATCTATATTTGTATTATATTTTGTTTAGATAGATAGATAGATAGATAGATAGATAGATTCAACTTTATTGTCATTGTTCAGTACACGTACATCGCAACGAAATGCAGTTAGCATCTACCAGAAGTGCAAAATAGTAGCAAAGTGCAAACAAGAACTGTGCAAGTGTGCAGTGTGCAATAAGTAGGCATAGTGCAGGGGATCACAGTGTAGACCATTATAAAATGTGCAAGTTATAATGTGCAATATGTGCAAATATGCAACAGTGGATATGAAGGTATCTCCATAAGCATACTAGCAATGTAGACTGTATTGATGAATAACTGTTATGAGTTTCCGTATTTTAAACAGTAATGGTAATAATATGGTAATATGCTAATAATAATGTGGTAATGACAATAATAAATAATAATAAATAAAAGCAGCTCTGAATGGTAAGTGAAGTGAGTGTGGTGAGATGGGCAGTGCTGATAGTCCATTGTGTGCTGTATGAGTGGGAGTGTTATAGTTAAGTGTGAAGTCCAGCAGAGTGATTGTCCGTTGTGTGTGGTGTGAGTGAAAGGTTGTAGGGCAGTAGGGTTCATCAGTGGTTGTCCATATGTACAGTATGAATACACATTGTCAGTGCAATGTAGAGTTCAGCAGGGTGATTGTGGAGGGGAAGAAGCTGGACCTGAGCCGACTTGTTCTGGCCCGGATGCTCCTGTATCTCCTCCCGGATGGAAGAAGGTTGAACAATTTGTGGTTGGGGAGGGAGGCGTCTTTGATGATGTTGTGTGCTCTGCGCACACAGCGCTCGTGGTGAATGTCTTTGATGGCAGGGAGTTGCCTGTGATGCGCTGAGCGGTTTTTACCACCCTTTGCAGGGTTTTCCTCTCTGCCGCCGTGGATCTGCTGTACCATACGGTCACGCAGTTGGACAGTATTCTCTCAATGGTGCAGCGGTAAAAGTTTGTGAGGATCTGGGGAGACAGCTGGTCCTTTTTTAGTCTCCTCAGGAAGTAGAGACGCTTCTGCGCCTTCTTCACTAGATGGGAGGTGTTGAGGGTCCATGAAAGATTGGCAGATATGTGGATTCCCAGGAACTTGAAGCTGGAGACACGTTCTACCTCTGCTCCGTTGATGTAAACAGGAGTGTGTATGCAGCCCTTGGTTTTCCGGTAGTCCACAATGAGTTCTTTCGTCTTGTCAGTGTTCATGATGAGGTTGTTGGTGGTGCACCAGGCAGTCAGGTGCTGGATTTCCTCCCTGTAGGCCGATTCATCGTTGTTCCTGATGTGGCCGACCACAGTGGTGTCATCTGCAAACTTGATGATGGTGTTGGATGTGTGCAGAGGAACACAGTCTTGGGTGAACAGGGAGAAGAGCAGAGGGCTCAGCACACAGCCCTGTGGCACACCAGTGTTCAGGATAATGGTGGCAGATGTGTGCCTGCCCAATCTCACGGACTGGGGTCTGTTAGACAGGAAGTCCAGAACCCAGTCACACATGGGGGTGCAGATTCCCAGGTTGCTGAGCTTGGTAACCAGTCTAGTCGGGATGACAGTGTTGAAGGCAGAGCTCAGGTCGATGAACAGCATGCGGATGTAGGTGTTCCTTTCATCCAGGTGGGTGAGGGCAGAGTGAAGAGCAGTGGAAATTGCGTCCTCGGTCGACCTGTTTGCGCGGTATGCAAACTGGTGGGAGTCCAGGGATGGAGGTAGCTCTGCCTTTAGGTGTCTGAGGACCAGTTTTTCAAAGCACTTCATCACTATGGGGGTGAGTGCGACTGGACGGAAGTCGTTGAGACACGTTGCAGATGAGTGTTTTGGTACCGGTATGATGGTGGATGTCTTCCAGCATGCTGGAACAGTCGCTCGGGCCAGTGACAGGTTGAAGATGTCAGTGAAGGCCGGGGCTAATTGTCCAGCACACTCTCTGAGAACACGTCCAGGAACACCATCTGGGCCGGCAGCTTTCCGGGCATGTACCCTACTCAGTACTGAATGCACATTGGCTGAGGAAAGTTTGAGGGGGCTTCCAAAGGTGGGGGGTCTACTCCATGTGCCGTGTTGGTCATTCCTCTGGTCAAAGATTTTCAGCTGCTTGACAGAAGTGACATTGTCAATACATGAGTTAATATAACTCATGACAGCAGAGGTGTGTTCATCCAAGTCCGTGTGAGAGTCTGTGGTGGCTTGAGAGGAGAACACACTCCAGTCAGTGTTGTCAAGCTGACGCTGTAGAGTGGAGATGGCCCCCTCTGGCCATACTTTAACAGTCTTTGTTGATGTTTTCACACGTTTGATGAGTGGCACATACCTCGGGAGCAGGAACAATGGCAGGTGATCAGACTGCCCCAGGTGGGGGAGGGGGACAGCCTTGTACACATCTGCGATGTTTGTGCACACTTGATCGAGGGTTCTGTCTCCTCTTGTTGGGCAGGAGACATTCTGGTGGAATTTAGGTAGCACGGATCTCAAGTTGGTATGGTTGAAATCGCCTGCAACAATGAAAATTTACATTATCCGAATTTACATCATCATTGTAGCTGAATACACATTAAAAAAGCAAAAATGCACATCATAAAAAATGCTAAAGGTATGATATAGAAACATCTGTTAGCAGAAACATATAAAAATGAAACGTACACAATTTTAAACTTTACATATTTACAGTTTGTACATAATTACATGGATATTGCATGTTTATGAGCAGGTGATGATTAGATATCGCTCAGAACTTGTAGGTATTGCACAATAATAATTACAGATATTGCACAGAACTTGTGCTTGTATTGCACTTGTACCATTCTGTCAGCAGCAGATATCACACCTTAACTAGAGGGAGGATACGATATGAGTCCATGTGGTGTGTTTGTGATGGAGTGCTGTATGATAATCAGGTGTGGGTCCATCGTGTGTTTATGACGGAGTGTCTGAGTCTCTGCTTGGGGAGGTTTTGATTTTATAGCTGAACAGCTGTATCAACTTTAACAACCAAAAAGCTTGAAATAAATCACTTTAAATATATTGGATATAAAAAAATGTTTGATCTAAATTATTATTAAACACCTTTTTCACCCTTTTCTAGTTTTTTTTTTAAAGCTTCACTAGTAGATAATGAGAACCAAATCAAAGAAATGAGACAAATATTACATTTGCACATTTATTTTTTGGTCCAATAATACATATGTGTCTGATCCACAACACACACTAACACACCTCCACCACGTCAGTGTGACTGCAGTGCTGAGAATGACCCACCACCCACATCATAGCTGCTCTGTGGTGGTCCTGTGGGGTCCTGATCATTGAAGATCAGGGTGGAAGGAGGAGAATAAAGTCTGCAGAGAAACAGATGATCTACAGTCTGGAATTACAGAGCCACAGAGAGCAACCAAGGTTGATTTTGTGTGTTTAGATGGTCAGTGTGGACCAAGTCCTAGAAGCTCCTGATAATCAGATTGAACTAATTACATTTTTCAGAGAGAAAACATCTAAATCAGTCGCCTTTGAGCAGAACAC
This sequence comes from Acestrorhynchus altus, assembly GCA_034509495.1. NCBI lineage: Eukaryota > Metazoa > Chordata > Actinopteri > Characiformes > Acestrorhynchidae > Acestrorhynchus > Acestrorhynchus altus. Next base: position 35,929,821 of record CM067505.1, on the reverse strand, counting down.
AGGAGGGGTCATCTCCCATTCCTAGAAAAGCAACATGACACTGGTATGACTCTCGCTTCAGTTTCCTGAGGCCAAGAGGATCATAGTCCACTCAGGTTACATCCCTGACGGTCAGAGGGGGGTAATAACCGGCTCCGTGAGTTAAGTGTGTTTAAGGGAAATGTTGATGTTTGTAATATCTGGAGTATTTTCATGTATTTAATAACCCTTTTACTTCTGCTGAGTACCAGACTACTTTTATTAGTCTGTCCAGCACACGTCCAGCATGGGTCATTCAAAGAGACTGCAGCAGGGAAAGGCCAAACCCAGGCACCCAGGCTGTAGAAGAGTAGAACCATGAGCATGAGGTGGTGAAATAAGATCTCAGAATGATGTCAGTTCGTGTCCTTTGAGGAAAACAGCCATAAGCTTGAAAAGGGAGAATTACAAGAACGATCTTGTTTTTCTTCTCTGCTCACAGGGAGGCAATGACTTACTCCCCAGATGCTCCCCAGGCTGCCCACTGCTTCGGGCACGTGTGCTCACTGCCCCTAGTGAGTGAATTCACTAGTGTGTATGTGTGTGTATCCCTGTGTGTGGACGGATTCAATTCGGAGGACAAATTCCCCTGCGTGAAGAGACAGTGGGTCTATGAGCACTAAAATGAGGACGAATTCGAGTAGCCTGGGATCTCCTGAGAAGAAGAAAATCTGGCTTGTGTGACTGTCTCCCATAAATACGTTTTGGAGAATAAAAGTTCGTCAAACTTTGAAAATATCCTGCAAAATTAGCCCAGGGTTCTAAAAGTGATTTTAGTTCATATGTCAGATCTGACTGGTTATTCTACCAACAGACCTCGAAACAGTAGAAAATCATGAAAACATTCATTTTCCTAATTTAATTCAAAAAGGTAAGCGATCATATTTTATGTTTATTACATATAATTTGCAATATTTCAAGCCTCTTCTGTCAGTATGGCTTATAGCAGCGGTTCTTAACCGTTCCTCCTCATGATCCACCTGTTTATAACTAAAAAACCTGAAGGCCCACAAGAAAACAACACTCAAACTTTATGTAAAATTGTTTTTGCCATTTATCTTTACTTATTAAAATTAATTAATGACTTAATTAAAATGGATCTTTTTTTATTTTAGGATTTAAAGGCACATCACCTGCCCAGTATGGACCACTGTCCCTGAAGATGGGCCTAGAGACCATTAGAGAGCTTCACAGCTGACTGGTGGCCCACAGGTTGAGAAACTCAGGCAATCGGAACTCCAAAAAATAAATAAATAAATAAATAAATAAATAAATAAATATAGAAATATTTATATTATTAATATATATATATATATATATATATATATATATATATATATATATATATATATATATACACACAGACAAATAATCTTTTTTCTGTACTAAACCTTCTATCAGGGAGAGACAGATCACTGACAGTGAACCAGCCTGGGTTTAATAGTAAGAGCTGCCTTTTCTCCTCAGCATCACTGTTCTGCCTCAGAGGCTGCAGATAAATCTTCAAACAGAATATGGAACATCTGGATCAGGTCTTCACTAAGACCGGTCAGTTTCCTGAGTGCTGAATGTGAGTCTCACTGATTTTGCGGTTCATTTCTGCCCAACCAACCTCAAAACAGACAACCAGGGGGGCTGAGGAGCCAGACCACCTCCTCCAAACAAAGTCCTTCAAAACAGACACTCGGGGGCTGAGGAGCCGGACCACCTCCTCCAAACAAAGTCCCTCAAAACAGACACTCGGGGGCTGAGGAGCCGGACCACCTCCTCCAAACAAAGTCCCTCAAAACAGACACCCAGGGGGGCTGAGGAGCCGGACCACCTCCTCTAAACAACGGACCTCAAAACAGACAGCCAGGGTGGCTGAGGAGCCGGACCACCTCCTCCAAACAACAGACTTCAAAACAGACACCCAGGGGGGCTGAGGAACCGGACCACCTCCTCCAAACAACGGACTTCAAAACAGACGCCCAGGGGGGCTGAGGAGCCGGACCACCTCCTCCAAACAACGGAACAGACTAAGCTGAAAGGATGTGGTGAGATCTGCTTCTCCTTGGGTTTGTCCACACCGGTGCTTAGCCCACGATTGTGAGGTGAACAAAATGGTATATTATATTTCAGGGTGTTAATTTTAGGTGAACGTGTCAGTTTGGTTGTGTTTAAAATTATTTAAGGATTTATTATTGAATTATTGCTCTTTATTTGTAATCTGCTTTCTGTGCTGTTGGGGAAATTCACTGACAGGACTTTTATTTTATTTTTTTAAGTTCAAACAGACTAAATATAACAAAAGATGGACACACACACCTTCTCATTCTCAGGTTTCTGTATTTTCATGACTGTTTACATTGTAGATTCTCACTGAAGGCATCAAAACTATGAATGACACACGTGGAGTTTTGACCTTAACATAAAAATGGTGAAATAACTGAAAACATGGTTTATATTCTAATTTCTTCAAAATAGCCACCATTTGCTCTGATTACTGCTTTGCACACTGTTGGAATTCTCTCGATGATCTTTGAGAGGTCGTCACCCGCAATGGTTTTCCAACAGTCTTGAAGGAGTTCTCAGAGGTGGCTCATTGAGAGGAATTCCAAGAAAGGTGCAAGCGAAAATCAGAGCAAAAGGGTGGCTAGTTTGAAGAAACTAGAATATAAACCATGTTTTCAGTTATTTCACCTTTTTTATGTTAAGGTCAAAACTCCACGTGTGTTCATTCATAGTTTTGATGCCTTCAGTGAGAATCTACAATGTAAACAGTCATGAAAACACAGAAAAATCATTTAATTTTGGCCTGTACTGTATATAACTTTATCTGTAATAAAATGAATACAGCAGATGATATTTCATGTTTAGGTGGTTTAGACTGCTCCCCAGTACGATATGCTCTCCGTCTTAGTGGTCTGTAATGTAAGCTTTGAAACCAGCGTGATGTGACCACAGGAGGATGGGATTTCTCTTCCTCTGCCTTGTTTCTGTACCAGGTTTCTTCCTCGTTCTATATTAGGGACTATCAAAATTCCCACATCTGTATCTTCCCAGTACACAGAGCTGTTCTGAATTGCCCCATTGCTCATGTTTGAGCCCAGTGAGCTTTAACAAGCTTATTTTAGTGTTGATTATGCCACTCGCCGGATTGTACTGAATGTGATCTGATGATGCTGAAGTGTAAACAATCACTGTAACACACTGTAGTATTTACACCGCCAGTATTTTAGTTGAAATAGGTTCAGCAAATATGATGGTAAAACACTTTGTTCTCACTGCAAATTTATTGACTTGACCTTTAATTTAACCAGCAAGTTATTAAGGACAGACGCTTACTAGTGTGATTACGTGGCAATCAACCGTTTGTTCTTCTCAACCCTCTGTGGCGATGCTAAGCTCGGCAACAAACCACTTATTTGTTTATTACACTGTCCTTTTAAATTTTAATTTTAAAATTATTAGTTAAAAAGTATATTTTTCTCTTTAACTACAATGTAACAAGACATGTCTCTATCCACCAAAAGTAGAGGCACCAGTGGGTTTGACATTTCACCTGGGAGTGGCGCTATACCTTTAGTCAAAGCCACATAGGACACAGTTTTTGGCCATTTAAAGGTCATTCGTACATGTTTACATTTAAGTGGCGTAATGATAAAAATGTGCCATGATAGCAGATATGTAGAAATATATTTGCTGTTTAAGCAGAATTTTGTTTTCATTACCGTTGCTTGAGAACATTTATGCCTGGGACCACTTTGTTAAGGCAGTTGTGTTAAACCTGTGGTTCTCAGCTGTGGTCCTAGAGGCCCCCTGCCCTGGTTTAAATGTTCCATTTTCAAGCAGCTGCATCAGTTAATACCCAGTTAATCGTGTGAATCAGGTGTGTTGGAGCATGTGCTCAATGTGCCTCCACACACAGTAATTTCTGGATCAAATGCTTGTAAACTGAACTTGATGCTGGTTGAAATAAATATGAATATTTTGTAAAAGCTGCTTTGTTTCCTCCTAATCTCATTGCATGTGTATATAAAGGAAACCTGAAGTTTGAGTGGCCTTGTAGCAGGTTGTTTTGGATTATGGAGAGTTCACACACACGCGCACACACACACACACCGGTCTATCTACACACTTTGATGGTGTTTAGCTTAGTGGACTGTAAGGGCAATGGCAAAACCATCACTTAGCAACCCATTAATAGTTTCATAGTTTGACATAATTTTTTTTGACAAAATTTAAGGTATTTATAGGAGACAGTCACACATGCCAGATGTTATTTTCAGGACATCCTAAGCTGCTTGCCATCCGCAGCCAGGGCCCTTTGGTGTGATATGGGCAGAGAAAACCATCTACCCACTCAAAGAGGGCATGGAATGTCAATTTTGACCCAGGATGACCCAGGATCCAATGAGTTTTTGCATTGTTTACAAATTTTATGATCACAAAATAAAACATCTATCTATCTATCTATCTATCTAATATCTATCTATCTATCTATCTATACACACACACCAGTCAAAAGTTATAGAACACTCAATACGGCTTTATGTTATGCATATAAATTACATTGCATGTTGTGGAGTCAGAGGCACATCCCAGCATGAAATTCCAGCTGAAATGGATTATTTTATATCAGTCATAACATTATGACCCCCTCCTCATTTCTGTCCATCCTATCAGCTCTTCTGACCACAAAACACAGGAGCACATGGTAGCTCTATAATTACAGACTGTAGTTCGTCTGATTCTCTGCAGACTTTTATTCTCACTCACTCACCCTGATCTTCAATGATCAGGACCCCACAAGACCACCACAGGGCAGGTGTGAAGTAGGGGTCACTGCAGGGCTGAGAATGACACTCCACTCCTACCTGTATATATCCATTCTCAGCTGCAGCTCGCCTCCCACACACCAGCAGGGGGCACCACAGTATCTGTTCCATGGTGCTTTATGTCCACGCTGAGAGTGAGCAATATAAGAAATTTTGGTATTGATCCGATGCAAATCGTCACAGAGGAGCCAATGTCGCTGATGCCGATGCGATATTTACTTCATAGATCAAAGGATCCAAAAGACCTAGGACAGAATTTTGCCAAACATTGTACGTGACAACAAAATACTTTATTATAACAGTCAATTTTTGTTTAGAAACAATGGAACAGTAACAAAGTTTCATAATATTGGAAAATAAGTCTTTTTGAGGCGAAAGGAGAAAAACTTCACAATACAAAAATAAAAAACATTCTCTCCTCACTGACTGACTTTTCTAGTTCTTTTTTCAGACAGAATTGCTATTAGAAAATACAATAAAAAATAAGGAATTTTCTTAATTCTTAATTTTCTTAATAAATATATAATAATAAACAATAAAATGCGCGTCTCTTTCCGTTCTGTGACGTGTCGACTCGAGGAGACCGATGATTGGCTGGCATACTGAGATGCGTGACGACGAATCAATAAAAGGTGAGCGTACGGGGAGGAGGCGGAGCGTTCTTCCGTGCTTTGACGGAAGTAACGCTTACAGAGAGGTCTGAGGTGAATGCGCATGCGCACTTGATCAGTGCGTGCTGGACAGAAATAACGCTTGATTATCTATCTACACCAGTACAGTATCAACCAATAACAGCGTTGGTATCGATATTATCGATATTTGGATCGATCCGCCCACCAACTAGTCCACACACCCGTGCGGATCTCACCGCTCACAGCTCGTGTTTAAGCAGAACCCGGGGTTCTCGCAGAACGTCTAGGGGCCGGGTTCCTCGCGCAGAGCGTTTTGCGCGCAGGCAGGGCGTGGGCTGCGCAACCGCGGCGCTGAGGACCCCGAGCCTCGGGCGGCTGTAGTTGGCGCGGAGCCGCGGGCTGGAGTGAGCGGGCGGCGGGGCCGCGGGCTGCAGAGGCTGGACGGAGCGGCGGGGTGAGCTGTGATGGAGGCCCGTGCGGAGCAGAGGCCCGGCGACCGGGACGCTCGGCTACTTTAACCCGGTTCGGCCCAGTTCCCCTCAGAGCCGCCGTGGTGGTGAAAAACTCGCTCCGGCGGTGGTTGTGTCCCCGACAGAGACAAGAGACATGGAGGAAAACGATACAATGGACTACTTTTACCAGCAAGTTCTGAAAAGGACGTGAGCAGAAAAAGCGGCCAGGTCGGACCGGAACTCATCGACTACCTGAGCGACCCGCAGCGGTCCGGAGACGCCGAGCAGGACAAATCCCGCCTGGACAAGACCATAGACGAGCTGACCGGCTGGATCAACTCCAGCAACTACAAGGTGAAGGGCTGGGGCAGGTTTGGGGGCTGTTGGAGGTTGTGGGGAGATATTAGGGGTTGTTGGGTGGCTATGGAGGACTATGGGATTGTGTTGGAGGTTGTTGGGGGGGCTGTTGGAGGTTGTGGGAGGTTGTTGATGGGCTGTTGGAGGTTGTTGATGGGCTGTGAGAGACTGTTGGAGGCTGTTGGGGGCTGTTGGAGGTTAGATGTGTATAAGAGACAGTGTTGGGGGACTGTTGGAGGTTGTTGGGGGGGCTGTTGGAGGTTATTGGGGGGGACTGTTGGCTGGGAGAGGTTGGCGGATGCTGTTGGAGGCTGGTAGGCTGTGGAAGGATGGGGGAGGCTGTGGCAGGATGGGGGAGGGGTTGTGGGGTATTGTTCTGAGGATAGGGGACATTTAAGAAGACCTCCATCCTTTCATCCAGCTGGGCTTCTTCTTCAGATACCTGGTCTATTGTGGTTTTCACTTCATGAGCTGGGAGTTTAGGAATGTGAGGTTTACTGCTGCCATTAATTTTTATAATAGCACTAAACAAGCTGACCAGTGACTGAAGGAGCTGACCAGTGGCTGGTCATTTTCAGCATCAACATAATCAGTATCTCAAACTAAAATAAATGTGAGCTGGTAAATCAAAGAGGAACATCTCATGAAGCTGAGTGGAAAATATTGTTGTTATATTAAAGTCTGCGTTTCAGCTGTGATTATGGAGACTTTAAATCCCAGGTGCTTTACAGTACAATGTACCGTCTCGTACTCGGGAGTCTCTTTGGCCGCTTTGACTAAAATAGGTCATAACTGGAGCTCCTGGGATGTAGTGAATATTTGATTGTTTCTCTGGAATGTGGACTTCCATCCTGCACTGCCAAGAAACACACTGCAGCAATCCCACCACAACCCTCAAATACACACTCGCTCGTTCTTCCAGACATAATGTGTGCACATGTAGACAGACAGGCCTTTCGGTCGATTTATGAAATGATTTTTAGATTTATCAGGAGGAGCGGTTGTGTTATGGTGTGCCTTCAAGGTGTGTGTGTGTATGTGTTTGAGAGAGAGAGAGATAGAACATGATGATGACTCTGCATTCTCAGCTGATTTGTGTGGTTTTATTTTGTCAGGTTGCGTTGCTGGGGATCGATATCGTCAGTGCGTTTGTCGATCGGATGAGTGATCGATTCCGAGGATATGTAGGCACAGGTAAACCCACACACGTTCTTACGGAGACCACCACAGTGTGACTAAACTATCATCATGATACTTTGACATTTTCTTTTGACTTGTGTACAACACACACACACACACACACACACACAAAACCTTAAAAAATTAAAGTGAAAAAATAATTAACTTCTGTCAAAAGTTCAGATCTCCGTTTCTCGTAGTAGTTTATCTCTACACTGTGTCAAGTTAAACAAGGCTACAAGACCAGTTACGCTCTAAAGAAACATTCAGTTTGTCAATGTTCTTTAAGTACTAATGGTCAGTATACTGACCATATTCGTTCACTTCTATCACCAGTTAGATGTCTGTGTCCCATTATCAGAAGACATTTTTGCATATTGTTGATGTACCAGTGTTTCCTGCACTACCAGTACACTAATGGTACATTTCCACTGTATGATACCTACACTACTCTACTTCATTAAGCAGTGTGGTACCTAGAACTGGGTACTACTTTCATACCTGCTCTCTTGTGGTTCTTACTGAGATGAGCTGGGACTTAAACATGACATGTAAACCATGCAGCGCTCTGATTGGCCACAGAGAGTCATCAATTATTGGTTATCGGAGCTGGGGACCCAGTGCTTTTCTCCGGTAGTGAAGAGAGTTTGTGACCCTTCACCCTCCAAGTGTCTGGAGCATTATGTGTCAGAGGGAGAGTCCTGAACAGGACTCATAAAATAGCAGTATATTGCCAACCCTTATTCAGAAGCCTGTTCAGATGTGTCCTTTAGAATCTATAATCCTGTAGAATGTAGTGTTTTGGGAGGTCACCTGATGCATTTTGGGGCAGTGGTGGTCGAGGAAAACGGTGGGAAAGCATCGTAAGCTGTAAGAATATTGAACACACCCTTTTCTCCCAAAGTCACCTCGACTAGGAAATGACCTTACATTTTCCCAAAATGCCAACCTGACATGACGAGCTTGTGGGGCAGTTTTGCTCATAGGTGGGGGGTGGTGGAAGGGGAAATGTGATATTATCGGATAATATAATTTGGCCCCGCCTGCTGGGGCTCCATGAAGTAATCGGTTTTGAGGCCGATCAGGGATTGAAAATAGGATTTCTGACTATTTAAATGTAAAGTATGATGACGCAATTTTCTACCAGCATGGCAGAGGGACATGAATGTTTTAAGGAGTGGAATGTTATCGCCGAGGGCCACTTTCCCAGACAAGGATTAAGCTTAGTCATGGACGGTGTTTTGTGTTCAATGGAAAATCTCTGTTCGGAATGCAGCGCAGTCCAGGAATAGTTTTAATCCCACTCTGGGAAACCAAGCCGTAATCTGTCAACAGGGCTATCGCTACAGATCTGTGTCGTTCCACTGCACTGGAACCAGTATCCTGGTGCAGATGATGGGAGGAGAGATCTCATTAAACCACCTCAAAAGCGAGGCGTTTTAATCACAGCTGCCTGTGTTAGAAAGGGGAATGCCACAGTGACTCAGATCGTGTAAGATGACATAATCTTCAGATGAAAGCCCTCTCTCAGCTGTGCTCGCTCCACTCCCTCGTTTCACCAAGGAAACGGCGTGTTTTGCTTGCAACAGAGAGCACCCCCACATATGACCTCGTTCGTCAGAACACACACGGCACAAAACACAGAAAAAGATAAGGGTGACCTCATTCTTAAGGTGCTTCTGAGATTGAAAATGCAAAATCAGTAAATCTCTCTTGCTCTCTCGCTCTCTCTCTCTCTCTCTCTCTCTCTCTCTCTCTCTCTCTCTCTCTCTCTCTCTGTCTCTATCCGTCGCTCGCTCTCTCTTTTTCAGTGGTCCCTGCGTTAGTGGATCGTCTGGGTGATGGAAAAGACCAGGTTCGAGATCAGGCGCAGACGCTCATTCTCAAACTGATGGAACAGGCAGCCACACCCATGGTGAGTCTCTCTCTCTCTCTCTCTCTCTCTCTCTCTCTCTCTCTCTCTCTCTTTCTCTTTCTCTCATGCGCTCTCTCTCGTTCATAGCTACTGTGGACGCACCACAGGGCATGCCGCCAAAGTGATGTAATTGCAGGCAAGACAGCCAAGTGCAGAGGCCTCACAAGGTGGTTGGCGTGGCGCAACAAATGACACCACCAATAAACCACCACACCATGTTGGAGACTGGGGTCCTACTCTGGACACTCCTCTTGCCCACCTCTATAACGAGTAACCTTGAAAGACACTCTAGATAAGAGTGTCAGCTAAATGTTGTGCGCTAGGGTACGTAGCACGTGGTACGTGCTGCTGGTCCGTGTGGTGACGCAAACACACCTAGGTTTCCTGAATTCACGCTGGTCCCTTTCTGGACGTACGTTCCACTGCCGTTCGTCCCCACGCTTACTTCAACAATGTGAGATCAGTGTTTACACTTATTTTATTTACATGATTTACATACGCAAGAGGTATGGACCTCGCGCAATCTGGACAGTCCAGTGCTACGGCTCACACTGCGCTGTGTCCACGTCCACACTAGGTATGACTCGGCCTTCTGTTTCTCATTTTTTCCCCCCTCTCTTTATCTCCTATTTCTGTCTCTTACCTCTTATCCTATTTCTTTCCTGTCTCCTTCGCTCTACCTCCTCTTTGTCTCTCTTTCTTTCTTCTCTCCCATTTTCTCCTGCTCTCTCCCCCTCTTTTCTCTTCTATCCTTGTTTCTCATCGTGTTATCCTTTCCTCCTTGTCTCTCTCTGATCTCTCGTCCTGTTTCATTCCTCTTCTGTCTCCGTTCAATCTCGTCCCCATGTCCTCTCCTCTTTTCTTTTTGTTTCTCTGTTCATCATTAATGTACAGCCACGCAAGTGCCTTCACTTCTGTTTCTGTGATGTCTGACAGTAACTCGGACCATTTCTTACCAGTCTGTTCTGCATTTCTCTTTGTGTGCAGTGTTCCTGTTTTACTACATGCAGTGAATCATTTCCCTCTCTCTTTTTCTATCTTGTGTGTGTGTGTGTGTGTGTGTGTGTGTGTAGTATGTTTGGGAGAGATTGTTCCCTGGCTTCAAGCACAAGAACTTCCGCAGCAGAGAGGGCGTGTGTTTGTGCCTGGTCGCCACACTCAACGCGTGAGTCCCTCAACACTCATGTTGTGTCCACGCACACCTGCAGTCTCTGGGTCAACCAACAGAGGGTGCTGTTTACTATAGTGCAGGGGTTCATGTACAAAGACACACTTACACTCTCACTGACGGGGCAGGGTGTAGATTTGGGGTGAGGCTGTGAACATCATTGTGTGAAGATGGTGAAGATCATGCTTTGATAAATCGCACAAACCCGCAGAATGTCCTCCCGCGTTCTCACTCTGAGACATAGTCTTGACAGATCTCCTATAGGCTGAGGTAATCCTCTTACCTGTGTGCTTCACTGCCACAAAGGTCAAATCATCACATGGCTGCACTAGAGTGCCTTTCATACTGTGTACTAGGGTCGCAACGGTTACACTTCTCATTTTACCCCCCAATTTAAACACTTGGGTGAAGACAAGCATGTCTCTGCTGTCCAATGAAAACCATGTATCTCTGGTTTGGTCCTTTATTAGTTTTCACGGTTCGAACCCTGTAGCTGCTCTGTGCGCTGAATAAATAATTCTGGAGGAACAGACCCAATAGAAATGGTCTAAAATGACTTAACTGCTCTTATTTTACGTTAACTTCCATACGAGGTTAAGAGACTTCATTCGACAGTGACGATATGCTTCCCCATATAATCGTGAAACCAGTCACCGGTGAAATAACTTGTCATTGTGTCATTTTTTGGAATCGAACCAGACACAGATGGGAGTCTGAAAAGTGGTCTGCTGACTGTATTTGTTTATAGTATTAATAATAATTACACTTTTTTAACCCACTCTGCATTTAACCCATCACACGTGCCCGGAGCAGTGGGCAGCCCTGTCCTCAGCGCCCAGGGAGCCGCTGGGCACTTCAGTCTAGTCCTACCAGTTCAGGGATTCGAACAGACGACCTTCCGGTCACAAGGCTGGTTCCTGAACCACACTGGAATATGTATTAAACATATTCCAGTTCCATTAATATGCTATTATCACTAAATCATTGGTATTAAATGGTCTGAAAATTATTTCTGGTACAATATATTGTACTTAATTATTATTATTGTGGTCATTTAAAATGTCTTGACCAGCCCTGTAGCCAACATGTTAAGAGGACAGCGCCTCGTCCCCAGCTCTGATATAATGGCTGGCCATCGTCACAGTAGATGTGAGGACAGAGGGCCATCGACCCGGCCAGAGAGAACACGGCCAATTGATCCGGGATTCGAATCGGCAATCCTCAGATTATAGCACGGATGCATGAGACCGCTGACCATCCAGAGCCCCCAAACAATATTTCTATTTTCCCGTTTCTCTTATTTTCATGATTTCTCGAATGAGGCTGATCAAACATAAGACAATAAAGCCTCTGATAACGATAAGTGGTGGGATGCCCTGTTATAACGAATTTCCACGTTGTAGTAAACTTAAATGTACAGTTTACACATGCACTGTATATTTGACCTTGGCCACCGTGTTTGGGGTGGGATTGCTGCAGTATGTCTTTGTGCATTTCAGAGAAATGATCAGCAGATCTTTAACATACACTCAAGGCGTGGAATTCATATGTTAAGCTTCTATGTTCGTGTGATAGCTTGCTATTTTAAAAGGCTTGTACTAAACCCCTCCCCCTCTCCCCCTTTCAGGTTTGGTGCCCAGTCCTTGAGTCTGAGTAAATTTGTGCCTCATTTGTGCACACTGACTGGAGACCAGAACCCCCAGGTAAGCACATGGTTCCATATCTGAGGAACCTTCTAAGTTGGTCCAGTCTTTTTTGCAGCATGTTTTTGTCAATGGTTCAGACGTTTGGATCAATTACAGGAAGTTGAGGGAGGCTGTCACCACAAATCAAACAACAAAAGGTGAAAGAGAACCAGTGTTGTGCCGAAATCTGACTCCTTTGCTCGTACGTGCAGCATACGGCGCGCAATTCTAGTATCTACTGTTACTGCAGCATTACCTGCCACACGCTTGGATTCTGGCAAGGAGGCAGAATTCGGCACAACACCTGGAAAGCAACTTGCTGCATTGAAAGCAGACGAGCACTCCACTACATAGCCATCAGCCACAAGTATAAGGAGACCCAGCACAGATTCTTTAGTGGGTCACTAAGCTGCAGTGAATCCAGAACTAACCAGACCAATGGAATGCAAAGTAACAAGAACATGAACCTTAATTTGGACCTTCAGGTATGAAACCTCACTGAGATACGGAGTCTTTGTGTGAAGGTACAGAGAGATTTGGTTGGTTTAACATGAGAAGAGACACCCTTTGCAGGCGGTTTCGTGCTGTTTTCTAGGATCAGAGGAAGTTAGACAAATAATCAAGCTTGGAAAGCAGCATGTTTACTGATTTGTCCACATGTACAACATGCTCAAACAGCCGGTCACTGAAGGAGCTGCCCAGTGCTGCCAGAGTCTCATACATGGAGTGGGAGTCGTTCTCCATCATGGATGCCAGCTTTGCTAACATTCTTCTGGCTCCCACCACCTGAACTGGGTCTAAGGTGCTTCCAGGACCGAACTGGCCTTCTTTGAGTTTCAGTCTCTTCCTGTCTGCCGTCAAAATACTGCTACCCCAGCTGACCACTCCAAACACAATACTGAGACGTAGAAGGTCCTCAAGAGTGCTCTCTGCACTCCAAATGACCTCAGTTTTCTCAGTGGGCGGAGTCTGCTCTGGCTTCTTTTGTAAAGGGACTGTTTGCTCTCTTTCTTTGCTAACACAGTGATTAAATTTCAAAATAAAAGTCCTACGAAGGGATAATACTGATACATAATAATAAAAAATGTTCAGTTTAATTTTATTCGGACCACCGTCAAGTATTTTGAAGAACATATTATAAATATCCTGGTCAATCACTACAAATAAGTAATCGAAAGCACTGCATTTTCAGCCCAAAAAGCTGTGGATGATGAATTTCCAACAGATCTCTGAGATGCAGTGTTTTTTAGTCCTTGTAAGAAAAACAACCCCACAAAATTGTAGGTGGAAGTAATACTTTTATCAAAACATAGTCAAATTCATGGGGTTTTGAAGGTCACGCACGAAGGAGTTCACATAGAGAAGGATTAGAGTCAGAGATAGCGAGAGTCCACTGCCTGTAGGAGGAAGGTTTTGGGAAGGCGTGTGGTTGATGGTGCCTGAGAATGAAAGAGGAAAAAGAACTTCTCAGATAATCCTTTCAGTCGAGATCACGAGTGCGAGTGAAACGGTTGTCACGCATGTTTGTATATGTTTGTAAATTCTGGTGATGGTTGGTTGGAGTTTGCAGGTATTTGCAGGTGTTGTGTACTTTTCAGGTGCGGGAGACGGCCATATCAACCCTGGTGGAGGTGTATCGGCACGTAGGAGAGCGAGTGAGAGCAGACCTGAGCAAGAGAGGACTGCCAGCTGCACGGTCAGTCTGTCACTCTTACACTCGCTGCACGCTGATAATGACACACAGTACATACAAACATACGCAGAATTATTTGTGGTCTGATGTATCAAATAGAGCTGCAACAAACAACGAATCTATTGATTATTTAAAGTAAAGTTATCAAATAACTCTAATGTAGATGTCCAGACGGTAAAGATGATTAACATATTCTAAAATTAACTACTTCTTTCCTTTCTTCTGAACTTATTATAAATCATATATAAGATCAGTAGAATTACACTATTCTCAAATTTAACTCAAGGATTTGCAAAGTGGCAGCAATAAAATTAAAAAGTAAACAATTTTCCTTTCGTTTTTCTGATCTGCAAAAAATGAACCAGAACTTTACTAATTTACCTCCTGATTGACTCTTCGTATTGAAAGATGGGACGTTATCTCTAATCAGCCTGCTGATTAGCTCTTTTTGTTGAGAGGTGGGCTTTTAAAGGCAGATAGAAGTTTCTAAAGTCAGCATGTTACAAAGCTAAGCGGTTCTGATCCATCTGTTTCCATTTAACTAAATTATGGCTGAAATAACGGGAGATCAGCCCCTTGATAACGCTGATAAACGATGTAGATGTTGGGTTTGCTGGCGACCCGCTCAAAAACGTTAAGCTGCTCAAATAGACAAAACACACCCTACGATGGTCAGCTAGCTGGTTAGTTGAGGAGTGTAATGTATGTTGCCTTTGATTGTGATCATACTTGGTGTTGTTGGTCAAGCTGCTGGGCGTGTAGGCCAATCAGCTTGGTCCAGTTTGTTCATAGTGGTGGAACGTGTTCATCGTTTTGGATCGGAGTGCTTGCAGTGTGCATGTAAACACAGATTCATCAGGTTGTCGAGTAGAGTGTAGAATAGAAACACCCAGGTCTGATGTAGAATCTGATTGAATTCAGTCGGATTGGGAAAAGTCTTTACATGTAAACGTATCCTGTGTTTTTTGTAACTGAACACGTGTTTGAGAAGCTGTAACGTAGAAGAAACAACGCTTTCCTGATGCGAAAGTCTCGTCCACCTCGTCTTCTCAAATTTGCAGACGCTGCGTTATCTTGGTGCCTAGAGGATTTCCCTGGAGATGTTAAAAATGTTGAGTGTGCAGTTCTTACAGAGTGAACATGGCTTGGGCATGCCACTTAAACACCGTACACGTCTGCCTGTGTTCCTGGTTCTTCACAAGGTCATCAAGTGCACTGGGGAAGTTTGGCATTCATGTCATGATGCAGCTACTCAGGTTCTGAAAACGTACACCACATCTCCACCCTCGTGCTTTACTGCATCCGTTGGATCTTAAAGTAGTAGGTCTAAAGCAGAGCTGCTCACTCTGAACATATTCCTGCAGATACGTTCTTAGAAATCATAATATACCCTCCAGCAGTGGTTTTCAGTCCTCGTGTCTTTATGTCCTGGCATGTAAGCCTTGTATCTCCATACTTGCAGTTTGTCACTTCTTGACTATTTTAGTCTGGCCAATAGAAATGCTCCCAAAGGACTACGAATTAGGTCATTGGGTAACGTAACCTTTTCCGGCATGAATTATCACAAATCGGGATTTTTTTTTTCATAAACAAAAAGGCTGATAAAATTATTGAACTGTGTGTGTCCGTGGGCTGTTATTCCTAGTTGGTCAATGCAAATGACTAATTTTTAGGTCATCAACCATTTAAAGAGTATAAAAGTAAGACAGCATAATCCTGTGTTAGTCCCACAGAAGGCAAATTCACATACATTTTAGAGTATTGAGAGTTATTTTTTATAAAAATACTGTAATTCACTCTTCCAGATGAAGCACAATCGAGTTTCAAAACTGAAAATAGTCATTTGTTGAATTTGCAGAATTAAAAAATCACATTTAATGAAATCAAAAGCTATTTCAATAAAGTATCTTAACAGGTGATGTTGCATGTTAACGCAGGACCCCTTGTTTGAAGTCATCTTCGCAGTGATTGCGTCGAGTTTTTGAGACAGTTTCTGCTCTGATTCCTTTGCGGGATGTTAGAACAGCCTCCCAGAGCTGCTGTTCTGATGTGAACTGTAATCATGTACTTCTAACACTGCAACCATTTCTGCTTGTGAGCTTTGGTGAGGGATGGCCAAATAGTTGATTTATGCACAATAGCAAGCCTTTGGAGGATCCTACACCTTGAGGTTTGTGTGAATCCAGAGGCACCAGCAGCCTCAATCTGTTAGCATTAATCTGATGAATTCCTGTGGTCACCCTGCTCTTTAAATATCAGCGTCGTCCATGAAATAAAACCCAGATCCGTTGACTGCTGCTGACCTTCTTTGCTGGAGGGCGAGGCTTCTCTAGAGACACACGACCTGGCATGCACCGTACACACGCAGCGGCTAATTCCATTATAATGCCAAGTGGACATTATGTGTAAATATAGTTAAAAATAGCAATTATAGTAATTTTCACATTGTATGTTTCACATTATATATCATCATATATCACCATTCACCTCAAATATTTTGGAATATGATTTTATTTATTGATTTCTGGTCCTTATCATCCGGCCCTGGTATCGGCCGTGCACATAGATCCATAGCGTTTGCACACAAGGGAAATTTATCCCACCCATGCAGTAAAACACACACACGTGAATACCCACACTAGGGGGCAGTGAGCACACATGCCCGGAGCGGCAGGCAGGCTTTTCCGTAGTTGGGGAGTTAACTGCCTTGCTCAAGGGCACTTCCCTCATGTCCTGCCAGTTCAGGGAATTCATACGTAATTTGTAAAATACCCTTAAAAGTATTCATTACAGTACTCAACCCTAACCTGTATCATACGTATTGTATGTAAACAGCCCTTATATCAGTGATACGGCTCAAGTGCGGTTTCAACTTCTGTGTGATGAAGCCTGTGTCCTCAAATGAAGTCGGGGTCTTTCTGGGCTGCGACCGTTCGGAGCGTTTGACTGCTGCGAGTGTTTGTGTGCCGTGCTTTTCCCTGTGGAATTCTGTTGCATCACATAATACAGATATGACTAGATCTGATTACTCGGGGCCTAAGAGGAGGGTGTATAAACCCTGTGTGTGTGTGTGTGTGTGTGTGTGTGTGTGCGCGCGTGTGTGTGTGTGCGCGTGTGCGCATGAGGGCCATAATACTTGCTTCAAGGAGTCTGTGCCTTCTCAGCGCATTCACAACTGAGAAATGGGACTGGACAGAGAGAGGGTTATAGAGAAATGGAGCGGGAGAAAGAGGACACATTTTGTTGACATGGTTACAGACTGAAAGGCTGGCCTGTGGAACGTGTCAGTCAAAACAAGAACGAGGCAGACTGAAGGGCAGCTGAAGCAGGACGAGAGAGGGAGGGAAAGGACAACCAGGAGAGGGGAAATATGAGAGTGTGTACCTCTGTCTTTAGTCCTCTCTGAGAACTAATGTTTTTATTATCAATAATATAAACGAAAAAGAAAAAATGAAAAGAAAAAATGACCTATATTTCAGATTGTTGAGGTGATGCTTGGCTATCACACTATTTTTATGGTGTGGTTTTGTGTTGGCTTTCCTGGTCAAAATGTCTGTTATACATTGTTCCTCTCCTTTGACCCTGATCTTCAGTGGTCAGGACCCAGTAGGACCACCACAAATCAGGTATTATCTGGGTGGTGGGTCATTCTCAGTTTTTAAACCCCTCCATTTCACTGCTGGACTGAGAATAGTCCAACCAGAAGTATCCAGCCATGTCTTGTGAGGATGACCAACACAAACTGCAGAAACAGATGAGCTACTGTCTCTGATTTTACATCTACAAGGTGGAGACACTCGGTAGGAGTGTCTGATAGCGTGTAATTATAGAACTGCAGTACAACGTGCTCCTGTATGGTAAGAAGAGCTGATGCAATGGACAGTGACGGTGGTCACAATGTTATTGCTGGTTGGTGTAAGCGATTAAAAGATGACTTGGTCTCCAAAAGGTGTAAGGTTGAGCAGGATACGTTATAATTAACGTTTTAAGCATTACTCGTTCTGTCTTCAGTGGGTGTTTCTTCCACAAGTTGGCAGCGTTCAGCCTGTATGAAGAACCTGAGGTATCTGTGCCATGTCCAACGAAACGAAATGCCCCCTAGACCACCTCCGTACTGAGAAATCCAGCTAAACGCTGGATATGAAGTAAATATTTACCTTTGTACTGGTTATACTGGTTTTGTACTGGAGTAATGTAACTTAGTCACAGAGAACCCACTGGAAAAATGACTTTACCCCACCTCTCCATGAATAGGGCAGTATACAATCAAAAGACTCACAACCAACTGTGTGTGTGTGTGTGTGTGTGTGTGTGTGTGTGTGTGTGTGTGTAAGTAAGGGGGAGGAGCAGGCTCAGTCATCTTGTCTCTGAGCTGCTGAGCTCTGGCCCCTCCCACTGCTGTCTGTTCCAAGCAGGAGGTTATGTAAAGGGGAACAGAATCCCTAGGCTGTCACAGATACACACACACACACACTCTGACATGCAGTTTGTCAGCCCTGCGCTCACACACATGCACAGCATTCTGTAGGATTTGGCCACGTTTCTAAGCCGCGCATACAAAGGAAAGACGAAGATGTGTGTGCAGGTGGGTGGGTTGATTGCTCGTTTCCTTGCTCTCGTTCTTCGCTCATTCCTTTTCTTTCTCTTGCTCTGCTGGCTGCATCTTATGGCTCTTCTCTGACAAGCTTCCCCTTTCTGTGTCTCTGTCGCTGCACCGTTTTAGACACAAAGGGAAGAATTGTACCCAGGCTGCAGTAAAAGGGGGATCGGGGGAACCGTGTGGGTCTGAGCACCGTCTGCGTTTCTGCGTATGTGAGAATAACATGGCTGAGCCGTCTAGACTGCGATCATTTTAGGACACATGCTTAGTCCCTCTCTGCTCCCCTGCAGACGTGCACTCTTGGGCAAGACTCATTATTTTGTCTTCTAGTTGTGTGGCCTAATTATGTCCATAAGCATAAATGTCCTTATTTCTTGCATCTTTGCCTTTGTTTCAGGTTAAGGAACCTTAATTCATTAAAATGCCCAATATAAGAGTGACGCTCCCTTTTCATGGTGTTAGTCATGGTTTGTTTAAACTCTGGACAAGGAGCTCCTTGGCAACATGCAAGAAGCTAATATCAAAAGCTGGTTTACTTCCATTTTATTAATCATTCGATTCAATCGTTTTAACGGGAGCATTCGATTTAATCGACCGTTTAGCCCCGCCTCCTTTCTCTTTGCGGTTCTGGAAAGCTGCTTCCCAAACAGCATAACTTTAAGTTTGCCCGAGTGCGCCGTTATTTATTGTGACCAACATTAAAACATTGCAACTGCGGTGTTGTTGTGTCCACTACAGCCCTCATCCACAGATTCAGGTTCTATGAGAAAGTGAACAGTAAAAATGGAGGCGGTTTTTGGATTTCTGTGACGACATACAACAGGTGCACTAACGTTTCTACCGTCACTAATCAGTAGCCAGCAAATGCAGAAGCAGAGCATTTCATTTTAATAATGTATTTCTGCGCTGAGTTCTTTAGTGATGATCAGTATTCTTTTATTCGTCTTCCTTTTTGTTACTGCTATCTTTTCTCCGCCTGTTTATTATGGTTTATATTTCCTCCCTCGCGCGTAATACATTACAGATAAACATAGTTACAGTCCTCCGAAGAGGGAGGAGAAGGCGGACCCCAAAAAAGGATAGAATGGAACCATGTAATAATCATTTAAAGTGAAGACAGACTTGAGGCAGAGTACAGGTGTCCTAATGACGCTGAGTGAAGATGCAGTGCAGACACTTCGGTATCGGGTACAGTCGTGCACATGGTGAGAGAGGAGACGTGAAGTGCAGCTGCAGGTTCGTGCAAAATTCCACAGCTTAACAGCTCAATGTTCATCGCTGAGGGGCAGAAACTGGTCTCAAGTCTAGCTGTCGGTTCTGATTCCAGACCTGGGCGGAGTCTGTTTGGCAGACGGCAGTGCTTTATGTTCGTTGCATAGGATGGTGTGTGTTTCATACTGTTTTCCTAAAATTTGATTGGTTTGCGGGGACAGCAGCCTAAAAAAGAAGAGAGGCTCAGACCTCCTTCTCCCCAGCCATCTCTTTCAGCTCTTCTGGGGGGATTCCAAGCCGTTCCCAGGCCAGCAAAGAGAGATAATCTCTCCAGCATGTCCTGGGTCTTCCCCAGTCTGACATGCCCGGAACACCTCACAAGGGAGGCGACCAGGAGGCATCCGAACCACATCCCCAAACCGTCTCAGCTGGCTTCCCTTAACATGGAGGAGCAGCGGCTCTTCTCCCAGTTCCTCCTGCATGACTGAACTCCTCACCCTGTCTCAGGAACTCATTCCCTGCCCAGAGAGGGCATTCCACCGTTTTCCGACTGAGTACCTGGGTCTCAGATTGTGAGGTGCTGATTCTTATCCCAACTGCTTCGTACTCAGCTACAGTCTGATCCAGCGAGAGCTGGAGGTCCTGATCAAGCCAACAGGACGTCATGAAATCCTGAGGCCGCCTAATCGGACACCCTCCGCCATTTGGCTACGTAGAAAAATTCTGTCCATAAATACTACAAACAGAATCTGTGACAAAGCGCAGCCCTGACAGAGTTCAACTGGGAACCAGTCTGACGTACTGCCTGCCATGTAAACCAGGATCCTGCTCCGTTTGTACAGGGACTGGATGGCTCAGCAACAAACCCAGTACTCCGCTCCTGCAGTCCCATCAGCCGGACTCTTTTCCAGTACGCCTGCATAGACTTTTCCAGGGAGACACAGTACTTTAATTACCTGATAGTTGGAGCAACCCTACGATCCCCCCTGATGTCCATACGATGTTGCAAAGACATTTCAGCCAGGACAGTCCCACAACAACCAGAGCCTCGTGAAACTGGTGCCCTGCTACCAAGGACTAACTACTTCGGTGACCACACCCTGTGTATGGACAAGTCCCTGTCCCCAGCAGCCACACTCTGCTTCCTTATCCTGTATCATCACACTATGTCTGGTCTGTCACGGACCCTGGGAGACCCTACCAGGGGCTAATGCCCCTGAGAACATGGCTCCTAAGGCCACTCAGGCATGGAAACCCCTCGGCCACGACCAGGTGGTTATCCAAGGAGGGAACAACATTTGTAAACCATGTTTTGTGATGCATAGGCTCTTGCCCAGCTGCCACACTACACTATAATAACAGTGATCATAACTCTCATTGTCAAATGAGGTGATTGGAGTTCAGTGATTGACTTTGTCCATGAAAATTACGACCAAATTTGTTGTCTCCTAATTTAATAATCAATTAGTTGGAGACCTCACACAATGGTGATGTCATTCGGGACCCACATGATTCAGTCACATTCAGGTTTAACCCTTACAGTGTGGAATAAAGTTCTACTGTCACTATTTCTTTTTAAAACAATGGGTGCAAAACTGCAGCGCAAAGAGCTGATCAGCCTTTGGTTACGGAAAAAGTCCCACCCTTCAACAAAAAGAGCCAATCAGCTTGCCGGTTACTTGTGGCAGCTCTGCCCAAACAGTGTGAAATGAGGTCACGAATTACTGTAACACAAAATACTTTCAGACTGAAAGCTAAAAGGAACTGATTTACACATTCTGTTGATGCTACTTTGCACAAGTTTGGTTTTACATTTTAACTTTTAACTTATTTGACTATCAACACAGTCATTTGTCGCAGCCCTAGAGGTGAAGTGGACGGGGTACATGCAGTGTAAGGACGTAAAGGGGTTGGGCGTACCTGACGATGTCGCTCTACTTGAATACTTGGCTCAGTGATCTAGAAGACAAGGAACTCTTGAGTTGTTGACAGATTTGACTGATGCACTAGGAATCTTAATAGGCGTGTGACTTTCTGTCTGCTGAAGTCTACAATATTCCCCATTGTTTCCTCGATTTTAAGTGTGAGGCTGTTGTCATGGCGACGCCCCAGCAGCTCTGCTAGCTCCCTCCTCCTGGCAGCTTTGCTGCGGTTGCTGATTAGAGTGGTTGTCGTGGTGTCATTATCAAACTCGATGATTGCTTGAGTAAAACGCAGATCAGCCAGCTGCATGTAGTTGCCTTGTGTTTAGGATTTTGTTTCCCAGACTTTACAGCAGTAATTCGCAAACCTCCCTGAGGCCCAGTCTACAGAGTTCAATCACCAGCTTTCCCAGCATGATTATCCTGAAGTCAGCCAACACGCAGAGCGATATTGTGTCTGAAATTGAAGACAGGAGTTTGGTTTGCTGTGTGTTAGAGCCAATATACTCCGTTTCGCTTTGTCATTATGAACACAATGAACCTGGATTCGTCACTAAACGTTGCGTTCCTATTTGCCGCCACCTCCTAACCAGCTTGGTTGGAGCAGCTTAGATGGTGGCAATTTGTCAGAACTGCCACCCTGCTGCTTTCAGTCCAAGGAGGCGCTCCTCTCAAAGTCTGTCAACTTGGTTAAATGTCCGACAACTACCCAAAAGTAGCCTCTGGAAGCCTTTTTATGGGGCACATTTACAGCACATTGAGCCTGTTTTACTAATCTTGGCCAGGCTGGCTTATTATCCTTGATGGAGCAATGAATTCTGAATGATACATCTGTCTGTGAGCTGAATCTCAAGAGAATGTGGATCATGCAGAAAGACAACGACCCTAAGCACATTCTACCACATTCTACCAAAGTTCAATAGAAATATTGTAGAAGGACCTGAAGCAAGCGGTTATGAGAGAAACCACCAGCATAACAGAGCCGAAGCTGTTTTGTATGGAGGAATCAACAGTTAGTGCCCAGTAAGGGTGGGCACAGCAGATACTGAACGCAAAGGTTCACATACTTTAGCCACTCACAGATGTGTGATATTGGATCTCTTTCCTCAATAAATAAGCGGGAAAGTGTCGTATTTTGTGTTTGTTTGATTTGATTCTCCTTTTACACTTTTAGAATCTTATGAGGGTTTTGGGTAAAAGTTATGCAGAGGGTTTACAATCATTTGAGCACCACTGTAGTCCTTTAGAACACCGTGAAAACAGTCTGATGGTTTCTCAGACGAGGCACCTGGCTTGAGTTTACGATTAATCCCTTAATAATTTAATTTTTCATAATTTGGCATTTAGTTGTTCCGTTTAAAGGCATTTTTCTGATTGTTGCTGTTTTTGCGACTTCATAAAAACCCACTTTTGAATATTAAACATTTTTTCTGACCAACCCCAATATTAACATTTATAAAACCCCAATATTAACATTTATAAAACCCCAATATTAACATTTATAAAACTTCACTCCCAGCAACAGACACTTTCTCAGATTGTTTCTGCTCTGGCTGTTCGTAGGCGTGAGAGTTGACAGCGAAACAAATCAAACCAATTGCTGGTTGCTCGTTAATGTGTATTGTTTTTGGGATTTGGGAGGGAGCCGTCGTGACTGCAGCCCACCTCGCAGCTCTGTCTTGCTGTGTTTAATCCGTGTCCCCCGAATGCCTCTGTGATATTCATCCTGTTCCTCTTTGCTTTACAGGTTGCAGACTATTTTGAGCCGGTTTGATGAAGTGCTGAATTCTGGGAACATGGCTCTCAGCCTCAGTCAAGGTAAGGCAGCATTAGAAAGATTGAGCTGGAGATTGCTGGCATTGAGAAGCTAAGCTTCACTGCCATCGCCGTATAAATCGTTTTTAATTATCGAGCCCTTGTCAGGCAGCCTGGCCACTTTCTTTGATTGGAGTAAAGTGTGATTCAAAGAGGAATTATATTTTACGGAGCGATGAGGACTCTGGGATTATTGATACTGTGAGCCACTTGATTCCACAGTCACCTGAATTGAGGTGAAGGTGATGAGTTGTCAGTCAGATTGGAGGGTTTATATATTAAAAGGAAATTAATGATTTTTCATTTGTTTTATTTAAAAAAAAAAACTTTCAAGCAAAGCCAAAAATATGTATTATCGTATTTTCTGATCACACGTCAGCCATGATCAGTGATTGCTGACGTAGCCAGCTTGTTGTTTGATTAGCATCTCTCCGTATTGACACGACAGTCAGCGGCTGTTCCTCCAGGACCATGAAGACTGCAGAGAAAAGGGGTGGTGCTGCTGGTGATGCTCTTTAGACTGATTTACCCTACTGGGTGGTGGTAAGGGAACCGGTCTAGTGACTGGAAGGTTGCCCATTTGATTCCCTGAACTGGTAGGACATGAATGAAGTGGCCTTGAGCTACACTCGACTCCCCAGCTGCTCCGAAAGTAAATTTGATGTACAGATTTTCCTGGGTTTCTCCGTTTCAACTGATGCTCAAACTGTTACCAAGTACAGGAGGTAGAAGTCCCTTCGATTTTGACACTTTACTCTGTTTTTGGTGACCAGAGTGTGACCACATATTAGGGCATGCCCAATGTAAATACTTGTGTGCTCCAGTAATCAAGGTTTTCCGTATAGTAAATCCAGCGTTCCCGGCGTGTTTGAGTGTTCCGGGATTTTTGACTTTCCACCGCGACCTCTGTTGTGCTGTTTGGCTGATGTAGAGGGAGGTCGAAAGACGTAGATATTCGGTGAACTTGTCCAGTAAGCTGCGTCGGGGGGAGCGGGTTAGGGAGAGCCGTGCCTGTCACCGCTTTTCCCTGACACGACGTGACAGAAAGAGAGAGCGAGAGAGAGAGGGAGCGAGGGAGAGGGGGAACGAGAGTGAGTGTGAAAGAGCCTCTTCTCAGGAGCATTGCAGCCATGGCAGTTGGTGACGATGGAGATGGTGAGTGTTTGGATTCTGTGAGTTTGTCAGAATGAGCATTTCGTGCTGTTGGTCGTGTCAGCCGTTCGTATGTGTGTGGACGTCAACGTGTACCGAGTGTGTGGCTGTAAAGTGCACAAAGCAGCTTGCTGAGAGCGCGAGAGAGTGATCGCGGGGTCTCTTAGTGGGGCTTCTCTCTGGGCTGAAAGCTCGTCTCTGTGAGGATGTTTGACCTGAATGTTGATTGTAGTGACTGAGTGCTGGTGTGTGTTGTAGACCTGTTGGTTTCTGCGTCACCGAGTTTCGTCCCTGCAGAGAAAAGCGTGACCCGGTTTTCAGGCCGTCTTCCGATTCTTACACTCGTTTGGAAATGAGTTTGTTTGTGTGTTTGTAGGTTTTATGTACGTGTTGACACTCGGGCTATATAAAGCTTTACTGTCTGTGTTGCTTCTTGGCAGATGACCTCACTTCCTCTGTCTAATCCTGCTAAACAGATCAGATTATATTGCCAATTAAGTTGCAGAGCATGCAGCTCAGCTGCTCGGCTGCATCGCTACGGAAACCCTGTTAAATCAGTCTGATACGGATACACTGGAGCAGATTCAGGAAAACAGAAACGCAGTGAAACGAATTTCATGTTTGGAAGAAAGTGGTCGGTTGGAAGAATGAAGCTTGATTTCCAGGTTTGTCCTGAACGTCCCAGCCAGTGCATGGATGCAATTCCGTCACCAGGTTTACCATCATTAAAGAGCAGCAGCAGTGAAATCACTGAGAAATCAGAAACACTGTCTGGTAGCTGGTTGGGTGTCTCAGCGTAGCGTCGGGTTTAATTCACTTGACGTGACGTCAGCAGGGAAAAGTGGTCCGACTTAGAAACGGTGCTACTGCTGAAATACGTGAGCGCCACAGTTGTGATGTTGGGGGAGGCTTCTAGCCAGCATGTTAACGTCATGCTAACAACAAAGCTGGCATGTTAATGTTGTGTTAACGGTTTCAGTCAAGGATTGTTGCTAGCCCTGTAATGTTGCAGGAGGCCGGTAGCCAGTATGCTAACACCGAACTAGCGATTTTGATTGTGGGATGTAGCCAGGGTGCTAATGTTATGCTTGCAATCGTGAGCAAGGTAGGTATCTGATCACACGTCAGCCATGATCAGTGATTGCTGACGTAGCCAGCTTGTTGTTTGATTAGCGTCTCCGTAAAATGACCCGCTTGGGCTTATGTCACGACAGTCAGCGGCCGTTCCTCCAGGACCATGAAGACTGCAGAGAAAAGGGGTGGTGCTGCTGGTGATGCTCTTTAGACTGATTTACCCTACTGGGTGGTGGTAAGGGAAGCGGTCTAGTGACTGGAAGGTTGCCCGTTTGATTCCCTGAACTGGTAGGACATGAATGAAGTGGCCTTGAGCTACACTCGACTCCCCAGCTGCTCCCGGGGCACCATGGATAGGGCTGCCCACTGCTCTGGGCACATGTGCTCACTGCCCCCTGATGTATGAAATTACAATTGTGTGTGTGTGTGTGTGTGTGTGTGTGTGTGTGTGTGTTTCACTGCATGGTTAAATGTGGAAGGTTAACGTTTACTTTAGTTCAAAATCACTCATCTAGGACTAAAACTCATTCGTGTCCAGGCTGCTCTGACCTCACTTGACCCACTCATTTCCGACAGACCAAAAAGTGTATGTGCATTAACTGTTAAATCAGTCTCGCTCCGATCTCCACGTTGCTCGCTGAATCTACCACAGGGGATGTGGGTTCCCCCTGTCGTCATGGAAACAGCCTTTTCAGAGGGAGCCCCCCCCCCTTTCCTCGTTTTTCCCTCCCTTTATTTCTGCGCTCTTCACCCTGTCCACACTTTCTCATCCTCTCGCCCTTCTTTTGATCACCCTCTTCCTCTCGTCCTCACTCCGTGCTTTTGTTTGTCTGTATGTGGTGTGTTTGGACACGCCCACCAGCTGAGACAAAGGCAGATTATGCTTGTATGCTAATAATGGCTCGGGCTTCGCCTGACACACACTGAGCCTTTTCACGGAGTGCTGGTGGGATCAGAATCTGTAATGTTGACGGACCTTGGCTTGGTAGTAATGGGGTCACACTCTCCTCGTCTCACCCCCCTCCCCCCCCCACCCCTGTCTCTCTCTCTCTCCCTCTCTCTCCCTCTCTCTCTCTCTCTCTGTCTCTCTCTGTGACTGTGTCTCTCTCTCTCGCAAACACACACACACACACACACACACACACACACACACACACACACACACACACACACACACACAAAAAAGGCTGTGTGTCGTGTGTAGGGGAGTGGCTCCCCAATGTTGTCATCCTTTATTTATTTATTTAAATAAATATATTAACATCTGTAGCCGTGTGTGTGTGTGTGTGTGTGTGTGTGTGTGTGTGTGTGTGTGTGTGTGTGTGTGTGTGTGTGTGTGTGTGTGTGTGTGTGTGTGTGTGTTCTTATGAGCTCTGTTGATGCTAATTATTTTGGCCAGAGCTCCTCCACACCAAAAGGGCTCATTTGCATTCGAGAAGCATCCTCAGATCTCCAAGCTGACTGGCTGGTAAAAGATGATGTCATCACTCATCTGATTGGCTCTGTGAACACCTTGCGAAGGAGGGGCGAAGGGACAAGAGGAAGAGAGGAATAACGGGTGGACGGAGGGAGGGAGGGAAGGGAGGAGGTGAGAGAGCGCTATAGAGTGAGTGAAGGAGAGAGGGGGGGAGTGAGCGAGAGGGAGAGAGAAGATGCCGACGGGCTGCAGGGTGGAGGTTCCTGAGAATCACGCCAAGTGTGTGGATGTTCTGCCGCTGTGAGACCTGCTATCATGTGAACGCCGGCTTGGGCGTTGCCTCGGATACGAGAGAGAGAGGAAGAGAGGGAGCAAAGGGCGCTCACTGTCAGGCATGAGGCGCCTCATCTGCAAACGCATCTGTGACTGTGAGCGAGCGTTTGGTGCATCTTCTGTGTCTGTATCTGCATGAACGTCCACCCAGCAGTGGACAGAGTACATACTGGACTGGATGTGGAATAGGGTGTTGTCCAGCGTTTGTTGCCATGGAGATTTCTCATTTTCTTCAGAGCCAAGACCTGGTTGTCAGAGCTACAGGATGTCTGCGTTCAGCTAGCTGTGTGTTTGCCTGGCACAGGCTGTGTGTTGTGTAGGGTGTGTGTGTGTGTGTAGGGTGTGTGGGTGGATGTGGAGGCTGTTTTGAGATATTAAAGGCAGTCGTCTTTGTTTAGCTCTGTGAGAATATGACTGTGAAGTGTTCAGCCTTTGTCGGCTTGTGATTGTTTGGCTTTAACAGGCGTCTGGACAAGAGTTTGACCACGACGGTTCCAGACGTGCCTCGGTTTTCTCTGCAGTGATCAATAAAACCTTCGAGTCGTGTAGATCGACATTTCTAAAAATGAGAATAATGAAAAGGAAATCTGAGGTCTTCAAAGTGTTCAGTGATTTGTACCCCGTGTCTAAACTGGTAGCTTACTGCAAGAAAGTAGAGAAAGTTGTCTGACCCGAGTTTGGCCCGTCACGATAACGGTTTATCACAAATTAGTGTGATCAGTGATCACATAATATAATGGTGCTGTCATGTGATACGTTTAATCATCTAATTAATTAGACCCTGTGAGCAACCCATTCATACGTGTGCATTATGACAACACGAATCAGGATTTTATGAACAAAACCAGTTTTTCTTTACAAATAAATGAAGAAAAATGAGCTTTTAATGCTGAAGAACCAATATTATACCAAACTAATAGATAGATACATAACTAATTAACTAACTACAACATAATAATTTAATTAAAACTAACTCAATAAGTGTGATTTGAGTGACATTGGATGAATGACCATCGTGCATGAAAGGGTTAATGAATCGTATTAATCCCTCTTTCTTGCCAGTTAATTTCCATGTTTTTGTAACTAAAATGCTGATAAACGAGTCCTTTGGCACATTTACACGTACTATCGACGACTGATGTGTCTGTAATAACAGTTTGTATTTGGACGATATATTGCCCCAAAAATGATTGCGATAAACGATAGAATTTCCATTTTAAGACTTTTTATTTTTAGCAATAATTAAATATTTAAATATTTTTAAATGTGAAATAAATAAAACAAATAAAATAAGACCACTGTTGACAGACTGGTTTAGTCCTAATTTTCGTTTTCCACTCGTGTAGATGTTTGTTTTTGTTGTGTTTTTAACGGATTTTTATGGAAGCACGTGGCAGATCATTACGATGACCGATGACGTAATGATCGTAAGAGCTCTGATCCAGTACACGCCAGTGAATTTCCCTCGTCTTGGTTTAGATCCTTCATGTGTTTTAAGCTCCTGTTGTGTCGCTGTTGCAGTTCATCTCCATTTCTTCTTCTTCAGATCGCAGCTTCGATGACGACGACTCGGTGGATGGAAGCCGGCCCTCCTCGGCTCAGGCAGCTTTCAAAGTGCCCAAGGTGCCGAAGAAACCTGCGGACTCGGCCAGCAGCTCCAGGAGACCCAGCGCGACGGGAGCTGCCAAAACGGGTAAGCGGCAGAGTTTCCATATTGCACTCGCAGCGAGGAGCAGTGGGGTGGCAGTGGCTCAGCAGTTACAGGGTTATGCCAAAGCTGTAAATGCCACGACCAGCAGGGGAGTGATGGGGCCGGTTGAGGTTAAACCATGCTGGGTCAAACTAACTTCACTGTATCTCCTAAACCTGACCAGAAGCTCACTTCCTGATTTAAGCCCAGTTTAAACTTTGAGGAAAGAGTTGCATGGAGTTGTAGAGGTTCCTAATGGTGTCCTGTGATGATCCATCCCATGCAGCTTGAATGTTCTCACTCAGTTTTGCAGATGGTGTGGTAGGGGTGGAGTGTTGATAGAGCGTCCAGTAGCAATCCCATACATGTTCAAACAGGGACAGGTCTGGAGATGAGACCGACCACGGCGTAGTATCCGTGTCTTCAAGACGAGATCTTGAGACGGCAGCAGTATGTGGTCGAGCGTCGTCCTGTTGGAACAGAGCACCGGCGTGAGTGTTCAGAACAGGTCGAACCACTGCAGAACTTCATTAACGTCATGTTGGTCTCAAAGTGCCTGTAATGAAGCCCAACGGTGATCTGGCATCGTACGAAATCGCACCATGACCAAGACTTCTGGACGTGTGAGGACATACCGTTGATCTTGGTGTCTCCCTGCACAGATTTGTTGGTCATTTCAACCAAGACGTCTGGCACGACTGCAATTCCGTCTGGGTGCCGCTATTCTGTGAAGATGAGAATCTATATAACCAAGCTGTTTGGAGACCTGATTGGAAGTGTTTGATTAGGTATTCAGTGACCATGAGGTGACCACTTTGTACTTTAGCATCTCAGTAGAAAGAGCAGCAGCTCTACGGTGCAGCAGTGCTGCTACAGTTTGAGTAAAACCAGCAGATAGCGCACAGCGTGCTGCGGACAGGTCCAGAGTAAAGAGAAAGGGAAGAATTGATCGGACATGGCTCTGTAGAGGAGTGGCGAAATGGATCGGCTCTTAGAGGCCAGCTCAACTCAGATGAACCTGGAGATGGTTGAAATCCAACCTGTGACTCAGTTTTACTGATGCATTATTAAGGACATTTCAGAGGTTATTAGTTGAATAATTGACTGTCGAAATCAAAGGACATCGAAACACTGGTCCAGTTTGTTCTTTCCATGATCAGAAATGCTCTTTTTGTAGACTTACTGGGAGTACTTCAGAGTATTTCAGTACATTCAGTCGTTTTCTTTCAGCTGCTCCCTTTAGGGGTCACCACAGCGGATCATCTGCCTCCATCTTGCCCTATCCCCTGCCTCCTCCACTGTCACACCAACCATCTCCATGTCCACCTTCACTACATCCATAAACCTTCTCTGAGCTCTTCCTCTTCTCCTTCGGCCCGGCAGCTCCATCTCCAACATTCTCTTTCCAATATATCCACTGTTCCTCCTCAACACATGTCCAAACCATCTCAACCTGGCCTCTCTGGCTTTATCTCCAAACTGCTCCACCTTCACTGTCCCTCTGTCCTGCTCATTTCTAATCTTGTCCATCCTCATCACTCCCAACGAAATCTCAGCATCTTCATCTCCACCACCTCCAGCTCCGCCTTCTGTCTTTTAGACAGAACCACCGTCTCCATTTCAGTTCAGTCAGTACAGACATCGTTCTTTGATTATTTCATTTCCAGTCAAATAATAATTCTTCTGGAGCTTTTTCAGAGGAGATTTGAGTCCAATCAGCAGGACCTGCTCTGGAATTCTGTAACAGTCACAGTACATTGTAAACGGAGGTCATGGGTCAGCTCAGGATATTACTCCTGCCTTGGTGTCCTTGTCTGACTTGCATGTGGAATGCTAGCGGGTAAGATACCCCAGAGGCTTTATGGAGAGCTGCCCGCATGCTTTTGATCCATAAAAGATGGCAAGACTGTTGCCTTACAGTGTTCCGGTTTAATTTCCTTTGTTTTTAACCTTCGGAGATGTTTTAAACAATCTCCAGGATCTGTTTACTTTGGATCCGTACGTTCGGGGAAATTCCCATTTTTGAATGATAAATATGCCGTTCTCAGGTTTTTCATGGCCCAGCCAGAAACAAGATCCCGGAACGGTAACTTTTTCTGGACCTGAAAGTCCAGACTGAGGTCAGAACCTGGGTTTGCGTTTGTCAGATTCAACCATAGATACATACGGGAGTCCGATCAGTTCTGATGAACACATTAAAGACCTACGTTCTCTCCTCTCGTTTATCATCTGAAATTGATGTAATTTACGTATGCCCTGCGACGTAACTGTTGCACACGCCCACATTGCGATGGTGATGCTGAATCGATATATTGTGCAGCCCTAGCATGCACTCATGTATCATAGCTGATGTGAAGCTACTGAGATTCTCCAGCTCTGGAAGCTTCTGGAAGCCTTTTAGTCAGAGTCTGCTCTCCCTGTTCTCAGCGGTTTCAGCTGCGAGTGATGTTTCTGCTTACACTGAGTGGTTTTCTTTGAGGGGGTAAGAGGTCCATCATGACTTCCCTGACACAGGATTCCCTCAGGTTTGATGAGCAAGGTCCTGAAGTCAATGTTTGTTTCTCACACACTTCAGGCCTTGTTGGGAAGCCCCTCCCCAACCTCATCCCTACTCAGAGGCTTTCAGCCCTCGGGACGTGTGAGTGGCAGGTCCGTAATGCGCAGACCAGATGCCCATTACGACTGGAGGCTGCATGTGTGTGCTTATTCTTTGGCTGGAGCCGGGTTTTGGCACTGTTGCTCCAGCAGTGCTGGTAACACGTTGAAATACACCGTTTGCTTAAATCAGATCTGCATTGGAAGGGTTTTACCCCACGAGTCGTGTAGCACATTACTGACAATGACCCAGACCTCCTGCCCCCACATACAGCATGCAGACATGCACACACAGAGTGGAAGAACCTCCTCCCTAGCAATGCAGTGGTTTCCATAGGAACAGCTCAGTGTGCACAGGTTGCTATGGAAACGGTCGCAACTGTCCGTCACTCCTGTCTGAGTAAACGTGATTCAGAAATGAGCGATCCTTCCGGAACGTTTCTCCCTTTTCTCACACGTACTAAAATCGCCAGGGCTGTTCTGTGTTGTTGTCTGTATGTGACCCTCAGTGTACTCATGTTCGGTCCACTTTGTGTCCTATATAGGTGTGTCCAAAGAGGCAGCAGCTGGTGCTGTGGATGAAGAGGACTTCATTAAAGCCTTCACAGATGTCCCTACCGTTCAGGTGACTGTAATACCCACATTCTCATGCCTATAGTTAACAGTAATGCGTTTCAGAATTCATGTGAAACTGACAGTAGTTTTCTTCTATTTTAATTTTATTGAAATCTGGCTCCGAGTGACTCGGCGCTATGATCCGAGGATGACTCGATGACTCGGGATGACTCGGATCCCGGGTCATGCTGCTTGCCATCGGCAGCCAGAGTCCAAGAGCTCAAAATTGGCCACGTGCGTCGTACCCTCCTCGTGTTGGTTGCATCGTATGTGATATGGGGAGAGTCCTAATGGTGTTGGGTAATTGGCACCTCCAAACTGGGAAAACTGGGATAAAATGTATTTGAAATCTACATAATCGGCGTGTTTCTTAACCTTCAGTCCCGCCCCTCTCTCTGATCAGTCAGAGTCTGTATGCAGGTTGAGCGTCAGCCCCGCCCCCTCTCTCTGCTCAGTCAGAGTCTGTATGCAGGTTGAGCGTCAGCCCCGCCCCCTCTCTCTGCTCAGTCAGTCTGTATGCAGGTTGAGCGTCAGCCCCGCCCCCTCTCTCTGCTCAGTCAGAGTCTGTATGCAGGTTGAGCGTCAGCCCCGCCCCCTCTCTCTGCTCAGTCAGAGTCTGTATGCAGGTTGAGCATCAGTTTATATATCAATACTGTCAGTTGTAGAGAGCTTCACACTTCTGATTGCAAAGAATTTCAAATATA
Source organism: Acestrorhynchus altus (assembly GCA_034509495.1). Classification (NCBI taxonomy): domain Eukaryota; kingdom Metazoa; phylum Chordata; class Actinopteri; order Characiformes; family Acestrorhynchidae; genus Acestrorhynchus; species Acestrorhynchus altus. The sequence goes on along the minus strand of CM067505.1, from coordinate 35,896,773 downwards.
TTCATAAATATAAAGGCATCTCCTGCAGCTCAGACTGGCGTAATCGTTTCTCTGAACTGAGGGTGAGAGTTTGGGCTTTGAGGCTTCTGTTGTTGATCTCTGAAACGTACCTGCGACTCAGAAACTGAGGTGAAATATTGTATATTGTGGTTTCGGCAGACGCGATAACTATGTGCACGATGTGTGATGCTCTTTTCTCATTTTACCTCATAGATTTACTCCACACGGGATCTGGAGGATAATCTGAACAAGATCCGAGAGATTTGCTCCGATGATAAACACGACTGGGACCAGAGAGCTAATGCTGTAAGTCACACACATACGTACACATCTGGAGTCAGATTCCGAAGAGAAAACTGCATCAGATTGATTATTATCAACTTTACTCTCCAAATAAAGACGTCTTCTTAAAAACCACTTACACTGTTTATAACGAAGATTCTGTTCATTACTGGTGTTTGTTTTTTACCTGATTTGACCTCAAATCACCGTCACCAATTAACATTTACCCTCAGTTCTGATTGAACTCGTATCTCGATTTCATAACTTTCCATTAATTGTCCAGCCCTACTTAATGACCTTCATTTTATGATGATCTTCATCTGAAGACAGTAACATGTTAAACTTGGAAAAATGTAGTAAATGAAAGGATGTTGGAGGAAATGGACATCAGGATAAATCCTCTTTGATGTGTTTTTATCGGACAGTCAATGAGAGTTTGTGTATATAGCGCTTTTTACGATGGTAGCTTTGTCACAAAGCAGCTTTGTAGAGATCCAGGTCTCTGCTGAGCAAAACAAAGAGCAGCAGTGGAGAGCAATTAAGACTCAAAAGAGGAGCCCATCCTCCTCTCGTTCAGACCCGATAGCACAGCAAAATGACAAAAACGAAAATAACTGGATGGAAAGAGAAAGATAATGGAGTTGTTGCTGAAGTGAGAGCAGGCTCTGATGTGAGCAAGGATCCCGTGGAGGACCTCATCACAGAGGGGTAATGGGGAACCAGGTCGTGCCTTAGGTTCCGTTTTACGAAATGCGTTGGATGTTACGCTTTCAGGTCTTAGCTGTTCATCTCGCTCTTGCCATCTGCAGGCCATCATGGGCCAGAGTCTGAGAGAGCACAATTGACAGTGTTCTCTTTGGATGGGTAGATGGCTCACTCCCCCACATCACACCCAGTGTGATGCTGGTCAAAACGGGCATCTGTTTTGTATCCCATTGAGGCCCAGTGCTTTCCTCTGCGTGTTGGCTGCCCGGCAACGATGCAGCGGCAGCCGAAAACGAGGCCGGCGCGGAGGAGGCATGTGCGATTCCAGTCCCAATATGGTTGAGTAATTGGTCTTTCTAAATTGGGATGAAGAGTTAAAGGTCAAAAGTACATTTTAAAATATAGATTTTTTTTAATAAGACGTCTGGTTTTCCCAAGAAAGGCCTGTTTACTGTGGGCGTTTGAGTAGCTTTGTAATCTGAGTGCTGCTGTATTTGCCTTGATGGTGTACTATAGACATGACTTTTTGGATATTTCCATATCTGCTGCATACACAGCATTTATTAATTTGGCCTATAGAACACATTGCTTTGCCCTTGAATGTTCTGTATAATATGATCTTATTATAGTAGCTTGCCTCGACTCCACCCTTTCAGCATGGCCCACTCTCCAGGACAATAGAAGGCAAGATGGTGGGTGGGACGTTTCTTTACATAGTGTGGCCACGTTCCCATGAGAAAATCTTAAGCAGGGTAGGAGTTTCAGGACGTCCCACAAAGAGTCCAGACAGCTTCTCTAGGCTGCTTTGGGAGTGCTTGGATCCATTAAAACAGGTTTTCCTGTTTGCGGTTACTGTGTTTGGCCATCTTTTCATTAGTTGGTCGGTTGCATCCTCTCCATGTGACTCGTGACTCCACTTTGTCTCTCCCACAGATGAAGAAGATCCGCTCTCTGCTGGTTGCCGGGGCGAACAACTACGACTGCTTCTACCAACACCTCCGGCTGCTGGATGGAGCGTTCAAGCTGTCGGCTAAAGACCTGCGCTCGCAGGTGGTGCGAGAGGCCTGCATCACTGTGGCGTGAGTGACGGACAGGCCTTGCACTGAAGTGCTGAGTGGACACACTGCTCAGCATGTTCAGAACATTTCCATTAGCCACCTAATTTAGTATTTGACAGCCCGACTGTCAGCGAATAGGTTGGGATGAAGGCATTTAAGTGTTGGACAGCAGCTGTATGTCACCCTTTTTTGACGTGTGTGTTTACGTGTAGACATCTCTCCACGGTGTTGGGGAATAAGTTCGATCACGGAGCAGAGGCCATCGTACCCGTGCTGTTCAATCTCATTCCCAACTGTGCCAAAGTTATGGCCACCTCTGGCACGGCGGCTATTCGCATCATCATACGGGTGAGGAAACTTCTGTGTCGAAATGCTTCACCCAGAAGGAATTGTGGGAATGCAGTGCTGTTGGGATGATGAAGGTTGGCAGGAACAATAAATAATTTAAAACTGATATGATCGATATTTTTTGATCTACACATACGGTCAGATGGTGTGGTAGGGGTGGAGTGTGGATAGAGTGTCCAATAGCACGCCACACATTTTCAATCAGGGACAGGTCTGGAGATGAGACAGACCACAGCGTAGTATCTGTGTCCAAGACGAGATCTTGAGTCGGTGACAGTATGTGGACGAGCGTCGTCCAGTTGGAATAGAGCACCGGAGTGTGTTCAGAAAAGGTAGAACCACTGGTTGCAGAACCTCACTAACGTAACGTTGGTCTGATAAAGTGCCTGTAATGAAGACCAACGGTGAGCTGGCATCGTACGAAAATGCTTCCCCCACCATGACACGAGTCACGTCTTCTGGACGTGTGACAAACCGCTGTGCTTGGTCATCTCCAAGACTCCAGATCTGACACAATACCATTGCAGTCAGCTGGTTCCTTCTGGGTGCGACTGTTTTTGCTGTGTGTTTATTGTATGAATGTTTATTTACTGAGCAGTAAATAAACGAATTCTAATCAGTGCCTGGAACTAAAACCCGACACACTTGTGGCATAACTGTGCTCTTTCTGTCAATGTAATTGATTCGTTGTGATCTGACATTGTTTGTGTGACTCTGGGTGCAGCACACACACGTGCCACGGCTGATTCCTCTCATCACAGGGAACTGCACGTCCAAGTCTGTGGCTGTGAGAAGGTAAGACGCAAGCACCACCTCAATCCTGCAGCCCAGCACTGATCTAATACACACATGCTCATTGATTTCTCTCTCTCTCTCCTCTCTACCTCTATACCTCTCTCTCTCTCCTCTCTACCTCTATACCTCTCTCTCTCTCCTCTCTACCTCTATACCTCTCTCTTTCTCCTCTCTACCTCTCTATCTCTCTCTTTCTCCTCTCTACCTCTCTATCTCTCTCTACCTCTCTCTTTCTCCTCTCTACCTCTCTTTACCTCTCTCTTTCTCCTCTCTACCTCTCTTTACCTCTCTCTTTCTCCTCTCTACCACTCTATACCTCTCTCTTTCTCCTCTCTACCTCTCTACCTCTCTTTTTCCTCTCTCTCCTCTATACCTCTCTCTACCGCTCTCTTTCTCCTCTCTCTTTCTCCTCTCTACCTCTCTCTTTCTCCTCTTTCTCCTCTCTACCGCTCTCTTTCTCCTCTTTCTCCTCTCTACCTCTCTCTACCGCTCTCTTTCTCCTCTTTCTCCTCTCTACCTCTCTCTACCGCTCTCTTTCTCCTCTCTTTCTCCTCTCTACCGCTCTCTTTCTCCTCTCTACCGCTCTCTTTCTCCTCTCTACCGCTCTCTACCGCTCTCTTTCTCCTCTCTACCTCTCTCTTTCTCCTCTCTACCTCTCTCTACCGCTCTTTCTCCTCTCTCTTTCTCCTCTCTACCTCTCTAACGCTCTCTACTCCTCTCTCTTTCTCCTCTCTACCTCTCTCTACCGCTCTCTACCTCTCTCTACTCCTCTCTACCTCTCTTTCTCCTCTCTACCTTAGACGCTGTTATGAATTCCTGGACCTGCTGCTGCAGGAGTGGCAGACGCACTCTCTAGAGAGGTATGAGAAGTAATGGCTTTCCTTGTAAGACAGTTGTGCTAATTACATTAACAGTGAACCTGTTTAAACTATTTTTGCTTGGATGAAATATGATCCCCTAAATAAGTTAACAAGGCTGTTGAATTTATGGCAGTTAAAATCATAAAAAGCTGTGTTGAGTGTTGAGTATTTGCTCATTTTTGTTCACCTTTGCCTGTTACTTCATGCCTAAATAAATAACACCTTAAACCTACGTTCTCCTGTAAAGTAAAGCCTCTTTGGTGACGAACATTTTCTCTGTGTGTGTAACTTTATGTAACTCGCGCCTGTTTCGATCTCTAGGCACGCTGCCGTTTTGGTGGAGAGCATTAAGAAGGGAATCAGAGATGCCGACTCAGAGGCTCGAGTGGAGGCCAGAAAGTATGTGCTGCCTTCATGCGCAGAATGTCTATACAACTGAAACCATACCCACTTCCTGGCTTTGGATTAATGTAACCGTATCGATTTCTTCTCCTCTCAGAGCATACTGGGGGTTGCGGGCTCACTTCCCCGGGGAGGCGGAGTCTCTGTATAACTCCTTAGAATCATCATATCAGAAGACGCTTCAGTCGTGTCTAAAAAGCTCAGGCAGCGTAGCGTCGCTGCCCCAGTCGGACCGCTCTTCTTCCAGCTCTCAGGAGAGCCTCAAGTAAGAGACACACACCCTCACGCTCATACCTTCCTTTACACGTCGCACAGCTGATTGGACTTTACAGCGTCATGATCAGGACCCCATCAGCAAATCAGCACCGTTCGCGTAGTGTATCGTTCAAACGCAATACATACTTATTATACTTATGAAGTGCATGAATGTAGTAAAAAGTATTGTCAATTTTCAACAAATGAATACCTTTTAGTCGCACCAGACGTTCCAAAACGATTCCGCTTCAACAGTAAATAAATAAATAAATAAACGCTGGAGTCTGAGTGCATGAGGTCACTCGTTTTTGGCTGCAGTCGTTGCTCTTTTCAGTGCCACAGTTTCAAAGTGACGACGGCTGCTGCAGAGTCCGCCTCGGTTGAGAAATAGGTTTTTAAAAAGTAACACCAGCAGCCTTTAGCCCCGCCTCCTTTTTGATCTTTGTTCTTTTCATGCTTGTCCGGTGTGGAGCAGAGGAAAATGGGTTCCCCCTTTGAGCCTCGGTTCCATTCAAGGTTTCTTCCTCCCCGCTGGCTGGCTCAAAAGAGGCCTGGACACCGTATTCCTGTAAAGCAGCTTTGTAACAGCACCTCTGTTTTGTACGCTTTGATTGATTGTGGCCAAATTAATTATTAAATATTATTTTAAGCTCATTTCTCTGTGAAGGAAACGGCATAAATACAGTAAATCAGGTTTTAAAAACTGAGATCAATAAACCTGGACAGAAACTTGGATTTCACCTCTGTTTAGCCCGTAAAAGCCCAGAGCTCGTCCGAACTGGTGTTTGAATCGCCAGACCTTTTGAACCAGAAACTTCTGTTTGGTCAGATACTGACCAAGCAGCCCAGCCTTTTGTAAAGTAGGTCACATGTTCACACGTTCAGCTGTCCTGTGATGCATCTAGGATGTTCAGTGTGTGTCACTTGGGGACAGCGCTGCGAGGAACTTTCCGAAAGGTCAGTGACACATGTCACCGTGGATCCTTGTGGGTCAGTGTTCGTCAGGCTGGAGTTTCCCGTTTAAAATGTTGCTTTGCTGCGTCATGTATTTGTACATCATGACCGTTTGTGTTCTGTGTTTTGTGTCTCCAGTCGACCGTTGTCTTCAAAGTGGTCAGCTGCTCCAGGTCGAGGTGGGTTTCGAATGTGAGAGCTTGTGAGAAGTACATGTAGAGAATTTTCTGGACGTTTTTGCTGCGTAAGTGATCTGCGTACGGTGCCCAAAATTATGTGCCCGTGTGTGCATGTGTGCTCCCCAGTCCCAGCCGGCTCCAAGTCTTCAGGCTCCCCAGGCTCTCTGCAGCGATCCCGCAGCGACGTGGACGTGAATGCAGCAGCTGGCGCCAAAGCAAGACACAGCGGGCAGGCGGGAGGGGCCGGACGCCTCACCACAACGATGACCCCGGGCACATACGCCTCACTAGGTACTTACACAGACACACAGAAGAGTCTCTGTTTATTTGTTTATTTAAGGAGCCCTATTAGGTCAGCTGATTAACCCTCACCTGCCTCACAAACGTGCACGCAGCTTTCCGTTCTCTCGGAGAACCGATTCCCTCACTTAAGCGTAAGGGATCTAAAGAATGTGGGAATTCTTCCAGGTTTTCTTTCCGTGTGCAGTCTTGAGTTGTGCGAGAGCGAACTCTTCCCTTTCTAACTGGTTTGCTGTGCTCCTCTCTCTTTTCTCTGGCTTAAAGATGATTCTTCTGATAAGGATGGTAAGATCATCTGAGTTCATCCCATCCATTCCCATTAGCTTGTGTGTTTTCCCATCTGCTCCATCTTTCTCTGTGGTTTTCCTCATTTTCACACGTGCTCTCTCCATCTACTGCCGTGCCCTGGCTCTCCTGTCTGGGTGGCTTGCATTAGAGACACAGTTGCCCCCCTCCGTGCACTTAAACAAGGCGACACACCAGCGTTTGCTGGTTTTCTGCTTATTCGTGATGAAGGTGGTGTTCCCATAGTTTGGAATTCTTTGTGTCCATTTACTATTTATTTATTCTATTTTATCTGTCTATTTATTTTTGGTGAAGAATTGTCTCAGAATCATGATGCACCTTCCTTTCTACTCCCTATTTATCGTGCTGTGTTGCTGCACTCTGTTGGTGAGGAGTGGTACTGCAGGCTCTGGCTGTAGACTGTAACTTGCCCTGACTGTGAACTACATTCAGCTGCTGCGCCAGGACGTCCCCTTTCACCCTTCATTCCTCCGATTCTCTCCATCACTCCTACTTAAGCTTGCTACTAATTCTCTCTCTATATATATATATATAACCTGTTTCTCTAACGCAGGGTTGGTTTCATGTGCGGGAGAGTGAATGAACGGATGATTGAAAGAGAAATGGGGGAACATACATTTATATATAAATGACCTGGGAAGTAAAAGTGTGTGTTTTTTCCAGGACGACTGCGCACCAAGCAACCATTATCAACCCCGTCAGGGGTGGGAAGCAGTCAGGTGGACTCTAGAGGGCGGAGCCGAACAAAGATGGTATCACAGTCCCAGCGTAAGTAGATTAAAACGGACACACGCGGAGATGTTCTCAACCGCACCAGCACAAACATTACACCACATGCAGCACCACGGATACAGTGTGAACTCCCACAAAGGCATTTACACCTAGCAGGGGTGTAACAGTACGTAACCCTCGTAATACGGACGGCTGACTTTATCGTGCTGCATTTATAGCTTAAAGGGATTGAAAAGAACATTTTATTAGAACTTAAAGTAAATGAAATGAAGGAACTACGTGAGCTAACAATGTAAACAATATTTAATAATGACGGTGAAAAATGAGAAGCTAAAATAAAAGGATTATTAAAAAGTAATAATTAAAGAAACGTGATTGAATCCATAAAAATAACTGAGCAAAATGATATTTTATCAGGATTGTGATGCATTTTCATCATGTTCCGTTCTGTGTACCGTCACACCCCTAATACCAACCTGTACGTTATCCACTACAGAAAATGCATCCTCGCAAATAAATCCACACACTCTTAGTGCTGCTCGCTCACGAGAATACACACTATGAACTTACACACTCCTATAACATCCACTGTCTGAGACTGTGTAGAGCACAGTGTGTGTGTGTCTTAATCATCCTGCTCCCGGGATGTAACACACAGCTCCTTCAACTGTTTCTGTGCCTCTAGGTTCCGACGATTCAGATTGCACGCCAGGTACCCTCGTCTGACGTGTTGGCGAGTGTGCGTGTGAGAGAGAGAGTGTGTGTCCAGTTCTCTGCATGCCGTGTGGTATTCACTTGGCTGTGTTAGTGAGTCCATTTCTGCCTGCAGGACAATCAAAAACTAAATACTCTTGGAGGGGGATAAAGCGCACACACATTCAGTCGTGTGTGTGAGAGTGTGAGTGTGTGTGTGTGTGTGTGTGTGTGTGTGAGAGACATCCCTGATGATTTTTAATGTCCAAAATTAAAAGAGTGGGGGGAAAAAAGAAGTAAACCAGTGAGAGACGCAGAGTCCTAAAATGTGTGAAGTGTGTTGAGACTTTCATCTTGTTTTTGTTGTTGTTTTTGTTGTTGTTTTTTTAACGTGGTGGTTGAGCATCGCGGCTTACTGTCGTCGCAGTGTGCAGTGCTGTTCGGCAGCTTTCCGGCTCTGTGTGCGCTTCGTATTGCTCTCTTTATTTGCCGACTGATGTTTTTTTGTGCCTTCATATAAAACGGTGTCTGCGTTCGGACACTCAGGCCACCTGCATGACGGTTGTCCCATAACGCATTGCATCTTTTTAATGTGCTTTTCCTCCTCCTACCCAATGGGCCTCCCGGGCCCCTCCCACCTCTGCAATTCTGCCCCTTCATTGGCTCAGGATCTCAGTCTGCTACCCCTGTCGGTGGTAAGAGTTTCCACATATTTCGATAGTCACTCATACCCTGTCCCCTTTCCACTCCTGTCCCTGGGCTCCACCCTCTTCTCCAACATACTGTTTCTCCGCGGTTGATGGCGATGCACTGATTGGTCAGCGCCACCCACTCTACCTGCTGCATGTAGAGTGTACAGCTTCCCTGCTTGGCTCACGACGGGTGACTCGGGTTGTTTGTAGTTTTTTTTTTTGCTGCTTAGCCTTTAAAAGTATATTTTATTTGGTTTAAAGGGGCATTAGTCCGGATTCAAGAAATGCAAACTCACCGTTCGGGGGCCGTCCAGGTTAAACCGGCGCGGGTGGTCTCACAACAGGTTTCATTTAGAGACAATTAACACTAACCAAACGTAGGCTTCACAAGTTTGTGTTTGTGTGAGAGAGAGTCGGAGAAGGTAGGAGTGAAAGAGAGGGTTGGTGAGAGTTATGAGATTTATTCATGATTTCAGCATAAAATAAAATATAATCTATGGACTTTTGTTTGAAAGCGGTTCACAAAGCATTATTTGGTTTTAAGTGAAAGATCTCTCTGCAGAGAGTGCCGGCTACTACACTGTTACCTACACAAGCTGCCTCAGGTACCTAATACGCACGTGGTAATGTGGTGGTTAAGTAGTGATTATTACATTTCTCCGATTTTTATCGGCAGTAAAATGTATCGACTAATGCTCCTTTAATGTCACTGATGGCTTAAGTGCTATTTTTTTAATTTATTATGAAATTGAAAGTTCTGATCCTTGACATTGCAGAGAAAAGTGTGGAGGAGCTGCTCCATCTTTGTGTTTTTTAGTCATCCTAATAGTTACCTTTTCGGCTGTTCACTGGCGACACTTCGTTCTTCCTGTTTGACCACACTTTGTTTTCCTCTTTGTGTCTGTTAGTAGATTGTGTGCAGTTCCGTTTTAGACAGTCGTGGGAAAAGGTTAGGACACCCCATGGACACCTTCTGGTTAATATGTTTGAACACATGGACATTTGATCTTCATTAGAACTGTAATGCGAGATGGAGGTGAAGTGTCTTAAAGATGCTATTAATTTGACTGACATCCCCGTCTCTCTCAGATGGGAGAAGACGTTCCCACTCCTCCATGAGGAATTCTTTCAGCTCTGTGATGTTTCAGCGTCAGTCTTTGTACAGACGCTCTTCCGTTCTCCTCAGACCCCCTTTTATACAATGACGATCTCATAGTGGTCTCTATGATGGAGAGATCTCCACACCCTGCTGCAGCAGAGCAGCACCAAACCATCACACTTCCACCACCGTGCTTCACAGCTGCTATGAGGTTCTTGTGGTCAAGTGCTGCTCAAATGCTTTTTTTAAACCTACAAGCTTCTTTCTGCCTCAGAGAACTCCATTGCAGCTGCTTCTGATTCTGTTTTAAACGTTTTAAGTAGTAATAAGTAATGTTTTTTCCTGTATGAACGTTGCAGCTCTAAAAACTGGTTTGCAAAGGATGTTTAAAAGACATTTCTTCAGTTTTGTTTGTTGAGTAATATCACCTCCATCTCTCAATCAAGTTAACATGAAGGTCATGAAATGTATTGAAGACAAAGGTGTTGATTGGGCGTCATTACTTTAACCTTGTTTAGAGGATTCCTGAAACTCGGAGGCCTGAACCAGCCGTGCGGGTTTGAATTTGGCTTTCAGGACTAGATATTCGTAGTTGCTGTCTTGGTGCTGTTTTAATAGTACATGTCTGAAGTGTGTGTGTGTGTGTGTGTGTGTGTGTGTGTGTGTGTGTGTGTGTGTGTGTGTGTGGTGTGTGTGTTTCTCATACATGTAAGCACTTTTTTGAGTCAGTTCTGTGAGTAACACTGAGATCCTTTCTTCCCCCTCCTCTACCTCTCCTCTCTCTCTTTAGCGGGCTCTCGTTCTGGTTCTCCAGGCCGCGTGCTGGCAAGTACAGCTCTGAGCACGCTCAGCACCGGTGCCCAGCGTGTGAGTGCGGTCCCAGGCTCCCAACGTCGTAGCAGGATCCCCCGCAGTCAGGGCTGCAGCCGAGACTCCAGCCCCACACGCTTGTCTGTGGGTAAGCACCAGTCTCCCTCCGTGGCTGCCTCTGCATCAGTAATTCAGCAGTTCCAGCAAATCTCACTTCGTAAATAAAGTGATCCAAGAAAATTCTCTCGAGGCCTCTTTACTTTTCAGTCTTCTGTGTCAAGTGTTTTGCGTTGGCATCTTCAGCTCTGTGCTTTCGTTGGGTGTTAAAGCTGGGTGAGGGTGGCTTCCAGCGAATCATATTCTTACCTCTCTCAAAATCTGCTTTTTTTTTTTTCAATCAAGCGCCGTCAAACATCGGGCACATGTACAATGGAGCTAAAGGAGGTACGTCTATCTTTCCATCACTCATCCCATCCATCCATCCGTCTGTCTGAGCACTGACTGGTATCGCAGTACTGTTTAGTGGCTATTGGCTGCATTAAGCGCTTTGGAGAACCTGTTCTTGCTCTGACGATAACCCACTGTGCCACAAACCGCCACTGCCGCGATGTTTATTATAACAAGGCGCTCGTTTGCTTTGTGTGCCGTGTCCCCGTCTCAGGAATGTCACGATCAGTGCGAGTTCCGAGCTGCGATAGAGGAATCGAGCTCGAGTGCATTACTAACCACTCCACACCTTCTTCTTGTCTTTAACCGTTTACCACGTGACGCCTTTCCCGTCTCCTTTCCCTGCTTATGTCTTTACCAGATTCAGTGCTTGAACTGCATGCGTTTGTTTATAGTGTAGAAATACTGAGAATGCATGTCTGTATTAATGTAAATAAGATGGTGTGTGTGTGTGTGTGTGAGGTGGATTAACTTCAAGCTCTTGCAGATGGCGACGCACACGGATTGGACTATGAATACCTGTGGGGTGTGCGCCTGAATTCAGATTGAAGTGGTGGTACAGTGTGGGTTTCTGGGATTTTTGCCAGTAAATATGATTGTAAACTTCAATACAACAGTAAATTTAGCTTCACAACGTGACATCTGCGCATCCCATCACACACCCCGCAGTTATTTATCGCTTGATCGTTGCAGTGCAGCAGCCTGAAGTTGTAACCATCTTAGTCACACAGATTGTATTCTGTATGGGGTTCTTAATGGCTCCATATTAGGACCCCCGTATTTGTGAATTGTACTTAGGCTCTCGTTTATTCCATTGCTTTACAGTCGTCTCTCTGAATCGTGTCTCTCTTCTTTCTTTCCCTCTCATCCCCCTATTCTCCTTTTTTGTATTGGTGTAATCTTTCGCGTCTTTATGCCTCTCTTTCCCTGTTTTTCTCTCCCCCCGTTTGTCACCTTTTTGCTGTCTCCTTCTCTCGGGGTGGGGCAGCACGGGGTAGTCGTATACCACGGCCTAGTGTGAGTCAGGGCTGCAGTCGAGAGGCCAGTCGAGAGAGCAGCAGAGACACCAGCCCTGTGCGTTCCTTCACGCCGCTTGGTGAGTAGCCACGGCAGACTTTACACGTGGAATCAAGCGTCCACGATAATCGCTGGAACAGGAGAACCCGAAAGACCTTGCTGTGTTGAATGTGTGACACTCTTTGCAAGACTTTATTGAAACTGATGCACTTGAACGTTCCTCTCACTGCTCGCTTTTTTTGGATCAAACACCATGAGCCCATGCAAGTGTTGGTGCTTCTTATGGTTTAATGCCCAGAGCGCACAGTTGCTGTCACCTTCTCTGGGTGGGTAGGATGAACCTCTCTCCTCCATCATTCAGCACATGATGCAACACTGGAAGTGTCATGTGACTGGTGTGGTTGGTCCTGAGTAATGGTGGAAATGTAGGGGAAAATGAATCATGGAGACTGAGGTTCTGTAAAAGTTGACATTAACTGCATGTTTGATAGACCAACGCTTCTGATCGCAGTGCAGAACATCCACTTTCAGTGGACATGGTTCACCAGGGTCATCGTCAGGTTGAGGAGATCATTGCTTGCTGCCTTTCAAGCTTTGCTTCGGATCATGTTGCGGATGCTGGTGGGTGATGACACAAGTGGCGTTTGAGATGATATTAAAAGTGATGAAGAAGGAAAGCTGTGAAATGCTGTATTCTATCTCGGTGTTACAACCGTAACACACACACACACACACACACCCAGTCAACCAAACATGACCACCTCCTTCTTTCTACCCTCACTGTCCATCTTATCAGCTCCTCTGGCCACACAGGAGCACTTTGTAGATCTATAATTCCAAACTGTAGTTCATCTGTTTCTCTGCAGACTTTATTCTCCTCCTTTTACCCTGATCTTCACTCTCAGGACCCCACCGATCTGGCGGTGGAGTCTTGAGCTGGTACGCGTGAATCAGACACGACTGTGTCCAATCACTGTCCACTCCTACCTAGTTGCTCCACCTTGTATATGTTGGTCATCCACTGGTCCTTCATCGCTGCTCACAGGACAAAGTTGGCTGGAAGTTTGTGGATGGTGGACTGTTCTGAGTCCAGCAGCGACACTGAGGGGGTTTAGACATTCCAGCAGCACTGGTGTCTGGTCCACTCGTACCAGTGCAACACACACTAACATATGTCTGTGTGACTGCAGGGCTGAGAATGACCCACCACCCACATAAGGGCTGCTCTGTGGTGGTCCTGTGGGGTCCTGATCATTGAACATCAGGGAGAAAGGAGATCAGTACAGTCTGTAATATGGATGGACAGCGAGTGTAGAAACAAGAAGTTGGTCATAATGTTATGATGATCTGATTGATCGGTGTATTTATAGGCAGACAGGTATAGTTTTGTTTTCTGTGTGTCATTGTTTTGAGTGTTGGCATCAGCAGGGTAAACTTTACTATTAGGTGCGGGATTATGCTTCGGCACGGAATTCCCATAAACGGTATATATTGGAATTCCTATGTATTGGTCCCGTTTCTGATGGGTTCTGAATTTAAGAGTAGGAGGTTGTTTAGTTTCTAATCTTTATTGCTTCATTTGTTTTATCCAATTCTGTTCCAGCTCTGTTTTATAGTAAAGTGAAATGATTTCAAATAAAAATAAAAGCTCATTTAATGATTTAACTTCTAATTTCCTGTGGTTTTCCAAAAGCCGTTTGGTGGCGCGTTCACGGCCTTTGTTCCACGTTCAAGTGTTTCTAATTCCTAATTGCAGAATCCTGAATGAATGGGATTGAGCTCCCCTTGTAGTTCTCCATTAGTCCTGAGTAGCAGAACTCCTCCTATGAGCAGAAATGGACTTCACCGTTTGGGCACTGTTGCGTAACGCCTGTGACACACAGGGTGGTGGTGGTGATGAAGGTTCTGTCATCTGGGGTCGCTCTGGTGGGCTCTAACACAAGCTTGGTTATGCGTGTGTGTGTGTGTGTGTTTGTGTGTTTGTGTGTGTTACAGCTACACGGCACTACTCTCGCTCCACTGGTGCTCTCCACGCCCCAGATGCCTTTGGGGCAGCAGGTGAACTGTGACCCCCAGCCTGCCCGGGCCTTATTCAGAAGCAGAATAAATACGTGCACATTTTCTTTTTCTTTTCTTTTTTTTACTTTTTCATCCCACCGTTCTGCTTCTTTCCGTTTAGCTTTCATCGGACCTGCATGCTTTACGCTCCATAGCCTCCATAACAACTGTTCTTCCCATCTCCTAGGAGACAGCTGTGATAATACACACCAGCAAACAGCCACAAATGTGGGAGCAGGCTCACCTGATCAGATGATTTGAAGGTCATAATTGGAAGTGGTCAGTGATGGTGTAGGAGCGGTGAAAGAGGGCAGTACGAGAGAGAGAGGAGTCCATTTCACACCAGATGCACGAGTTTTTTACTGCAGCTCTTATAGTAGCGTGTGCAGCAGTGCATCTTGGGCAGTTAGAATACCACAAATCATTGTATTCAGAAAAGGTCATATTTTATATTCATTATATTTAAAGTGACATTTCAAGTAGGGGTCATTCGATGAATCGATATGAAATATTCTAATTATTTGAGATGCTGCATTTCCATACTGATCAACCGTGGAACGAAGAAGGCTTGATTCGCCACGTTTCATCTAATGAATATAAAATATGTCCGTTTACCTTTTTCAGCCTCATTATGATCAAAAGAGGCCTTTTTCTCAATAATCTAAAGCCCTGAAATTTGACGGTCTAACATCCAGATCTTCTAATCTTGACCTTTAACTTCGTTTTCCAGTCCTAGATTTTGTTCTTGCTGCACATTTAAGGGAGCAGTTCATGTCATTGATTGGCCACATAGTGTCACACCTATCGAGGATTACTAAATCCAGGACTGGAAACTGGATTCAAGGTCCAGATTTGAAGACCTCTGTGGGTCGGTAGGCAGAGGTGTGATGTCTGCACTATTAAATATGCGGTATTTTTGATGAATGTAAAGGTTGAAATGTCAGTTCTGCTGCATCCACAGCTCCACTCAGTTGATGATGTAACAGTGAGGATTTTTCGCTCTGTTGGGCTGCAATCTTCAGTCTTAGTTCTCCTACGCGGTTGAAGCAGAAAAGCTTCTGACTCTCCCTTCTTCCCTGCGTTATACTAAGCTTGGCCTCGGCTCAGGCGTAGCTGAAAGTTCAGGAAATCCACTGATACTGACTGTGGACGAATGCTTCAAGCATCAAGACAGTAAAGCCATAAAAACAGCCAGGAAAAACAGAAACTCGAGACTCTTCTGGTGTGAAATGAGCTGAAGACCTTCTGCATTTGACGCTTTTTGCTGCTCATTTAGACTCATTAGTTCAACATTTGTATTCAGACTGTTTCCACCAGTGGTTCTCCTGCATTCTAACCCAATTTTTTATGTTTGTCGTTTTCTTTTTTGCTTTTAATTTGTGTTTTATTGCATCTAGTGCCTTTTTGTTTTCCTGTGGTTGCACATTATTGTCTGGGTTTGACTTCCCCTGCAATGTTAATGGTTTGGGTTTGAGTCGTGAGTTGGCTTTATTGGTTGATTTTGTTCTGAAGTGGGCGTGTCTCTGTTGCTGCTGTGTGACTGTAACGAGTGTGTAATGTGTGTGTTTTAGGTTCGAGTCTGGGGATGTCTCAGTCCAGTCGTCTGTCTTCCTCCGTCAGTGCCATGAGAGTATTAAACACAGGGTCTGATGTAGAGGAGGCCCTCGCTGACGCACTGGTAAATCTTTAACTTTGCACTCCCAGTACGTTAGTGGTGCCTTTCCAGTGCATGGACCTACACTACTCTACTCAGCTCTTTCTCTGCCTTCTCGCTTCTCCACTCGGAAATTTGATATATCTAGAACGGGTACCTGCTTGCTCGAGGTTCCAAGCCAGCTCATTAGGGACTAACACGTCTAAAACACCCTGACTGGCCAAAGCAATGCAGACACATACACACAGCGTCTTATTATCGTGGTCGCAGACCATGAACAGACAGCAGCAGAACAGCTTGTTTTCATAGCAGAATATTAAGCTCTGGCTGTAAAATGAGGAGATTAAATGAGGAGAAGATCGAAGCTCGTCTACATGCATACTAGTCTGTCCACGTCCACTATGGCTGGGACCTGTAGTTTACCGCGCTGATGAACATTTGTGAGGAGAAGGGAAAATGAAGAGAAGCCAAGAGAAAGAAAGTTCATTTATTTTCTTTAGAACAGGGTACATTCTATGACATTGGAATCTGTGGTGAGAGTAGAGAGCAGGAGGAAGAGAACCTAGAGAGGTGGAGGTCAACCATCCAGAGCAATGGACAGTGCAGAAAAGAGGTGAAGAAGAGGGTGCAGGCAGGATGGAGTGGGTGGAGACGGGTGTCGGGGCTGATGTGTGACAGAAGGAGAGCAGCAAGAGTGAAAGGGAAGGTTTACAAGACAGTAGTGGGACCTGCTATGACGTATGGTTTGGAGACTGTGGCTGAGCTGAGGTGGCGGAGATGAAGATGCTGAGATGTTCGTTGGGAGTGACGAGGCTGGACAAGATTAGAAATGAGCAGATCAGAGGGACAGTGAAGGTGGAGCAGTTTGGAGATACAGCCAGAGAGGACAGGTTGAGATGGTTTGGACGTGTGTTGAGGAGGAACAGAGGATATATCGGACAGAGAATGTTGGAGATGGAGCTGCCGGGCAGAAGGAGAAGAGGAAGAGCTCAGAGAAGGTTTATGGATGTTGTGAAGGTGGACATGGAGACGGTTGGTGTGACAGTGGAGGAGGCAGGGGATAGGGCAAGATGGAGGCAGATGATCCTAAAGGGAGCAGCAGGAAGAAGAAGAAGAACAGGGTATATTCTGCTCTGATCGTCTGGGTGGACATGCACACCAGTACATACACACTTCCATTTCTTTCCCCTTCCAGTGTTTTAGAAACTAGAGGTGGGAAACTGGGTTCTGGAGGGCTGGACTTCTGCTCAAGAACACCTGATTCATCTCACTGGTTGATTGCCAGGCTGCCTGGTTGTGTTGGAGCAGAGAAATGAGCAAACTGTGCCCTCGATTCCCCACCGATGCTATAAAGGAACTCAAAATCTTGCTTTAGTGGTTTGTCAGGCCGCAGATCCATTAGGAGTCGCACCCAAAATCGAGTAAAATAGTGTAGATACCATGCAGTGGAGTAGTGGCTCAATATCGGTGCATCCTTTCATACTCGCATGTGTTAACATGACTGTTTGAACTCTTTCTCACATTTTAATCTCTGACTTTGTGTTAATGCTACCAGCTTTTAGGAGATATGCGGAGCAAGGTCAGTCTGTTTGCCTTTCCGGTGGTCTGTTGATGTGTCGCAAATCATTTTTTTTCACCATCACATCCTACTTCTTTCAACGTGCCTCCTTTTGGCCTTCCTGTTCGTGCATTTCACCAAGCTCTGATGCCCGTTCCTGCTTTTCTGTTTCCGCGAGCAGAAGAAACCAGCGCGCAGGCGGTACGAGACCTACGGCATGTACTCTGATGATGACGCGAACAGCGACGCATCGAGTGCGTGCTCGGAGCGCTCGTACAGCTCCCGCAACGGAAGCATTCCTACGTATATGCGTCAGACCGAGGATGTGGCCGAAGTGCTCAACCGCTGTGCCTCCGCCAACTGGTCCGAGAGGAAGGAGGGGTTGATAGGGCTGCAGACTTTACTGAAGAACCAGCGCACTCTCAGGTATTCTGCTAACATGTATATGATATGGATCAGCCATAACATTATCTCCACTGTCAGTAGGTGTGACCTACATGACCTTTGATCTGAACCAAACTGTGATGGCTAAGCGACTGGGTCAGAGCATTTCCTGGTATGCAGTGGTCAGTACCTACCACACTGGTGAACCCTGGTGACTGGGACGTAGGCGCCCAAGGCTCATTAATGCTCGGTCATATGAACGTTATTTGCTATCGTTTTCAATAATGAAGACATAAAATATAGGCCTTAATAATCAATTTTAAATAAACATCGACTGTTCATTGGTCGACACACCTGTGCTGTTTCTTTTTCTAGAACTGCGGTTCTCTGAGACCCTTGCCGACAGTGCCTTTGTCAGTGACACAAATGCCTGAGTCTGCTTTGTCTCTTGTTTTTCAGCCGAGTGGAGCTCAAGCGACTGTGTGAGATTTTCACCCGGATGTTTGCAGATCCACACAGCAAGGTATCGCGGCACGCTGCTTGCAGTGGGGCTCATTTATGCGTGTGAACACATACACATTCACCCAAATGCACCACCCTACTCCTCCCGACGTGTACACCTGGTACCCCTGCCCTGCACGAACCCTACTCTCGGGTAACCAAATATCGGATTCTGCCTCACCTACAGCCCGTTTGTTCCCCTCAGACACACGCACACACCCTCAGCAGCACTCTCGGCCGGCATGCGCTCTGCACACTAACTCTGGGGGTGAAGCCGGTGGCTAATGGCATGTTTGATTTGGGTTGATATGTTTGGGTGGATTTCTCTGGCTTTTTTACGACTCACCGCACTGCCGCTACCTCGTCCAGTCTCACGCACACGGACACATTTTTGCAGGAATATGAATTATATCCAAATATTTTTTATACCCGTCCAACCTAATAGTATTAAATTCTGAGTTTTTTAGCTGCGTTCGTAACGTAGCATTATGAAGAATTGGTCTTTCTTGCTCCTGGGCTCCCCCTACAGTCAGGAAGTGCTTTGAGCCACTCCTCAAGGGCGTGCTTTACCCATGCGTTTCTGGGCAAGCTGAGAGACGCCCATCCATCACTGAAAGTGAAAGAAGCATGTGGACCGAGGCTGTAGAGTAATATTACAAGGTTATACACCAATATGACCCCGGTTACTTGGGTTGTCTCAGGTCTGCCTGCTTCACCAAGTTATATAGTGCCTTTAGCAGTGTGCCAAGCATGGGAGACCAACAATGCAGATGCTGTTGCCCCTTTTACAAGTCCGTGGAGCCTGAACGGGATTTTGAAGATAATACTTTAAAGTAAAAGTGCTACATAATTACCTCACCCACCCACATTAGGACTCTCCTTTCATCACAGACGATGCTCCCAATACTAGGAGGGTGAAGACAGATACAGGTGAAACCAGCCACTGCCAAGTGCCAGCAGAAACAACCAGCGATCCTCAGTTCAGAGTGGTGGGGCATTCGACCACTGAGCCACTCCGAGCCCCTGCTCTAAATATAAAATATATATTTTTATATTAAGAAACCATGCTCATACACTACATATACTGAATTATGGACTATTACGAGGCTAAAAGACAAATATAGCCTGCGTCTCCATCATCGTGTAGGCAGATAAACCTTTTTTTTAAGCTATATCTCACGCAAGTAAATGATCAGATGCCCAAACACTAACCTGCTCGTCTCTAATTTGCGGTTTGAGCTGTTTTCTCACTCACCTGCGACGTTTTCCTGGACTTTCCTCGGGCTCTGTCCCTGCTCTCAGTTGCTGGGTCCTTGCCCTGCTCTGTACGTTTTATTGACGGCCATTGGGCCCAACCCTCTCTCTGATTTGCAGCGTGAGTCCAGAGGCTTCGGCACGGCAGAATCCGGTATCAGTTCCGCCTCCTTTAAGGTACAATACACATGACTGCACCTTCACATGGCTGACCTGTTCCTCAGGGTTAGGGTTCTGGACAACTGGAATCATGTTCCACATAATGTGCCTCATTACAGTGCTCCTTAAGTGCTCTAGGACAAAGTTTTAATCTGTCTTTCTACCTGTCTGTTTTGTTTTTTCCACATTATGACCACAGCAATGCTTGTTTCAGCTCTATAATTCTAAGTTCAGATAAGCACCAGAGATGGTGGGAAGCACAGTGGGTACCAATGGTGACCTTGAACTCCATACCACACAGTGACAGAACCTGGAATACGGCCCGTAATACAGCTTGCTCATGGTGGCTGACTACTCTGGTGGTCATCTCGAGTTCAGAGAAGTAACGTTACACTCATAACTAGCGTTCCTTTCATCAGTAGATGATGAATGCTGAGGAAGTTACGTTCTGCGAATCACGCTTGCCTGAAGTGAAGCGGTCGCAGCACTGACCTCGCTGTGTGACAGGAGGCCAAAGCGATGCTCTAGAACCAGGAGAAAGTGTAGGCTGATTGCTTACTGACCAATCGGCTGACCTCCAGCAGTGAAACACCAGCCCTGCCAAGGACTTGGAGGCCAGTATAATATGCTGATTCACACATGGAGTCCTTGGGGACAGAACAGATTGGGGAAACTCTGGAGTCATCTGGACACAGTGCTTGCTCACGGGTCATTTCTGTGGCTCAGCCAGAGATGGGCATTTCAGATCCAGCCCATCAAAATCCGCCCCAGGGTTTTGCTCTGCTGTGGCTGAGCCTGGGGTGGATTTTTACTCGTTGGTCAGAGGTGGGTCGTCACGGCTGCTCGAGGAGCAGCCCAGGCAGTCGGAAACAAAACCCTTCCCAGATTTTCATTGCTGTACCTGAAATGTCCACCGCTAGAAGCGCCGTTGTCACGGTGAGGAGCTTAAGGAGGATGTCTTGTGTGTCAGCTGATCTCAACCTGAACTGTCCACTGTGCCTCCCATCACCTTTGCTGCTCAGTCGGACTGAAGCCGAGCTTGCCGTGTTTAAGCTGTATTTCTCTTCATTCCACAGTTAGGTCTTGTTAAGAGCTGTGATGACAAGTAAACTCACTAGATTGTGTTTTCTTTTCATGCCTGTCCCTGGGGTGGAACTGTAGAGAGTAAGTTCAGATGAATTTTCTGCAGATTTTCTTCTGATCTGACAGCAGTCTAACCACGTTTGAGGCTTATTAACATTTTCCTTTTTTGGTTTTGGGTTGTTTCTTCCTCTTGAAGTAGTGCTGTCTGTTGAGTAACGTGATTGTATTTGATTTTGGGATGCACCGAAATGAACATTTAGCATTTGAACAGATACCAAGCATGTTTTGTCATAAATATTTGCATCAATTTAATAGCTGTAATGTATGTTTCTCTGTCAGTTACAATAATATACTCCAGTGATTCCTTTTCCTCATTGATAAACAGTACAGAAACGTTGCTTTGCTGACACTGTCTGTTATAATTTATCCATCTCGCCTCATAACCGGCTGCTCTCACGAGGCTGGAGATGCTCTCTAGCTAAATGGCGTAGAATTACGGGGGCCAGAACATGTATGATGCTATTTTAAGGTGGAATTTCGGGTTCTGGTCGTTAACTACACGTCCATTAAACATTTCGCATTTATATCTTTACAGTGATATGATCTCACCTCTTTATCAAAAGACGTTTTTCATTTTGGTTGCTGAATATTCGGTGCATCCCTAATTTTAGCGTATTCGGTGGTTTGGTGCTAACCGGACAGGCTGCAACACTAATACACTAATCAATAACCGGATTCGATGGCAGTCGTGATTGATGCTTAGTAGAGAGCATTGATGTCATTGATCCCATTGAGTCTCTTCATGTCATTCTGCTCCACACCAATCAAAAATGACAACCTACTGCAATTTCTAATAAACATTAATATCTCCTGCTTACAGTTCAGTTAGTGATTAATCACCATACAAACTGTTCCAGTTCTTCATGGGCAACTAAGGGCATTTTCGCACCTACCTTGACCCTTGTTTGGTGCTGACCGACTTCCTAGTTTGCTTAATTTCGAGGTTTACCTCCGTTACTTACACACTGGACAAATGACCCCTGATGGGAACACATTTGTACGTCGGTCCACACCAAACCAAAGAGTTCAACCTCAAAGCATGCTTTCTCCTCTACTGGCAGAACATCAGCCCTGCACTGTGCCATCTGAGTGTTTCTCCATCTGACTCTTGATTGAATGCTTATGTTGTCCTTGAAGCATGACAGTAATGATGCATGGATAACAGTATTGATGATTTTCACAGAAGTGACTGAACCCTGCCAGGTTTCTGACCAGTCAGCAAACACACCTGTTTAATTCAGTACTCAGAAAAGGTCCACGGTATGTCCAAATTGCTGTGGTCAGCCATTCTAATGTTTGCATTCAGCTACTGCTGTCACAGATGTGCAGATGCACGCACACACATACACACACACACAGCTTGTCTTGTCCCTGTAGAAAGTATTACCGGCAACCTGCCTAATGCCTTACATGGGCTAGTTGGGTATAAAGCACCCCAGTTTTGAGCTGTGGAACTGTGTACTTTGGAATAATGGTGCTCCATCCAGTACTTTTGAGGTGAAGTTCTCCAAAATCTAGTAGAAAGCCTTCCCTGGACACCAGAGACACTTACTCCAACAGAGTAGGATCAGCTCTTTATCTTTTAAACAGGTGTCCCAATACTTCTGTCCATATAATGTATTTTGGAGATGGTTATTAAGAGATCTTGCTGATTCCATTGTGTGTGTTTTGCGTAGGTGTTTAGTATGTTCCTGGAGACGCTGGTGGACTTCATCATGGTGCATAAGGAGGATCTACAGGATTGGCTTTTCGTACTGCTCACGCAGCTGCTGAAGAAGATGGGCGCCGACCTGCTTGGCTCTGTACAAGCCAAAGTACAGAAAGCCCTCGATGTCACAAGGTATGTAGAAGTGTTGCTCATCAACTCATCTTGGCTGTGTTCACATTGCGAGTGTCATTCCTCGACTGGTTTGTCTGTCTTCACGATTCACATTCATCATCGATATTGAGCTGTATGTGTCTTTCGTTCACACGTTCGTATGTTTATTCACGTCACGTCTGTAGAGACCCTTTAACGAGGAACTCGAGCGCTGGTTCAAACTCTCAGACTCTCGTTATGGTGTTTGTTTACGGATAAAGTCCCACCTTTCAACAAAAACAGCCACCTGAGAGGTGGGTTAGTATTGGGAGAGGCGGGTTGACATGCATGTAAGGAAACCCCACCTCGATATGAAGATATGCGCAAGCAGGGAAGCCAGAACAAGTTCTTGGTCTCTCGTTATTCATATTGAGCTACCACTGCAATCCTGGGATCGCGAGTTCGAATCCAGGTCACCATCGGTGACCAGGATCCAGAGGGAGAGAAATTGCCTTGGCTAGATGGCGCTCTTCCCACATCACATACAAGTCTGCCGGACGTCTGGCAGGCAGACCATTGTGTTAGAACCGGGGATCCGGCACGAAGCCCGGCAATGATGCAAATGGCAGCAGTTCGAAAAAAGGCAGTAGGCATCCGTCACATGACTCGGAGGAAACACAATCTCTCTCCCTCCTGGCGCCGGGAGCAGGCACGTGATGTGGGAGAGAACTTAGGGGGATGGGTCTTTGGCATGTCTAAATTTGTGGGGGTCATAAAATCGGAAAATGCATGAAAAATAAATTTTAAAAAATCATATCCCGATATGTTTGAACTGGATGGTGATTATACGATAAATAGAATGTGAAAGATTAGGACACCCCATGAAATCCTGTGTGGTGTTTTTTGATCTTCATTTCTTCTATATGTATGAACTCACCTGCTGGGGCGGAGGAGCCGCTGACCGCAGGGTGTGTCGCAGAATAAAGATTTCCATAAGAACATTAGAACTCGATACATCACCCCAATCAGTGCAGGCGAAATGACTTCCCGGCTGACCGTTCATTCACGATATACAGATCAGATACGTGTCCCATCCAGGACCACATATGAATCCGGTTTGACAAGATCACGTCTTCTCCGCTTTTAAAAAATCAGATCAAGGTCACATTTAGGGCAAAAACAATCAGCCTGGTAATGTGAACGTAGCCTTTGACAGCTCTTGATTATTGAGTTAGAAATCTTCTTCACTCTCTGTCTTTCTTTCTTTAGGGAATCCTTTCCTAACGATCTGCAGTTTACCATCCTCATGAGGTTCACCGTAGACCAAACACAGACGCCCAACTTGAAGGTAAGTGCTGCTTTTGGGTTTGGCACTGCATTCCCACAGACCAGCTGGGTTGGCAATGTTCAAAATCAAGGCCAGTTGGTCAGTGTTTAACTCTTAAAGCAGTATTGTAGCGCGCTGTACTGTGGATGACTGCGGTTCAGGTGTTTGAGACTGAGAGTGTGTAAAATTAAGTGAGGCAGACCGATTCGTGCGAACCACAAGGTCCCTGCTTGGCACAAGATTCCACCCCATCCTCATCTCACCGGCACGCGTTCACACTCCTTCACGCCATTCGAACGCCCTCCTCCCCTGTAAACTCTCCTTTTCCCTTCATTCCAGGTCTTCTCCATAGCTTTTTCCAGAAGTGGGTATTTCAGGTCCAGCACATCCAGCTCCGAGCTTGCTGGACCTGAAACACCCTCTCCTGGCTTTTTCTCACGCCTACTTTTCCCGCTCCCCTCCCTCCCTCCCCGTCTTTCCCTCTCTGTGCGGGACTCTATGTCATTGACATGCTCTCCTCTCTCTCTCTGAAGCCGGGGAGAAGGCGCTGTTGCCGGTACGGGGGCGGGGCTATAGAATTGCTTCCCCTCAGAAAGCGACGTCATGCTTGCACACTGCAGGAACATATTCAAGTGTGGAACCAAGCAGTACAGGTCAGTGAGACACAGGGGAAGCAATTCTATAGAGCTTAGGGCTCGCGACAGGCTCCTCAAAGATGCTTTAAAGGCATGATAGCCTTTGCTGTTGTGACCAGTGCAGTCCCAGGTTCCTAGCAACAGTGAGGGAGGAGGAGCCTTGCATGATTGTATAGAGTATCAGAGTTCAGAGAGGGGGAGAGAGAGAGAGCGTTGAGAGCTCTAGTATCACATCATGCAGTAGACCTCCTTACTCAGAAGCAGCTCAGATTACCTAGTTGATCATGGATGCTTTGCAGCTGACGCACAAGAAGAAAAGAGTGGGGCGTCCATCCATGCGTTAGCTGATGTGCCTTTGACACACGGCCCATTCATGTTTTGCTTGCTTAACTCTACTCGGTCTGTCGTGATAAGTACGATATTGTCTTCTTGTCTAATAAATGGGCACGACCTTAATAATTGTGTTGACCTCAGTGTTGCCCTTTAATGTCAGCCATATAAACCGTGTAAACAGTGGAATTATCTTGTTTACGACGTTCATAAATGTCATATTTCAGTTCCAGTGGCTGAATATCCTTAATTTAAAGTGGCCCAATCTTTGAAAGGGTGTGTTTGAATCATTATTCTATTACATTATAACGTCAGCAGCAACCAATGGTCTGAAGACGACAGTATCATTTATCGCCTGCTATTCCCTGCCTCGCTGTGTTTCATCTCTCATCTGTTGCTGTAACCAGTATGCCCAGCTGAACAGTTCACCTTTGACTGGGTGTTTATTGGCACAATCAGAACGTCGCCTTAATTGTTTTATTGGTGTTAAATGGTTTTAAGTAGAACCGGCGATCAGATCATCCCCTTGGAGCTGTAAGGTTCTGCATTCTGAGCATTTTTGAGATATTGAGCCTTTAAGTCTTTCATAATAACGTTGACATGTGGAGATAGAAACGTTGTTTTCTAGATAAAGAGTCTAAAATACAGCTTAAAAATGTGACTGTATTCATGTTATTTCTATAATAGCAGTCGCTGCTTTTTTGTAATGTCCTTTATGAAAATGCTAACCGTGCTGTAATTCAGTAGTAACGCGAGGCCGATATTTCCAGGTGAAAGTTGCCATCCTGAAGTACATTGAGACCCTGACGCTACAGATGGAACCGCAGGACTTTGTGAACTCCAGTGAAACCAGACTGGCAGTCTCCCGCATCATCACGTGGACCACAGAACCCAAGAGCTCTGATGTTAGGAAGGTACAAACACAGACCCAGCATTCTGAGACTTTCTGTCTTATTAAAGTCCTCCGTTTCAACCGTTGTAAACATTTTCACCAACGGGCACCATGTCCAAATGTTTGTGGACACCCCTTCTAATAAATGCATCCGTTGCAGACACAGATGTGCATGTGCACACACCGTCTTGTCTTATCCTTTTGCCAGTAGAATACGACTGTAGAGCAGATAAACATGAGCCTGATGATGCTAGAGGGGAATAAAGCCCCCCAGCTTTGAGCTGTGGAGCAGTGGAACTGTGCTCTCTGGGATGATGGAGCTCCATCAGTACTTTTGAGAGGGACTTCACTAAATGGAGCAAAGCAAAGCTCCAAAATCTGGTAGAAACCTTTTCCTGGACAATAGAGACATTTACTCCCAACCCTTGATTTCAGAAGGAACAGTGAACTAGCAGGTGTCCCAATACCTTTGTCCATATCGTGTGTGGCCTACAGCTCAGCAGGCTTCTCAATACATTCACTGCAGCTAACCTTACAGTTACACCAGTGACTGTCTTATCAGCTGATTAGGACTGAACTGGATTGGATTAACTGGAAAAACTGGGAAAACACTTTAGATGATAATTGTGGTGCATTTTAAATAGAACTTCATTTATCATTTTGCTTAATGTTTTTTAGGGCAGATTCACAAGAATTCATAAGAATATTCTTTAATTCAATTCTCCAGAATAACTTCTCGTCACATATTCTTTTAAAGACTTTAAAAGAGTTCCTTAAGGGCCATTTTAGGCCATTTCTCATTTAATCTGCATTGTACAGCTTTAACATAAACAATGAAATATATTTTTTAATATTTCAGTATTCCATTAAATCCTTACAGTGGAGCAAAATGGAGGAAAAAACAAACTTTTAATATTTTTACATTAATTTTAGTAATTAATTCGGTTAAAATTGATCATTTTTAAGGTGTACTTTATGCACATGTACAATGTAAGACAAGTGTGATGCTATTGTATGGTCATATTTTAAGAAAATGTTGACCAGTTCTTTTAATTTTAAGAAATTTTTTGATGAATTGCTAGTTGTTTTAACTTTATCTTGAACATAAACATCTGGCTCCTGCTCTTCTGATAGTACTGTTGTTCGGTTTTCTGAATCATATGTACAATAATAAACACTCCACCCTGTAGACTCTGCATCCCAGTTTTCCATTTTTCAGATGGGAAGCAATGACGTTAAGTACTTCGTAATCTAATAATCATTGTATTAGTTGTTGCCACCCTGCCATGTGTTGTAGCTGTATCTTGTTTATGTCCATGTAAACAGTATGTTCTGATGTGCTGGAGAATTATGTACTATTGATTGCAGGCAGCCCAGTCAGTGCTGATTGCACTGTTCCAGCTGAATACACCAGAGTTCACAATGCTTCTTGGTGCACTACCAAAAACCTTCCAGGATGGAGCCACCAAACTCCTTCAGAATCACCTTCGCAACACGGGCAATGTAGCACAGGTATCTTACAACCACACATCCTCTAAATCTTCCTGAATTTGTACTGTTCAAAAAAAATTTAGTTTAGTTAGTTACTGAAACTGTATCAGAAACACAGTCCGGTAGCCGGTATTAAAGATCAGCAGTGTAGTTACTGAAACTGTATCAGACACACAGTCCGGTAGCCAGTATTAAAGATCGGCAGCAGTGTAGTTACTGAAACTGTATCGGAAACACAGTCCGGTAGCCGGTATTAAAGATCGGCAACAGTGTAGTTACTGAAACTGTATCGGAAACACAGTCCGGTAGCCGGTATTAAAGATCAGCAGCAGTGTAGTTACTGAAACTGTATCGGAAACACAGTCCGGTAGCCGGGATTAAAGATCGGCAACAGTGTAGTTACTGAAACTGTATCGGAAACAGAGTCCGGTAGCCGGTATTAAAGATCAGCAACAGTGTAGTTACTGAAACTGTATCAGAAACACAGTCCGGTAGCAGGTATTAAAGATCAGCAGTGTAGTTACTGAAACTGTATCAGAAACACAGTCCGGTAGCCGGTATTAAAGATCGGCAGCAGTGTAGTTACTGAAACTGTATCAGAAACACAGTCCGGTAGCCAGTATTAAAGATCAGCAGTGTAGTTACTGAAACTGTATCAGAAACACAGTCCGGTAGCCGGTATTAAAGATCGGCAGCAGTGTAGTTACTGAAACTGTCTCAGAAACACAGTCCGGTAGCCGCTATTAAAGATCAGCAGCAGTGTAGTTACTGAAACTGTATCAGAAACACAGTCCAGTAGCCGGTATTAAAGATCAGTAACAGTGTAGTTATTGAAACTGTATCAGAAACACAGTCCGGTCCACGGTTTTTGACAGTATTTTAAAAGCAGTTCCATCAGGCTTAATAAAAATGTCACTGCCTGTTTCTGGTCCTGCAGGCCCCGATGGGAAGTCCTCTGACACGACACACACCAAGATCACCAGCCAGTTGTTACAGCCCACTAACATCCCCTACCAACACTTCCCAAAACACACCGTCACCGAGGTAACTCCCTCTTCCAGACCTAGAGTTTGTAGATTTTCTTGCAACAAGCACCTGTATCTTCTCAGGATTTCCAGACCTGATCTGATCTTGTCTCCGTGCAGTACGTTTGATTACGACACAGAGAACATGAACTCTGAGGAGATCTATAGTTCTCTGCGCGGGGTCAGCCAAGCCATCCAGAACTTCAGTGTCCGCAGCCAAGAGGACATGACTGAACCTCCTCGCAAAAGAGAGGGGGATGGAGGGGAAGAGGTGAGATATGCTTCTGGACTGCTCCCTCCATTTACCTGCCAGTGGTGTCCTCTGAGTGGGACAGGCCTGATGATTCATGTTTTAGGGAAAATAAAGATTCGATTGAACGATAAATTAAACTAAAGATAAACAAACTGACTTGGGTATTTCTTTGTGCAGGGCGGTGCTGACACTACGGATTCTGGTCGCACAGCTTTGGACAACAAGACCTCTCTGCTGAATACCATGCCACTCCTCTCCTCTAGTCCCCGCCCCACGAGAGAGTACCAACCGGGCAGTTACTTGGACTCCTCCTTTGGCTCCTCCCCTTTTAATAAGAGCCTGAAAGATGCACTGGACCAAGATGCCGAACCCCTTGCAGATGGTGAGGCATTTTACTGCAGTTCCTCATTCTGCTGGTCAGCGGACCGTTTGTATTACTGTTAGGACACGCCCCTCCAGAAGTACTGGAACAGTGAGGCCAGTCCCTTTATTTTTGCTGTGGACTGAAAACGTTTGGGTTTGACATTAAAAAATGAGACAAAAGATCATTTTCAGCTTTTATTTACAACTGGATCTGATGCACAGTTCAGACGATAGCACCTTCTGTCTGAACCCAGACGTTTTTTAAAACTATCAGAACACGGGACTGACAGGTGTCCCCGTTCCTGGTCCCTGTCCCTGGTGCTGAATGTCTGGCTCAGTTTGGGTTTTGCCTGTGTAGACTGTGCTTTTCATGTCCAACTATAACTGAGAACCAAAGAGCAAAATCCAGGAACTGATAACCAGGAAATGATGTTCTGTAAGCAGTTGAACTGTTATTAATATCAAGTTTACAAACAGACTTAAAAATGTCCGTATTTAATCATCCATTTCTGGTTTAACGCAAACAAACGAGCCGTTATTGCTTTCTATTGCACTGTTTCTCAGCTGCATGTCCCGACAGGGTGGGATCTAGTCAGTCGTTGGCCGCTGGAGACAACCCCTGCTGCTTGTGTTGCTCTTTAAGGAGCTGTTTGTTACTTGGATTTTCTTAAGAGTGGGGTTCTTAACAGCCTCTCTGTATCTGAGCCTCTAATGAGGCGCCGTGAGTGACTCTTGAGGAACCAAGTTCCTCGAACCCCTTGGCCTGTGGGTTCCTGTACCCTTTAGTCTGGGTTCTGATTCTCTGGTGATTGATGCTCTGGTGTGTGTCAGCAGACAGCAGCGTGGACCAGTCAGAGGTGGTGGCTGAGCTGCTTAAGGAGCTCTCCAATCACAGTGAGCGGGTAGAGGAGAGGAAAGCAGCGCTGTGTGAGCTCATGCGGCTCATCAGGGAAACACAGCTACATGTCTGGGATGAGCACTTCAAAACCATTCTCCTGCTGCTACTGGAAACTCTGGGGGATGGAGAGGTACACACACACACACACACACACACACACACACTTGTTTGTCTTGATTAAATTCTGTTGCTGATTTCTCTTCATTTATCCATGATCTCACTTCTGCAGCATGTGATTCGTGCATTGGCACTGCGGGTGCTGAAGGAGATTCTGAACAGGCAGCCATGGCGCTTCAAGAACTATGCAGAACTCACCATCATGAAGACCTTGGAAGCACATAAAGATCCACACAAGGAGGTCAGTCCCCTGATTGCACCTTAAACAAGTTGGACTGTTGACAACCGTATGTTTGATGCACCGTCGCAGACTGTCGTCCGTCTGTTTCTCTGCGTACTTCGTTAACCCTGCTTTTCGGTGGTCAGGACCCCACAGGACCAGGGCACGAATTTCATCACTGCAGTGACACTGACGTGGTGTTGGTGTGTGTTGCGCTGGTACAAATGGGTCAGACACCGCAGGGCTGCTGGAGTGCTTTGTAGAGAACAGTCCACCAACCAGAAATATCCAGCCAACTGTCCTGTGGGCAGCGTCCTGTGAGCACTGATGAAGGACTAGAGAATGTCCAACACAAACTGTGCGGAAACAGATGAGCTTCTGTCTCTGATAGAGAGGAGTAACTAGGAAGAAGTGTCTGGTAGTGGACAAGTGAGTGAAAAGAGACAGTGTTCAAACACTCCAACAGCACTGCTGGGTCTGATCCAATCATGCCAACACAACACACACTAACGCACCATGTAAGGTGTATCCTACAGGCACCATGTCCCAAATTTACATAGTGGACAAGCTGAGTAGAGTCAAGTAGTGTAGGTACCATACGTAGGCCTTTTCTAGCTACGTGAAATAGGTTCCAATCAGATTTCTGAACCTAATTTTGAATAATTTGCATATTTCCACCAATAAAAATAGGTTCTGGAACCTGTTTGTGTTTTGTAGGTGTTTCAGTTCAAACCGCTGTATTGTTTAGGAGCAATGAGCATACTGTTCATCTCGTATGGTGTCAGTCCTTAATTTAGTGTGTGTGTGTGTGTGTGTGTACGTGTAGGTGGTCCGGGCGGCGGAGGAGGCAGCAGCCATGCTGGCGAGCTCCATAAGCCCCGAGCAGTGCATTAAGGTACTGTGCCCCATTATCCAGTCTGCAGACTACCCCATCAACCTGGCTGCAATCAAGATGCTCACCAAAGTCATCGACCGCCTGTCCAAGGACGGCCTGCTCCAGATGCTCCCCGAGATTGTCCCTGGGCTCATACAGGTGAGCTGCGTGGCATTTATAGCACAGTGTTTTCAAGGTTGTGCCACGTCCTGTGTCTCTCCCGGTTCTCTCTGTGCTCATTCTTTCTCTGTTGTGTAGGGTTATGATAACTCTGAGAGCAGTGTACGAAAGGCTTGTGTGTTCTGTCTGGTGGCGATCTATTCTGTTATCGGAGAGGATCTCAAACCTCACCTCAGCCAGCTGTCGGGCAGCAAGGTGAGTCTGTGTTACACGCAAAGGCTGTTTTTCCACTGCAGAGCCAAAGGGTTCTGTGGGGGTTCTGACCCATTAAACCAGTTATGGTTTCTTTTTTCCATTTGCATATTGTAATAAGGCGGAGTTACACTTAGGAACAAACTGATTGACAGGCTGGAACAGACCCAAAGATGTTATGCTTTGTCAAAATCCTGTTGTCCATTTGTCAACCGGCAAGGGCGGTTCGAACCAAATGCGTAGTTTGGCTCCGCCTCTGGTCTCTACTACGCAAATTGGTTGTGGATTTTGACTTGCTGAACCTGAAATACCCACTTAATTTGCTCATTTGACCTGTGTTTTTAAACGATGTACTGGTGTCTGCTAGATGTCTAGATAATCCCTTCCTTTGTGTCTCCGCAGCTGAAGCTGTTGAACCTATATATAAAGCGTGCTCAGAGCGGCTCCAGTGGATGTGACCCGTCTTCGGACATGGGAGGTCAAGGCCTGTAGCTCAGCCCGCAGGACTCACTCACAGGACTTTACGAGGGCAGGCTAGCAGGCTTTTTAACATGCATATAGAACACTCCGACTGCTATACACTCACACAGGCTTGCAGTCGCGCACTCTCACATGTATGGACCTACACTGCTGGACGTCCCTTGCCTTCACTCTACCCTTCAGCTGCAGTCTAAAGCCACGTGGGGCAGCACTGACTCTTCTGAAACTCTTCCTCCCAGATTTCAACTCCTGTGTTTGTGTGCGAGTGTGTTTCTTTGTGGAAGCTCCATCTGTGACGCTGGCGGTGAGCTTTGTAGAGCTTGTTGAATGGTAACGGAAGGAACGTGTGTACGATTGTGTGTGTGTCTGTGAGAGTGTGTTGAGTTGCCTGTGGAAATCCCAGCAGTAAGATAAAGGGGAGAGAGGAGAGGCTTTGGGTGTCATTCTGCAATTTCAAGGTCGTTTCTTTTGTATCGAGGAGCTTTTGGGGTAAACTCAGATTTCTAAGATGCAACTCAGAACTCCAGAATCTGAGCAGAAATATCATTAACCTGAGGCTCCTTATCAATTATTAATGGTCATATCACTTCATAACACTGAGCAGTTGGTTCAGCTTGCTCTATTATATGGCATTTTGCTTGGCTATATGCATGTCATGATTAAAACAACCTTTTTATCTGGCAGCCTACTGGGCTTAATGGGGTCTTCCGACCCGTTCTCACGCCCAAGACGCGTTGCGGCGGTTCTGCGACACCAGTGACTGATTACATAGGCAATATGTATCTCTATAATAACACGGCAGGAGTATTCGAGAAGGTTTTGTGTTGCTCGGAGGACGTGTGGATTCTTTTCAGTAGCATAGTGTCATTCTTCTCCGATGGGAAATTTGTAGAAATGTATTTACGCATTTAAATGGCAAAACTGTTGTCTTTCTCCTCCCTGTAGTCTCTCTTTCTCCCCTTGTGAGGAAATTCTTTCCTCTGTCATTTCCCCCACTGCATTTCTAGAGCTATGCTAACAGTGAAATAAATAAAGAAAAATGTACAGACCTAAATAAACCCTGTTGTGTGTTTTTATATTCAGTTTTGTGTTCCTACGAAAGACCTGGCTGGACTGTGTTACTGATGTTATTGATTCGCGTACGGATGCTGATGATGGTCCTGGATAGGGACAGAAATTCAGAGTCGACACAGATCCCAGGGTTCTACGATATTGAAGAAATGCGATATAGAAACACAGGAATGTTCCAGTAAATGATGGTTAAATGAAGGATGTTGGGCAGATATCGTCTACTTCTGTAGATATATTACAGAAAATGAGAAAAGCAGCAACATTTAATCAAATCTGACAGTGCGTGTCTTGCGATGTGTCTGTTGCGCATGCACACATTGCAGTGACCAGGCTGGAACAGTATATTGTGCACGACTAGCAGATACTGCCCGTTAAAAAATGCTGAAATTAAGAATCTGCCCGCCAAGATGCTGTCTTATGTTTTATGAATACCATGAGAAAAAAGTTGGCCGAGTTAAGTCACGTCAACAGCATACTTCCGATTTCTGAGATTGGAGTAATGTCTGTAAATCACATTAAGAAATAAACAGCTGGATTTTAGCCCGATAATCCAATTTCTCAGTGCACGTATCGTATAATTTTTAAGTTTTCTCCGATTTTGCTGTGAATACACAACACAAACCAGTGAGGGCTGGTTGCAGAGTATGTGAAACATTTCATATTAATTTCCCCCATTATTTGATTACTCAAGTGCATGTAAATCCATTGATCAGAAACATCCTCAGAGTTAATGTACAGGGGTTGGACAATGAAACTGAAACACCTGTCATTGTAGTGGGAGGGTTCATGGCTAAAGTGGAGCAGCCTGGTGGTCAATCTTCATTAATTGCACCAGTAAGAGCAGAGTGTGAAGGTTCAATTAGCAGGTAAGAGCACAGTTTTGCTCAAAATACTGCAACGCACACAACATTATGGGGGACATACCAGAGATCAAAAGAGGACAAATTGTTGGTGCACGTCTTGCTGGCGCATCTGTGACCAAGACAGCAAGTCTTTGTGATGCATCAAGAGCCACGGTATCCAGGGTAACGTCAGCACCACCAAGAAGGACCGACCACATCCAACAGGATTAACTGTGGACGCGAGAGGAAGTTGTCTGAAAGGGATGTTGGGGTGTTAACCCGGATTATACCATTACCAAGACGAATTCCAGTCGTGTCCTACACATATAGGATATACTAATCTATATAGAGTCTATACTGATCTCGAGTGTGTGGCTTTGTCAGCACTGAACCAAACAACCTGACTGCAGAAACCGTCTGACAGCTGGAATGCCACCACTGATGCCTTCAGCTGCATACTCATATTACCCAACTATCCTGTTTACAGGACAAGTCTGCATACTTGTGACCAATTCTGAAACTAGGCTATAAATCCTGTAATCACTCAAATGTCCTTAGAATATGCTGGCCTTCACATTAAACTCCCCTCCTATTAAAGGAAGATCAATCAAATATATTACAATCGTGACCATGGTAGTTCTAAAACATAGTCCTACACTGATCCAGAAACATTACTTACCCATAAAGCTAGCTACACATGTTCCAGCATAAACAGCTTGTCTCGTATGTGAAACATGGGGGTGGGTGTATCATAGTTTGGGCCTGTTTTACTGCATTTGGGCCAGAATGGCTTACAATCATTGATGGAACAATGAATTCTGTTTTTTACCAGCAGATTCTAAAGGAAGCAATACAAGAACCCTGAGCACACAATCTGTTGTACTGAAAATGTTTAAAGAAGACATTTATTTGCAGTTAATGCTGCACAAGGACATCACAGCAGAACACATACTTTTGCCCCTCACGGATATGTAATATCGGATCATGTTCCTCAATAAATAAATGAGCAAGTGTAATAATTGTGCCTCGTTTGTTTGATTTGATTCTCCTTATTTACGTTTGGGACTACATTTTTGGACAAATGTAAGCAGAAACGCAGACTTTCAAGCACCACGTCATAAACCGTTGATCTTGTTGCTGACCACGGTACTTCCACACATGGATTCGTTGGTCGTCTGCTCCAAGACAAAATTTTGACCCCCATGTTGATCTGGCAGGACACCATTACAGTCGTTTGATTTGTAATTATGTTATCAATGATTTACAATATCATACAGACCATAATAGCACCTGTAAGGTTTTCTTAGCAAACAAAAAGTATATTGTGAATAAGACGGTGTGTCAACTTTGAGGACGAAATTGTTGGTTCCCCTTGGTTAATGAAAGAAAACCCACAATGGTCACAGAAATAACTTGAATCTGACAAAAATTCTATGAAAATGAATAAATGAAAATCCAACATTGATTTTGAACTGTGGTTCAACAGAATTGTTTTAAAATGTAAACGCATTAAACAGGCCTGGACAGAAATGATGGTACCCCTTAAAATAATGTGACCAAAGGGACATGTTACATCAAGGTGTGTCCACTAATCAGCATCACAGGTGTCTACAATCTTGTTATCAGTCAGTGGGCCGATATACAGGACAGTAACCGGTAGTTACTGTGGTAGGTGACATGGTGTGAACCTCATCTCAACATGGACCAGAGGAAGCGAAGGAAAGAGTTGTCTCAGGAGATTAGAAAGAAAATTATAGACCATAGGACATAGGACACCATTGTTGAAAACAAATCATAAAAAGCCAAACTGGAATTTGACAAGCCACTGGGAGCTTCTGGGAGAATGTCCAGTGGACAGATGAGACAAAAATTGAACTTTTTTGGCAAGGCACGTCCAGCTCTATGTTCACTGATGGAAAAATGAAGCATATCAAGAAAAGAACACTGTCCCTACTGTGAAACACGGAGTAGGCTGTTATGTTCTGGGGCTGCTTTGCTGCCTCTGGCACAGGGTGTCTTGAATCTGTGGTACAATGACATCTCAAGACTATCAAGGGATTCTAAAGAGAACTGTGCTGCCCAGTGTCAGAAAGCTTGGTCTCAGTCGCAGGTCATGGGTCTTGCAACAGGATAATGACCCAAAACACAGCTAAACGCCCGAGAATGGCTAAGAGGAAAACATTGGACTATTCTGAAGTGGCTTTTTATGAGCTCTGACCTAAATCCTGTTCAGCATTTTTGGAAGGAGCTTAAACAGGCTGTCTGTTAAAGGCTCCCTTCAAACCTGAGACAACTGGAGCAGTTTGCTCCCGAGCAGTGGGCCAGAATACCTGCTGAGAGGTGCAGAATATATATATATATATATATTTTTTTTTTATTAAATTATATTTTTATATAATTATATATTATTATTATTCATTAGATTGTTATTTTTATTATTATTGTTATTATTATTATTATTATTATTATTATTATTATTATACTGTTATACATTATTTTTATATAATTATATATATTATTATTCATTAGATTGTTATTATTATTATTATTATTATTATTATTATACTGTTATACATTATTTTTATATAATTATATATATTATTATTCATTAGATTGTTATTATTATTATTATTATTATTATTATTATACTGTTATACATTATTTTTATATAATTATGTAATATTAAAATTGAGCCGCGTTCGGGGCGGGAAACGCGGTGACGACAACGTCTTGGACGGATGTGATTGGTGGAGCCCCGTTCCGGCGGCAGGCAGGGTGCGTTGTGACTGGTGGAGTCGCGTTCCGGCGGCAGGCAGGGCGTGCTGTGATTGGCTGCCGCCGCGGGTGGAGCGCAGTCAGTGTATTCGCGGTGTGTTTGGGAAGGAAGCCATGACGGTGTAGTGTGTTCGGTCCGCCTGCGCGCTGAGCTCTGGGTCTGGTTCCGGTTCCGGCTCTGATTCTGCTCATAATGGAGGTGGGCGAGCGGTTCGGGTCGCTTCAGCAACAGTGGGACTGAGCGCGACAGAGCGGGACCGGCGCCTGACGGGTTTGTCCACAGCGTCCTCCTGCGGGACTCCTGCGGGAGCGGTGAGCGGTATGTCCGGGAGCAGCGTCCCGCCGCCCTCCGCATGGCTGTGAGAGGATAGCCGCCGCCGCAGGGCCGCCGCCGGGCCACCGCCACAGGGCCGCTCCGCCCGGACCCGGGGGAGAAGGAGCTCGGCGCCATGGCGTGGGTGCTGAAGATGGACGACGCTACGATCGAGTCCGGACTCGTCCACGACTTCGACGCCAGTCTGTCCGGAATCGGGCAGGAGCTTGGAGCCGGAGCCTACAGCATGAGGTCCGAGCGTCCGCCGGCGCATCGCACAGCTTTAACGGCTCTAACGTCTTTCTAACGGTTCTAACGCATTTTTTAACGGCTCTAACATCTTTCTAACTGCTCTAACGGTTCTAACGCCTCTTCAAAGGCTCTAACGTCTTTCTTACGACTGAAACGGCTCGAACACCTCTTCAACGTCTTTTTAACGCCTCTTCAACGGCTCTAACGTCTTTCTAACGCCTCTGCAACGTCTTTCTAACGGCTCTAAAGCCTCTTCAACGGCTCTAACGTTTCGGGTGTTTGTGGAGAAGCAGGAGCCGCAGGGAGTCCGGCCTGCGTGATGGTGACCTACTTAACGCTGGTCATCAGGCTGGTCCTGGAGGCACCCCTACCCCCCATGTTTTGCAGAGTCCCCTGCTCCCACCACACCTGAGGCACCCAACCTGTTAACCAGCTTCTCAGGGGGTGCTGAAGCTAAAACCAGCAGGGTAGGGGTGCCTGTAGGTCCAGTGTATCTGAAAATGCACCAGCTTAGTGCATCTCAACGCTGGAACTGGAGGCACCCCTACTCAGTATGCCTTACATAGTCGCCCAATCAGCTTGTTAACGAGCCCTTCAGAAGTGCAGGGGGTGTTGAAGTTAAAGTCAACAGGGTAGTGGTGCCTCTAGATCCGGTTTAATCAGGCTGCTGCACAGCTTGGAGCAGTGCTTCTCAACCCTGGTCCTGGAGGCACCCCTACCACATTTCTTTTGGAGCTTTCCCTGCTCCCGCCACACCTGATTCACCTAATCAGCTCATTAACGAGCTTCTTAGAGCCGCAGGGGATGTTAAAGCTTAAACGTGCAGGGTAGGGGTGCCTCCAGGACCAGGGTTGAGAAACACTGTTCTAAATACGTTTCATTTGCATTTAAATTCAGCTTAATATACGTGAACCGATGAGCATAACCGCGTTCTGACTTCCACGTTTATTTGCATATGTAAATGATCGTCGCCTTCGAGCCATAAGGTTCTATCTGTACTCAGCAGATATGGAGCCTTACAGCCTTCATAGCAACCAGTCCACTGTTCGGCAGATGTTTGTCTCTTGGTGTCCTCCATCAACGTTACAGGAGATATTAAGTCAAAAAGATCTGCATGGTAACATCTAAAGACCAGTAGGCTTCTCTTGAACATGTTAATGGACGAGAATGATGTCCAACGAGGACGCCGCTGCTCTCCAAGAGCACTGCTGTTCATCTGAGGTTTGCTCACTAGCACATGGACATCCCAGAAACCGGTTGGAACGTTACCTGTGGACACGTGAATCCCATAATTGGGTTCCAACATACGATTTTCATTTCAGCTGTTAAGCATGGGGCTGGCGGTATCGGGGTTTGGGGTGTGTGGCCAAGCTCAGTGCCCTGTGTGTGATTAACTGGCATACAGAAGTCGTGTCTCTCAGTATGGCGTCAGGTTTAACGCAAGACGTCTCTGCATGGAGTTGTAGATGTTCCTAATGGTGTCCTGTGATGATCCTTCTCATGCAGCTTGAATGTTCTGACTCAGTTCTGCAGATGGTGTGGTAGGGGTGGAGTGTTGATCGAGCGTCCAATAGCATCCACACATTTTCAATCAGGGATGGATTTTGAGATGAGACCGACCATGGCGTAGTATAAGTGTCCTCAAGGCGAGATCTTGAGACGGCAGCAGTATGTGGACGGATGTCGTCCTGTTGGAACAGTGTTCAGAAAAGGTAGAACCACTGGTTGCAGGTCTGTAAAGAACAACAAAGGTGACCAGGTCTTGGTGCTGACCACGGTGTTCCACACACGGATTCGTTGGTTGTCTCCCAACGACCACCCGCTGCCATTCTGAGTGTATATACCTGATTTGACATGGAACCCGGTGCTGATGGAGAAGACTAAAGAGCACCGTGATGTCAGCAGCACCATTGTCAGACATGATAACGGTAACCTTGCCGCAGCTAATCAGCAGTGCTCAAGGGCACGTCGAGCAGCGCAGCTTCAAAGTGCATCGTGTTGCGGGTGGTCAGTGGGCATCATGCACTCGCTCACTCCCAGACTGGCATAAATGTGTAGTAGCCACACAGCCCCACACTCCCCCCTTCCCCCTCACATCGGCTCAGGTTTCCCTGGAATGACTGCTGTGTGGTCTGGCAGGGTTTCGGGGTCATGGTGGAAAAATCAGCATCAGCACGTCTCGCTACCAAAACACAACTCGCCAAAGCACTTCTCGCCGTCCGTCTCGCCCTGGAAGTGCGTGTTTGGGTGTGAGCTGGTTGGGTTGAGTCACTGGTTTTGAGGCTGTGCAGATTAAGAGTTAAGTAACAGTCTAAAAGGAGACGTTCTCAGGTTCTCATTCTCTGTTATCGAGTTTCATGTTACCCACCCTTTGACATCGCGGTCCAGCCATCGGTGTCCCCCTGTGCCCGGCTCACGGCGTGGTCACCGCGTTAGTGTTCGCTCGGGTCTCGGCCTTGAGGTTGACATTAAAAGAGGGAATGTGAGCCGGTTCTTGGCAGCATTGTTGAACTTGGCTTTGGGGTGTTTGTGCCCAGCTTGGGTTCGAAGCTGACTGGTGGTCTCCAGTAGGTGTACACCAAGCGGTGACTGGTATTCCAACGAGTCAGCTTACTAGTGCGTCCGTGCACTGAGCCTTCTCTATTAACGTGGTGATGAAGCGTTACCTGTCGCAGGGTTCTACTGGCGGGCTGAGTGATGGCGTGAGATCGATTATCTGACCCGCGGGCTGCAGGCCGGCTGATCTGTGGTAGAAGCAGCTGTGGAACGGAATGTTACAGTAGTGGCTGCTCAGGTTTCCGAGACCACAGGCGGCTTCCTGGGCAGCATGTCGCTGGTGTTCGTGGCTCAGATCCACCAGCAACGTGCTGACTCTGCTTCTATCACCCTTACTGTACAGACTGCGACTGTACACAAGTTCACGCTTAACTGTGCCAAGTGCCAGTCCAACGTGAAAAAGGATCTCATTAAAAGAAAGGGTTAGGCAGTCGCCAGGTTTCGATACCCTATATGGACAAAAGTATTGGGACATCTGCTTATCCGTTGTTTCTTCTGAAATCAAGATCATTAAAGAGCAAGAGCAGCGAAATGACGAGGAATGCGTCAGAAAGGCAGTCTGGCCGCTGGCCGGAGGGTTGGGCGGCATATTTACGTATCGATATTTATATCAGGATATAAACGGAGCAAGACGTGCGGTGAGGCGATATCGTTTACATCGGGATGTTTCAATCTTGCAGAAGACTGCTTTTCTGCTTCGCTCCTTCTTTAATCTGATGATCTCCGTCCTCATTTGCACTCAAAGGACTTCTGTGTTTTTCACGTCATGTATCGTATTGTATCGTGAATCGCCGTTCAGCTAAAATGTATCGGGATATGATTTTGTCCATATTGCTCAGCCCTGTGTGGTTGTGTCTTTGATGGCGTGTGACTTTGCACCAACTAATGGTTTGCAGTCCCCAAAAAGTGGACCAAGGCCAGTCAGCATGCAACCGCCGTGCAAGGGGTTCTGGACGAGGTCTGTAGCTGGCATAATAATGCTGTCGAATCAACGTTTTTCCGTCAACGTCCAGCCGCCGCTCCTCCAGCGCACGGAGTAAGGAGGCGGAGCTAAAAGGCCACTGGTTTTGCTCGTTGCTGTGACAATTTGATTGCATTCAGCACTAAGAGAAGTAAGGATGTTGGATGTTCACCGTTCGCACCTCCCCAACTCATCCCAGACGTACTGGATGGAGTTCCATCATGTGTCCACAATGGGTGCATCATACAGTGGCTGAAGGTTTTCATTAGAAGGGGTGTCCACAAACTTTTGGACAGCGATATCGCAGAGCCAGTTTTTCGGTCCTCGACTTGAATAAAGTGTTGTTCGTGCCTCTGTGGTTTAGTAGGCTTGCAGAGAGGGTGTAGGTGGGTGTAGATGTTACATGTCTAGAAGAACAAGGGGGTTCCCCAGCGCTGGTCTCTGTGACGACTGTTTCCATAGTGACTATAACAGAAAATGATCTGTGTTCAGCTCGTTCATGGAAGTGCTGTTCTCATTGAGCCCTTCTCTCTCTCTCTCTCTCTCTCTCTCTCTCTCTCTCTCCCCTCTTCAGTGATGTGCTCGCTCTGCCCATCTTCAAGCAGGAGGACGGAAGTGTCCCTGTCGAGTCCGAGAGTAAGAATCCTCCGTTTCAGTACGTGCTGTGTACCGCCACTTCACCAGCCGTCAAACTGCACGAGGAGACGCT
The DNA here is from genome assembly GCA_034509495.1 of Acestrorhynchus altus. Classification (NCBI taxonomy): domain Eukaryota; kingdom Metazoa; phylum Chordata; class Actinopteri; order Characiformes; family Acestrorhynchidae; genus Acestrorhynchus; species Acestrorhynchus altus. The sequence continues at coordinate 35,855,574 of CM067505.1, read as the reverse complement.
CACCTACCTGAACCAAGGTAACCGTCCTCGGCCTGCACTCTGCACCTGCTGCTGGTTTGTGTTGAGGTCATTGACAGTGGACACATCCAACTTTTGTTATGCCCTCAGGTCAGTCCTACGAGATTCGTCTCCTAGATAACAGGAAAATGGGGGAAATGCCAGAACTCAACAGTACAAATGTGAAGGTAAAGATTTGCATGTGTGTATGCAAATTTGATGGGTTGTTGTTATATTGTTTAACCCTTTAACTGCCCGATTCAGCGCAGTGGCTCTCAACCCTGGTCCTGGGGGCACCCCTACCCTACAAATGTTAGAACTTTTCAACTAAACAGCTCATTACCGAGCCCCAGAGCTGCATCGGGTGTGTTTAAGCTAGAATGTGCAGGGCAGGGGTGCCTCTAGGACCACATTGATGATTTATTGTCAGAGAAATACACCTTTTATTTCTAACGGGAAAGAGTGTTCTACTATATGCTACACTGGCACTGGATGTCTGCATTGCGTTGGGTGGAGTGGATTCGCTCTGGCCAATCAGTGCTCTGCAAAGTTTATGTGTAATATTTTAGTCCTTACTCTGCTTGCTGGGAATAATGAGCGAGGAGGTACGAAAAAAGTACCATGTTCGGTGGAAAAAGTGGAATTTTAATGAAATACCTCACATTAAAGCTGAGTTTTGGATCAATATGATTAATCTCTGTCTGTATCAGTACCTGAAACACTCATATTGTTGGTATTTGTGTGTAGAGTATAGTGCGAGTAGTATTTCACGATCGAAGACTCCAGTATATGGAGCATCAGCAGCTGGAGGGCTGGAAGTGGAACCGCCCCGGCGACCGTCTCCTTGACATCGGTAAGACCACGTTTCAGCCTTGAGTTAGTGCTGAGCTCATCTGGCCTGATTTCAGAAAACACTGACTGTGTGCCCCGTTTGGTGTAGATATCCCCATGTCCGTGGGTATTACCGAGCCCCACACCCACGGCTCCCAGCTGAACGCCATCGAGTTCCTGTGGGACGTCTCCAAGCGCGCGTCTGTCTTTGTCCAGGTGAGAGATCTGCTCCGATACACCAGCACGTTTGTAAGCGTCCGAGGTCACGGTGTAACGATGCTCCCTGTGTTTGTGCGCCGCGTTAGGTGCACTGCATCAGCACAGAGTTCACCCCACGGAAACATGGCGGTGAGAAGGGCGTGCCGTTCCGCATCCAGATCGACACCTTCAAACCGAACGAGAGCGGCGAGTACACGGAGCACCTCCACTCTGCCAGCTGCCAGATCAAAGTGTTCAAGGTAGAAGTCAGGACACCCACACGGACACCCCACATAGACACCCCACACACTAGAAGTGTGTCGCTGCATTTTCACACCTGAGTCTGAACCCATTTAGTGAGCACACTAAATGTGAACAGTGAACTTGTGTTTGTGGACACCCTTTCTACTGAATGCACTCTTAAGTTGCACCCATTGCTGACACAGATGTGCACACAGCTTGTCTCACCCCTGTAGAGAAGCATTGCCAATAGAATAGGACTCCAGCACCAATAAACATGAGCCTACTGGCACCATGCCTAATGCCAGGTGCCAGGTGTAATGCATTGCAATGTGGAGCAGTGTTCTCTGGAAGGATGGATGAGGGTGAGGTGGTGGTTGAATGCAGTCAAATTGTCACAGCAGTGCTCCAAGATCTAATAGAACGTCTTCCCTGGACAGTAGAGACAGATCCTCCAACAAACGAAGGATAAACTCTTTAATAGCTTTGATTTCTGAAGAAATGAATGAGTAGATGTCCCAATACTTTAGTCTTTGGACCACCCAGATGAGGCGGTGCAGAAAGGCTGCTTCAGCGAACTGTATTTGTTCTGAAGGTCTGAAAAATCCAAAAAAGTGTTTTGACCCTGCCAAGAAACTGACCTAAACCACGGGTCAGTCCATACAGAGAGACCACCTCTTTGGGCAGACCAAACTTCCACGCCTAGTTTTGGCTCAAACCAAAAGTGTGGTGGAAGGGAGCAGATCATTTTGAGTTTGAGTCTCTGTATCTCTCCGTTTGTAGCCGAAGGGAGCAGACCGGAAGCAGAAGACTGACCGGGAGAAGATGGAGAAACGGAGCGCTCAAGAGAAGGAGAAATACCAGCCCTCGTATGATACTACTATACTGTCAGAGGCAAGATCGAGGTCCTTTGTGCGACTGATTTACTGTGGTGTGTGTGTGCTTGACCCAGCTTACCATTATCTCTGTGTGTGTGTGTGTGTGTGTGTGTGTGTGTGTGTGTGTGTGTGTGTGTGTGTGTGTGTGTGTGTGTGTGTGTGTGTGTGTGTGTGTGTGTGTGTGTGTGTGTGTGTGTAGACTCGTCTGGAGCCGGTGATAGAGGAGGCTGTGGAGCATGAGCTGAAGAAATCGAGTAAACGGACGCTGCCTGCAGATTGTGGAGACACCACAGCTAAGAGCAAAAGAGGCAGTGTAAGCACACACAAGCTTTGATGTAATCTGGTTGGATTTGATTTGAGAAGCAAGGACTTTCCTACGAACCTCCACAAACATCTCTCCAGTTCAGAAGAGAGATGATGACCAGTGTTTAGATGATTATAATATTTGATGAATGAGGTTGACCTCATTATTCATAATGAGGAGAGGATGCTCTGACCTCTGTTTGAGGACCTAGGAAGGGGGGGGTTGTGATCTTTTTGTTCTTTCTTTCTCTCCAGTGTTCTCCTTGGCCTGATAATGCATACGTGAACCCAAACACAGCAGCTCAACCAACCTTCACCTCCAGCACACACTCCTACACCAGTAGCAATGCAGTTCCTGAAAGGTAATCTTTTCCTTAAAGGGATTCTTTAATATTTCTAATCATATTCGATGGTGTCAGATGGGCTGGGTTGAGTTTTTCTAGAACTGCAGATCTTTTGCCGTTTAATGGTGCGATGAAGGCATTCATGTGGACAGAGAGGCTACAGTAAGTCAAATAACCACTCTGTACAACGGTGGTAAGATGAAGATGAGGTAGGCTGATGGGCTTCAAAAGCAGAAGACCGTTATAGGAACCACTGTTCCGCAAAGAACAGAAAGCTGAGGCTGCAGTGCACACAGTGATTCTCAGGATCAGCTGAGGAACACAGATGGTAGGGCCACCCTGCCTTGTGTCTACAGTCCAGACAGCTGGAGGTGGTGTGATCTTGGGGGCAATTTTGACTTGAAACACTTATTTATTGCCAATCTTGTATTACTGAAATGCCAGTATCATTGTTGACCCTCTGCATCCCTTCATGGCCACAACAAATCCATCTTCTTAAACTCGTTTCATGACCCTGACCCTCAGGGTTCACCATTTGGGGTGTATTAGAACAGGAGAATCAGCAGGGAGTGCAAATCAGTTGTCACCATGGACTAGAAATCAAACGTTCTTTTGCGAGATCTTCAAGACCTATTCCATGAAGGATTGAGGCTGTTTCGAGCACAAAACGGCGTATAGTGTTCATAATAAAGTGCTCGGCGAGTGTAATTACATTAAAGTCTGACAGATACGTTATTTGAAACCAAGCCTTCATAATGTTTCATCAACTGTTCTCCTTTTCCTTCAGTGAAACATCTTCACCAAACCACCAAGTAGATGCTACCTGTCTCATCACTATGGAGGTTAATACCGGCTTTCTTTTCAATACGTTATAACTCCGAAACGAATCAACCCTAATACTGTCTGCGTTTACACAGCAGGAGAAGTGGCCCACACGTGCATAAAAGCTCCACTCCCAGAAGCTTCGTTGAATCATCTCCACCATTACAAAGACGCTCATGGAACTCCAGTCTCTGACTATTTTGATTTGCGTTCTTGGTTTGTTTAACCTTCCCTTGAAGTTTCTTACATTCCTGTGATGGTGGTGTAGCCACAGCCACCTATGGACGCAGTGAGCCATCTCTTAAACACGGAGTGACCACGGTTTTTGGTCAGATTTCGTTTGAACAGACATCACCTCAAATAATTAGATCACTATTCCACTACGGAACACCTCCCTCACTGCTGTGGGCCAGTTTCCCTTCTCCTTAGTGGTCATTTATGATGAGTTGACGTGGATTCCCGTAGAATTCCGATTTGGGCCCCTTTCACCTGCTGTGTGAACGTAGCCTTTTGTGCCACTCGTTACTGCGTTTGTTGGATCAGTAATGCTCAACTTCTCCTTTCGCTTCCTTTTAAGTCTTTAAGTCCAACAGCTTCGATGCAGGACGTGCAGCAGTGGCTGCTTAAGAACAGGTTCAACTCCTACACTCGGCTTTTTACACATTTCTCAGGTACTCGTCCTGCTGCTCTCAGATATCAAAACGAAACAACCAAATGTGGGTCTGTGTTTGTGCTGTAGCTAACGGTGTCCTGTTTCTGAAGGTTCTGATCTACTGAAGTTGACTCGTGAAGATTTGGTCCAGATCTGTGGGCCAGCCGATGGGATCCGCCTTTACAATGCACTAAAATCGAGGTAAACGCTGCGCAGGTCTTTGTGCATGAGCAGGAAAGCTGCTGTTTTATCAGTGAGTTTCGTCAGTTTGAGCATGTCTGAATTTGTAGAGCGGTTCGACCTCGGCTGACTGTGTACGTGTGTCAGGAGATGTCTCACGCAGAGAGCCCCCTGCTGGAGAGACGCTGCCACGGCAAGAACAGGGAGCACAGCAGTCCCGCAGCCCTACATGGTATGTTCTTTTGAAGCCAGTCTAGTACCCTTTCCTACAGTTTAGGAAGGTTTACAGTTTACAATATATAGTGTTTATAATATTTGTAATTAATATGAATATGGTTTTAGTTTACCATGCGCTGTACCTGGAGGAGATGACCGCTTCTGAGCTGACCAGAAAAATATCCAATGTGTTGAGCCTACCGTTAATCCACATCAGTCAAGTGTACAGACAGGGCCCTACAGGAATACACATACTGCTCAGTGACCAGGTATGTGTGTACACACACACACACACACACACACACACACACCTACTTTCCAAAGTCGAGGTAGGGTGGGTCCTCGGTAGGACTCCTATGAAGGCTCCTTAGTAGCGTATTGGTCACACAGATGGATCCAGCTGAAACAGTTTAACGTGGCCAGCAAGGTTCCACCTCTTACTTTGGTTCTAGGCTGCGTTTCTCATGCAGCTACTGTCACTGTCCGTTACCTGTAGATGGAAGAAAGGTTCTTCTAACACATGGTGATGTAAGATGTCCTGGAAAATGGCTACAAATGTCCTGACCGTATTCAGATTGCCTCCTTTCACCCTGATCTTCAACGGTCAGGACCCCACAGGACCACCTCAGAGCAGGTATTATGTGAGTGGTGGGTCATTCTCAGCACTGCAGTCACACTGACATGGTGGTGGGTTAGTGTGTGTTGCACTGGTGCTGCTGGAGTGTTTAAATGCTGTGTCCACTCACTGTCCACTCTGTTGGGCACTCCTGCCACAGTTTGGTTTGGCCATCCTTTAGTCATTCATCAGTGCCGACAGGATGCTGCCCACAGGACGCTGTGTCTTATCTAGCAGTGCAACACAACACACCACCACCTGAGTGTAAGAGAGATGGTGGTGGTCCTGTGGGGTCCTGAGCATTGAAGGTCAGGGTGAAAGGAGGAGAATGAAGTGTGGACAGTCCGTTTCTATGGGTTTTATATTAAAAATGTTGTATCTTTATGCAAATAAACACAAATAACAGTAAAAATCAGACAGTCATGACCGTCCGGTGCATTGTGATGGTTTGGGTTCAGGTGTAGATCGTTCTCTCTCCCACTACTGTTATCAGATAACGATTACATGATGCCTGACCTGCTTGTTTTGCATATTCATTTACATAATGACAGTCCTGTCGTTTACATACATTTACATATGTAGCATAGTATTAACACCGCATATGAAGCCTGTATTGTCCTGTCCGCACAGCCGAACACACAGTAACCGTGCGCTGCCTGTGTTGCAGATGGTGTCGAATTTCCCTGACGAGAGCTGCTTCACTGTCAGTACATTAAAAGGTAATGAGTTGATCTTCGTAGGAGGTGTCTATGATCTTGACGCGTCCAGTTTCCAAAGCTCGCACTGACCCTGCTCCCTTGATCCCCACCAGACGACACAGGCGACAGATTCCACCTGGTTCTGAAGTAGTTCCCACGGGAGAACAAGCAGAAGGCGTTGCGATGACATCACCGAGGTTCCTCACTGCCGTTCTTGAGCACTGACGATGCTCCCTCCACCCTTCTCTTTCTCCATTGCTCTGTCTCTCCCTCGCTCTCGCGCTCCCTCCACGCCTGCGGGAAAGCGAGAGGCCGAGGCAGAGGTTGGCTGTGTTTGACCTCCTAACTGTTAGAATCTGACTTGAGTGTAAATTGTTTCATATTGAAAACACGTAAACTGATTGAGTGGGTGTGTCGGTGTGAGAGAGAGAGAGACGGGAGGGAGGCCTCTGAAGCACGTGTGTATGTTTCTAAGATGTGGGAGAGAAGGGAGGGAGGGATAGAAAGAAAACCAGACTACTCTGATGAACCCTCCTCGAGAGCAGGGTATTCATGGACAGTCCTGACTGAAGGGGCAGTTTCCAAACTGTGGCCGAGCGGTCGGTCCACGCTCGGGACGAAAAACTGCCCTCACTTCATAGTTTGGCGACAGTACAGTCTCCACTTGAATAGTTTACCATGTCTGTAATAGTGGCTGTGCTGTTCGATTGCCTGCCGTAGGTGTCTGTCAAAAAAGGACTGCACTTTTTCGTACTTTTCTTTTATCCCCTTATTTCTGCAGGCTTGCTTTGTTCTTTTTGTTTCTGACGCAGGACACTGTCGTGTCTGCACGGATGAAATGATTCCTGTGTGTGATCACCTGTCGCTCATTGTCCACTTGTGGAGGTATGGAGTTTGGGCAGTGTTCCCAAGCTATTTCCAGTTGTAAACTTGTAAACGATGATGCCGCTTTGTCTGCGTCTCCTACCAAGACCATCATCTCCGGTGCCATAAAGAACTGTTTACTAGGTTCTGTTACGCGGTAGCTTCTGAGAACCGGTGGCATTTTCAGTTTGTGTTTCTTTGGTTCGAATTAAGCAGCCAAATGAAATGAGTGGCGTTTAGTCCTCTTGCAGTGACTTGTCAGAAGCCCGTGTATTTTTGGTCGTTCTTTTTTCATTTCGGAGTTGTCCCCTGGAGGACGTGTCGGACTACGATGCACGTTACTAGGAGTGTTTTCAATCAGGGACAGGTCTGGAGATGAGACCGACCACGGCATAGTATGTCTTCAAGACGATATCTTGAGACGGCAGCAGTGTGTGGGCGAGCGTCGTCCTGTTGGAACAGAGCACCGGAGCGTGTGTCCAGAAAAGGTAGAACCACTGCTTTCAGGACCTCGTTAACGTAACGTTGGTCTGTCAAACTAATGAAGACCAAAGGTATGATCTGGCATCATACGAAACTGCACCCACACCAGGTCTTAGGGATATGTGATGCATGACACACCCTGGTTCTTGGTGCCGACTACGGAGCCTCGGCACACAGATGGTCGTCTCCGCCAAGATAAAAGTGGGAGTTATCACTGAAAATGACCCGCTTCCATTCTGAGTGACTCCATGACAGTGGACAGTGACTAAGGGCAGTCATCGTAACTGTCTGTGTGCTTGTAGTCCCGTGTCGTGGTGCTGGAATTAACAGGATAACTTATGGAGGACATCGCTTCTCCCTCAGTGTCCATAATCATGGCTCTTGTGACATTGGGGTTCGTGTAGATCTCCCAGATCCTTCATATCACTGGTCCACGCCTTCTGTCCGCTGCCGCCAACAGTGTGTTATGGACATTTTCACGTAGTAAGATTATCCTACTTCCCGGGAACACTCTTAACAACTTTCCGGCTCGGATTGCTTTCCAACTCTCTTCTCCGAGGTGCACCCCACTTACAAAGGATGCTACCAACCCAACAGCACGAGTCAGAATGCAAAGCGCGTGCAACGGAACAACCTTACATAGCCAGTCTGGTAAAGCGATAAGTCAGTCTTGCGTCACATGTCTGGCCAAGCGTGAAAGGTGAATCGTTCACGTCTCAAAAGTCAAATAAGACTTTGTTTTTAATTTTTTTTAATTACTGTTCTTGAAATGAAGAAAGAATGACCAAAGTGTACACGGACCGAAGCTGGCATGATTACCTTCTTTCTTTTTTTTTTGTTCAGTGTCTAGAGCTGTAATAGAAGGCAGGGAATAACAAACAATATGTTAAGCAGATGAAATTACAAATGTTTATAACTGTTATATATATTACTTCTGTTACCTCCCTTTGGGGTAAAGGGGGAGGATTTGTCTAGAGGGCCCTATAAGTGTCTATATGTGAGCTGCTGCAGCTGTATGTAGCCAAGCAGCAGCCAATCAGGGCAGGCTCTGTGTGATTTTTTTTTTTTTTTATTATTATTATTATTATTTTTCTTGTTAGAGACTGATATTGATTGGTCATCAGTAGTTCTGCATTGGGCAGCTGTGCTTTGGCATGTACTGTTTGTTTGCCACTAAGCATGAAGGGCAGGAATGTTGCCCCCTTTAATCATGAATAAGAAGAATGACCAAGTCTGCACTGACGTCAACATACAAGAGCGCCGCTCTGGTGGACGTGCTGATGTACTCGTACAGATGTACCGCGCTTGATCAGAACAGGGTGTAGGCCGTGTTCACCCACCCTCCACGCTTCTCTACAGGGGGGGGGCAGCAACCGAAAGAAGTGCAATGTTGTCGAGTCGACTGCTCTCGTCCTCTGTGGATCGTGTGGACTGTCCTATGTGTTTCCATGACAACAGTTATGGTACCTCCATATCACTGTGTCTAAAGGGAGCTTCTCTTGTATTGAGGATGCTGGGATGTACACACTTCATGCCTGTACCAGAAATAAAGTAATTTTAATACAGCTTGTTCTCGAGGACTTTGTAGTTTGACACCGTGTTGTCAAAGCTGTCCAGTGGAAAATGAGAATTTGCAAAATTAAGACTTTCATTTTACATCATCTATTCAATAAGAGTGTTCATTCCAAGAAATTTTATTTATAGGTCTTCTCATCCAGAAATATTTACAGTGTACAGAGCAGCTACAACTAAAAATGGACAAAAATGGAGATGCTTTTCATTGGACAGCAACGATATACATGATCAAGTTTTGAATAATGTGTGATTTAGGTCATGCACTATATGTCCAAAGGTTTGTGGACACCTGGGTCCTAAATTCAGTTTTTCAAAAATGTCCGTTTTTATATTTTAAAGATTTTCTCGAGACCCTCTTCGTCTCATACGTAATGCAGCCTAAATGTTGTGCTTTTAATCTTAAAAAAAAATATTGATTTCATTCATTTAAATCAAAATTATTCATTTAATACTAAGAAGGTGCTACCAACACAATAGCACCAGTCAGAACGGAAAGAACAACGGAACGACCTTCTATAGTCGGGTACGGAAATGAGGCCCAAACTAGCTCATGTCAGATGTTTGAGTGAAACATCATCATCTGCACGTCTCACGAAGCCAAAGATACCCATTGAGTTTCCTTCCTGTAGGTTGATTCCTTGTGGGTGCAGGTATTTGAACAATGCGTTTATGATCAACAGTGACTGACTGACTGTAGACGGGTGTTCATAAATGATGAGCTGTAGAAACCAGTTTGCGGTGAATGTACCCTAAAATGGTAACGTTATGATTCATTAAACAGGAAATGGTTTGATAGAGAGATGAAACTGTAAAACTGAACATTTATGGAGCAAATTATTAAACTGAGGATTATTAGAGGAATGGACTGATTTATTGATTGATTCTTAAACAGGGGTCTGATTCTTAAACAGGGGTCTGATTCTTAGACTGAGGGTCTGATTCTTAGACTGAGGGTCCGATTCTTAAACCTGAGGGTCTGATTCTTAAATTGAGGCTCTGATTCTTAAACCTGAGGGTCTGATTCTTAAATTGAGGCTCTGATTCTTAAACCTGAGGGTCTGATTCTTAAACCTGAGGGTCCGAATCTTAGACTGAGGGTCTGATTCTTAAATTGAGGGATTTGATTATTAAAGGGACGGGTCTGATTATTGAACTGAAGAGTCAGATTATTAATATGAGGAGTCTGGTTATTAAACTGAAAGGTTTGATTATTAATAAGAGGGATAGGGTAGAACTTTATTGACCCCTTGGGAGGGTTCCTTCAGGGAAATTAAAGTTCCTGCTGCACCATCAGTACAGAAAAGCTAGAAAGAGACAATTTAGTAAATAAACTATATAAATATAAAGAATATATATAATATATATATATAAATAGTGCACACAAAGAGTCCAGTAGGAGGCAGTATTGCACATTATTATATTGCACTTTGAACTGTATATTGCACCAAGTCCAGTTGTGTTGTGGTGGTGGTTACTGGTTGGTTCCTAAGTTACTGGATTTGATTATCAAAGAGTTTGATTACTGATATAAAGGTCTGATTGCTGAACTAAGGGTCTGATTACTGAGATGAAAGTCTGATTACTGAACAGAGGTGCTGATTACTTAACTGAGGGTCTGATTACTGAACAGAGGGTCTGATTACTGAACTGAGGGTCTGATTACCGAATGAGGGTCTGATTACTGAGCTGAAAGTCTGATTACTAACCTGAGGGTCCGATTACTGAACAGAGGTGCCGATTACTTAACTGAGGGTCACATTACTGAACTGAGGGTCTGATTAATGAACAGAGGGTCTGATTACCGAATGAGGGTCTGATTATTGAGCTGAAAGTCTGATTATTGAACAGAGGTGCCGATTACATAACTGAGGGTCTGATTACTGAACAGTACTGAGCTGAGGGTCTGATTACAGAACTGAGGGTCTGATTACCGAATGAGGGTCTGATTACTGAGCTGAAAGTCTGATTACTGAATAGAGGTGCAGATTACTGAACAGAGGGTCCGATTACTTAACAGAGGGTCTGATTACTGAGCTGAGCCGGTCTGGTTACTGTCCCTTTAAGACTCCCTGTTCCTTCATCTGGGACTCTCCAGTAGAGGTGGGCGATACCGGGAATTTTGGTATCGATCTGATACCAAGTAAATGCAGGGCCTGTATCGCCGATATCGATACAGAATCCGATACTTTTTAATATTTAAGCTTCATAGATCCAAAGGATCCAAAAACCTCAGATAGAATTTTTGTTCAGAAACAATGGAACAATAACAAAACAAAGTTTGCCTTAAGATTAGGAAAATAAATCTTAGGTAGAAAAGGAGAAACCACAATACAAAAATAAAATAGAAATCTGCTTCCTTTAAGTGCAATTCTGTTTTTTTTTTTCTTAAATAAACAGAGTGTAAATAAATAAATATAAATATCACTCAACACAACTTCAAACACAATCTCCTGAGGAAGAGGGCTGACAAACCACAACACAACAAAATTAACACACAGCAACAAACACTGTAAACAGTTTCAAACTCATTCTGTTTTTCAAGTCGAACAAAACAATCAAATAATACAGAAAGTGTCTCTGAGTGAAGGCTCTGGGTGGAGGCTCTGAGTGGTGTTTGCTGCTTGTAGAGGTGTGTTGTGTTTCCACTCTGTTTCACAGTCCTGTTGTAAACTGTTCAGCTCCTGTCGTTTAATTTTCTGCAGTAAAGTAAAGCCGGCGCTTCTCTTCCTCTCGGACACTTCGGAACTCCGACGGTGTCGCTCTCCGTACTGTAGACCGCTGATTGGCGGACCAGGCTGAGTGGGCGGGCCAGGCTGAGCCTACCTGCATGGCTGATTGGCTGGCGCCGCTGAGCCACGTGACGTGAAACAATAAAAGACGAGTTGTGGGAGGGCACGTGCCTTGTTCCGTGCTGTGACAGAGCAGTCCTGCGCTTACAAAGAGGAGAGGTCGCTGAACGCGCATGCGCAGCAGGCAGTGCGCACGGGAGAGCAAAAAACTCTTGAGTATCGATCTTTTTACACGAGTATTGACCAATACCAATACTAGTGTTGGTATCGATATTATCGATATTCGGATCGATCCGCCCACCTCTACTCTCCGGCGGCGCTCGGGTGTGTCCGGCGGTCCCGGAAGTGCGCGCTGTGTTGTCCTTTCTCGGTAAACAGTCGATCCGCGGCCGAAATGGCGACGTTTGTGTCCGTGCCGCTGAAGAAGAGCTCGGAGCTGGATCTGCTGAAGCCGCTGTCGAAGTTCGTGTCGGCGGCACTGCCCGCCGGGGAGGAGCAGGCGGAGTGTCTGCGCGCGGCGGAGGAGCTCAGTAAGCTGCGGAGGAGCGCGCTCGGCCGGCCGCTGGACAAGCACGAGAGTTCGCTGGAGGTCCTGTTACGGTGAGTGTGTCCGTCTGTGAGCTCTGCCCTCAGCTGCGTCACAAACCGCACCAAAGCCCAGCCGACTTGCGTCCCACACAGCTAAAGCTAATAGTGTTACCCAGTAACCGACCAGTAATAGCCAGTAAGCGACTAGTAAAACCCAGTAACCTACAAGTAACTGGCCAGTAATACCCAGTAACTGACCAGTAATATGTAGTAACCGACCAGTCACTGACCAGTAAAACCCAGTCACTGATCAATTATACCCAGTAACTGACCAATTATACCCAGTCACCGACCAGTAAAACACAGTAATACCCAGTAACTGACCAATTATACCCAGTAACCTACCAGTAACTGACCATTAATACCCACTAACTGACCTGTTTATTAACCAGTAACTGACCCATTTACTAACCAGAAACAGACCAGTTTACTAAACACCTACTGAAGTTTTATTAACCAGTAACTGACCATTTAACCAATAACTGACACATTATTGACCAGTAACTGACCATTTATTAACCAGTAACTGACTGCTTATTTTCCAGTAACTGACCAGCAACAGACCTGCTTATTAACTGGTAACAGACCCGTTTACTAACCAGTAAAAAAATTAAAAGTTTATTAACCAGTAACTGACTGTTTATTAACCTGTAATCGGCCAGTAACTGACCATTTAACCAATAACTGACAGATTATTAAACAATAACTGACCAGTAACTGACCTTTGTTAACCAGTAACTGGCTGTTTATTTACCAGTGACCGATCAGCAACAGATCTGTTTATTAACCGATAACCGACAGCTTATTGACCAGTAACCGACCAGTAACACCCAGTAACAGACCAGTAATACCCATTTACCGACCAGTAATACCCAGTAACCTACCTGTAACTGACCAGTAATACCCAATAACTGACCAGTGATATGTAGTAACCGACCCGTAACCGGCCAGTAATTGACCAGTAATACCCAGTAACCGACCAGTAACTGACCTATTTATTAACCGGAAACAGACCAGTTTGCTAACCAGTAACTGACCATTTAACCAATAACTGACTGCTTATTGACCAGTAACTGATCATTTATTTTTCAGTAACCGACCAGCAACAGACCTCTTTAACTGGTAACAGACCATTTACTAAGTAGTAAAAAAAGTAAAAGTTTATTAACCAATAACTGACCATTTATTAATCAGTTACTGACCAGTAACTGACCATTTAATCAATAACTAACATATTATTATCCAATAACTGATCAGCAACAGACCTGTTTATTAACCGATAACCGACAGCTTATTGACCAGTAACTGACTAGTAATACCCAGTAACCTACCTGTAACTGACCAGTAATACCCAATAACTGACCAGTAATATGTAGTATCCGACCCGTAACCGGCCAGTAACTGACCAGTAACTGACCTATTTATTAACCGGAAACAGACCAGTTTACTAACCAGTAACTGACCATTTAACCAATAACTGACTGCTTATTGACCAGTAACTGATCATTTATTTTTCAGTAACCGACCAGCAACAGACCTCTTTAACTGGTAACAGACCCGTTTACTAAGTAGTAAAAAAGTAAAAGTTTATTAACCAATAACTGACCATTTATTAATCAGTTACTGACCAGTAACTGATCATTTAACCAATAACTAACAGATTATTATCCAATAACTGACCAGTGACTGACCATTTATTAACCAGTAACTGACTGTTTATTTACCAGTAAACGACCAGCAACAGACTCGTTTATTAACAGTAAGCGACAGTAACTGACTATTTTTTAATCAGTAATTGACCAATAACTCATCGTTTATTATCCAGTATAACATTTTTTAATTAGTAACTACCAGTAACTGACCATTTATTAACCAGTAACTGACCATTATCCAGTAACTGACCAGCAACAGACCCATTTATTTACCAGTAACTGACCATTTTTAATTAGTAACTACCAGTAGCTGACCATTTATTAACCAGTAACTGACTGGGAACCAACCAGTAACCTGGCAGTACCGGACCAATACCCGACTAGGACCTTACCAATAACCAACTGAGAACTGACCATTTCTTCACCAGTAACCCGAACAATAGCCAACTGGGAACCCACCAATAGCTGACTGTGAACCGACCAGTAACCATCAGGGAACCAAGCAATAACTGACGCAGTAACTGCCCAAAAACCATCTAACGATCGACTGGGAACCGTCTAATAACCAACCAGTAACCAAACAATAACTGACCGGGAACAAACCAGTAACAGAAATGTTAGTTTTTGGTTCTTGCAGAGAACATTCTGGAAATGTTAGTTTGTAGTTTGTTTGTTCCCAGAGCATAGTGAGAAGGTTCATTTTTGGCTCCTACCTCGTTCTGGAAACATTAGTTTTTGGTTCTCACAGTGAACATCCTAGTAGTAGCCTTGCAGTAACATTCTGGGAACTTTAAAGGAACCTCGTGGTATTGTTTAAATTAGAACAATATTACAACAATACTTTAGGGAACCTTGCAATAACATTCCCGGAGATGTTACCCAAAATGTTGTGTACATAACACAGGTGTATTGTGTTCCAAACCACCAGACTAGACTATTGACCATTCAGACCAAACTTCAAAGAGCGCCACCTTCTGCCAAGGAAGTGGTCTGCACTTTTAACTCAAGCTCTTGACTGGTATTGAAGGCTTTACCATTTCTCCTTTTAAACTGGGAGTCTTAACGTCCGTGCAACCTTAGCGCTACCTGAACTGAAGGCAGCCTTTATGCAGGTATAGACCTGTATTCGGTTCCTTACGGTACGTAAGCAGCGCCCTTGTATTCCGTACACAGTAATCACATGACCAAGGAACTTCAGGTGGTTAAATTGTTCCATTGGGAATTTCCTGCAACGTCACCAAGTAAACGACAGGGAACAATGTTCACCGTAAACGTTGGCCACGCCTTTGGTTTTTATTCCGTATCTAATTTGGGAATAATTATAAATTTATGGAAATATAACCGGTTCATGTTTTAGGTGTTTTTAATGTCAACTTCCCATTGAGAGATGAACCGGTTCCACCTGGTGTAAATGTGGGATGATTCGCTAAGAAACAGCAATGTTCTTATAAGCCAGAATGGAACCGCTTCAAGAACCAGAGTTCGGAACCTTCATAGTCCACTTCACAGGGAACTGCTTGTGTTTGCCACTATTGATTGTGAATGATGTGGTGTTGTGCGGGTGAGTCTTGCGTCCACCTCAAACGCCGGTAAATTCTCCGTTATTGGTCCATGTGGTTTAGGACCTCAGCGTTAAGTGATAATGAAAAGTTTGCATACGGAACAGTCCAGGAAGTCGGGTGTTCATTTGTTAAACAAAAGCAGTGCCGGGGCCGCAGTCTCTGATTTTTGTCTCTAGTGCATCTCGGACACTTCGGAATCTAACTCTGTTAAACCTGTGTCCATGTTCGTCGTTTTTCACTTTTTGACGTAATTTGAATTGGACAGTTCTTTAAAGGTGTCAACCAACAGGTCAAGGACCAAGGACGCTCCTTCTATTGAATGCACTCAGCGTCTTTAAGTTGCACCTGTTGCTGACAGATGTGCAAATGCACACACAGCTTGTCTTGTCCTGTGGAACCGTGTTCTCTGGGATGATGGAGCTCCATGGCATGAGTTAGTGAGTTGTCCTCACTAACGCTCTCAGAATGCAATCAGATTTTTACAGCAATGCTCAGATCTGGACAATAGAGACTCCAAAAAATGAAGGATAAACTTGTTTAATGTCTTAATCGGATTTCAGCAGATGTCCGATTATTCAGGCGTCCGTGTGAACACCTGGTTTCTTAGATTGGATTAAAGCATAGAAGTCCAATAGTTTTCTCACTCGGCACATGGACGCCAGTTTCTGTCCCTGGTCAGGGGATGAGCCTCCATTATGACTCCACCGTCCTCCTGCCTTACTCGTGTTCTTCTGTGAGATTAAACCTGGAGCTCGTGTAAACCTGGAGTTTCCACTTTATCTGATTATCCAACTGCACGTCAATGTAATCAGATTTTCTGCAGTTATGCGTCCCATTACATTTGTCCCTGGTGTAGATGTAAAATGTTTACCACCTTTGTAACCCACTGCAACGAAATTTTAGATTTATCAAATGCTTTTTTTTATCAACATTGACAGATTCCCTGATCAGTACTGAGGTCGGCCCACAATTCCTGGGTTTACCGTATTTATAGGAGACAGTCACACATTCCAGAAGTTATTTTCAGGAGCTCCAACTCCTCGATCCTCATAACGATGAAAAAAACACTTTATATCTCAGAAATCCTGTTAGAAATGCTGCTGCAAACTGTTATTAGTAATAAGTTCAAATATAATAAACATCAACATGAATGGCCGTTATTGTTTTGATTTATGTAAGTATCAGTTTTATCCCTTCTCGGGATTTTTCAGGATTTTGGATTAATGGGAATGGTGGTGAAATGGTGGTGTCCTAATCCGGTCCAGGCTTTTCGCCTTTAGATCTTTAGGCCAATTTTGCGATGTTTTCATAGTTAGACATACTTTTATTTACCGAAACATTAAAGAGTATGTACAGCAGATAGTTGAGACTTAATAAAAATATATATATTTATATTTAGATCAAATATTAAAACCTCTTTTTTATTATATTATATATTGATACTATCCAGTCTCGACTTTTATTTTGAAATTTTCACTGTGTGAGCAAAGAGAGAGCAAAGAGCTCCTCCTTTCTCATTTTCATTTATAACCCATTATTTGGGTTACTGATATTAGCCCCACCCCCTCTCTGATCAGTCAGAGTCTGTATGCAGGTTGAGCCTCAGCCCCGCCCCCTCTCACTGATCGGTCAGAGTCTGTATGCAGGTTGAGCGTCAGCCCCGCCCCCTCTCTCTGATCAGTCAGAGTCTGTATGCAGGTTGAGCATCAGCCCCGCCCCCTCTCTCTGATCAGTCAGAGTCTGTATGCAGGTTGAGCTTCAACCCCGCCCCCTCTCTCTGATCAGTCAGAGTCTGTATGAAGGTTGGTCATGTTCACGTGGACAGAGCAGTAAACATGCACTGGACACACTTTGGTATTTAAATTAGGATTTAATTCAGTGAATTTCACAGGTTGGATCGTTTATGATCTGTAAGTTACTCTGACTCTGAGTTATGAAGCATAGAACGGCCCCCAAAATGCGGATCTCGGAGTTCGTGTAACTGCCAGTGCTGCTGTGAAAATGCTGACGGGAGTAAACGGCAGCGCAGTGACTCATCAGACGTCTGTGCCAGATATTGAATTACTTGCTTCTGAGTGTTTTTCTGTCCTGCCCTGCGTTTGGAATTGGTGTCTGCAGTTCTCAATAAGGCAGTGTTCAGTTTCCAGCTCCTTTCTTCTGAGTGAAGAGTGAATGAGCAATGTGTTGCTATAGAGACCGGCCTTTTGTTTTGGCATCACCCTCCTGTGGGTTCGAGGCCGTATGGCGAATCCTGGGCTGTGCTGTGTGCTACCGTGTTGGTCCTGTATCCAGGCAAAAACCTTGTTCTTGGTTCAGGTGACGAGCAGTGTCTTAGGTACACCCTTCCATGGGGATCCTGATCGATGAGTCAACTACCATGCTTCTGTTTATGTCGTCAGGAGGAGCTTAAAATAGCTTCCAATGTGGCTCCATGACGAAGCAGTTCCCTCGGAAAGGTAACGTCAGACTAGAGGCGGGCTTTCCGGGTCCAGCGTGTCTAAATCCTGGGGCGGATTTTGACTTGCTGGACCTGAAATCTCCACCTTTGACTCTGATGGTGTTGCGTCACGAGGTTTTGAATGACAGTCATGTGAGAGCGACTCGGCCCTTCCCCTCCCTGCCCTTATTGACTCGGGTTTCTTGTTCACAGGCTTTACTCAACAGTGTTTTTCTGGTTTCTTCAGTTTGAGTTTGTAAACGTAACGCTGGCTGTGTGAGTGATCTGTCAGGGGTTCAGGGGTCTATTATACAGTCAAAGATGAAGAACGCTTGGGAGGAAGGAACAAGAAATATTTTATGCGTCATCAGTCAGTAAATAATTAACACATGCCATAAATATCAGCCAACAAATGGAGCAGATACGGTCACTCATTAACTGTAACTGGTCTGTCTTAAATGGAATTCTGTAGTTGGGAATAATTTATTCCGGATTAATGGGAACGGTGGTGAAATGGTGTCACCGTGCACCTTTAGAACTCTAGGCCAATGTTGTGGGATGTTGTCATAGTTTGACATACTTTTAGTCACCAAAACATTGAAAAGTATTTATAGGAGACAGTCCAGTTATTATTATTTTTAAAAGATCCCAGACTGTTTAAATCCAAAATTTACTTTTTGGCAAAAGTTTGATGTGTGTTAGGATTAAATGTAATGATTTCCTCAAAATCAATCCATAAGTGATCAAAAAAATATATTTTTATTTACCAATTTATCATTATCCCTTCTCAGGACTTTTATTCTAGAATTTGAGCAGTGTGTGAGCAAAGAAAGAGAGCAAACAGTCCCTCCCTTCTCATGTTCCTTTATAATGCAATATCTGGGTCAGTGACATCAGCCCCGCCCCCTCTCTCTAATCAGTCAGTCTGTATGCAGGTTGAGCGTCAGCCCCGCCCCCTCTCTCTGATCAGTCAGTCTGTATGCAGGTTGAGCATCAGCCCCGCCCCCTCTCTCTGATCAGTCAGAGTCTGTATGCAGGTTGAGCATCAGCCCCGCCCCCTCTCTCTGATCAGTCAGTCTGTATGCAGGTTGAGCATCAGCCCCGTCCCCTCTCTCTGATCAGTCAGACTGGATTAGAAAACCTCTGAACAGAACTTCATGTTTGAACGGTTTCTGAATCTGGTCTGGATTGATTTGTAGTTGGAAATCTTTAAAATCAGGTGTAACAGGAAGTGTTTCAGTGTCGTGAATCTCAGAGCTGTGGATTTCTGCGGTTTAGTGTGTTTTGTTTATGCTTTAATATCTCCTGTCTCTCTCTTTGTCTCTGCAGGTACTATGATCAGCTGTGTGCCGTCGAGCCTAAATTCCCTTTCCCAGAGGTAATACTCACAACAGCCGTCTGTGAACCTGCTCATCTATACCTGTAAAATCATGACGCCAGTTTCGTTCTCTGTGTTTCAGCTGTGTCTGACTTTCACGTGGAAAGATGCTTTTGATAAAGGGTCTCTGTTTGGTGGCTCAGTTAAGCTCGGTAAGTGTCCCAACTAAAGCTTCTTCAAATGGATCTTTGAGGGATGCCACAGAAGAACCATTCGTACTAGAGACGTGAGGGTTTAAGAAAAAGGTTTCTGATCATTTAATTCAACATTTAAAGTGAAATATTTCAATTTTCGTCTTTTTGAATGAAATCGTGATCACGAACAGAGTGCATTATGGGCCGAGGCCATATCGTTTATATTGAGTTTTAAGGTCACTACTCTGCTCACCTCCACCCCCACTCGTCTTCTCACACTCACGGGACATGAAGATGACTGTGGTGCGTATTAGAGGTGGGCATTCCAGGTCCAGCAAGTCCAAATCTCTACCAAACCATTTCCACACAATGACCCATTCCCACGGTTCTCTGGAACTAAACCCGTACATCGATGGTAGTAGATGTTATATTAGAATATGGAGGTCTTTCATATCTCATTATATTGATATTTACTGTTGCTTAGCCTGCTTCCACACAGCCGACGTGTCATCTGTGAGCATCTCACTCTACACTGGTTTTGATTTGTATTAAAAATATCACTTCGGTATAATTTTGGTTGCCGAATATTCGGTTCTTCCCTGGTTCTTCACACTTGCCTCTGTTAAACATGGCTCGTCTAAGGCATCTCTCAAACCACCATTTGTAAAAGCTTTATTTTTAATTTGTACGTTGATTTTGTGTATCTGATGCGTTTCTTCATCACTATATTAACGTGCTGTGTGTTTCAGCCTTGGCCAGTCTGGGCTATGAGAAGACCTGTGTGTTGTTTAACATCGGCGCTCTGGCGAGTCAGATCGCAGCCGAGCAGAACCTGGACAACGATGAGGGACTGAAGGGAGCTGCCAAGTTTTACCAGGTCAGAGCCTCACCGTAAACCTTTAATCTCCGCTGCCTGTATTCCTGTCAGATGCACGGGGTCTGATTTCTCTTTGTGCAATGCTGCTTTTGTTTGTCTTCAGCTGGCGAGCGGGGCCTTCGCTCACATAAAGGACACCGTGCTGTCTGCCCTGAACCGGGAACCTACCATGGATATTTCTCCAGAGACCGTGGGCACACTGAGTCAGATCATGCTCAGCCAGGCACAGGAGGTTTTTGTGCTGAAAGCCACTGCAGGTGTGTAACAGAGCTGATCACCGATCAACAGATGAGATGAGCAGACCGTGGTCTGAACCAGCGTTCATGGTTCTCACATTGTATACGTTCGGTCTGGTTAGTTCTAGGTTCTCACTGCAGTTTAACAGCACTAAAGAACTTTACCACGTCCGGTCATCACCTGCGTGGTGTGCGTCAGCGTTTGCTGATAATATACTGCATTTCCAGGTGTTGTACCGAAGTCTGCCTCCCTCCCAGTTTCTGTCTTCCTTCGGGCGCACATTGCAAAAAAAAAGAGTGGGTCAGATGGTCCTCTGGTTCCTTTTGTCGTTGTTATAAATAATGGTTAATCTATAGTGGTGGTAGGCAACCCTGTTACTGGAGTGCCTGCTTCCTACACAGTTCTAACGGACCTACTGAACCTGAGATCAATCAGTTGTGCTTCAGCAGGATGAGCTCAAAACTGTGCAGGAGTCTGGCACTCCAGGACCAACGTCACACCATCATCTCTGATACAGTTACAGTAGATACAGGAATTCAGAGTGTGGTCAGCTGTGCCCGGACTGCTGCATGACGCACAGGCACACGTACGGCAGTCGGATTACCACCCAACGCTGGTTCGTTTTCACCTTCTACTGCTTGGTCTGTTTGAACTCTCCAGGCTGTGTTTTCAGATTGCAAATGAACCCAGACCTCAGTTGATCTGGATCATAATCCTGTTGACTTTATGGTCCTCTGCGTGTGATTGGCTCTGCAGATAAGATGAAAGACGCCATCATTGCAAAGTTGGCCAATCAGGCTGCGGATTTCTACGGTGATGCTTTCAAGCAGTGCCAGTACAAGGAGAACCTGCCCAAGGTACGTCCACTTCAGTTATAAAACTGACCCATTTGCCAGTGAAGAGGCATCCACTAGAGGTCACTGTAGACACAGTTTAAACCATCAAGAGTGACACATTGCATGCAGCAGCCAGTGTGTATGTTCGTCTTAGTGTCTGTAAAGGCCACTAGTTGTTCCCTCACACACTCACACACTCACACACACACACGCACATAGATTTTGACAATTTCAACTTCCTGCCTTTGTTTCTCCTTCCACTGATCTGCGAGTTGGAACGCTGCATGAGCCTTGTGTGAAGGTTTGGTTGAGGTTTGCTGAAGGTTGCGTGCTGATTTGCTGTTCTGTTCTCTCTTCCTGCGCCCTGTGCTGTGTGTCTGTGCTCGTTTGTGGTTGCTCGTGGTGTTTGTTCGTGGTTGCCGTGGTGTTTGTGTTTGCCTCTCCCTGGTCAGTATTTTTATTTCCAGGAAGTGCTTCCAGTCCTGGCGGCCAAGCACTGCATGATGCAAGCCACTGCGGAGCTCCACCAGTCAGCACTGGCCAATCAGAAGAAGCGATTTGGGGAGGAGATTGCCCGTCTTCAGGTGGGTCTGTGTGTAGTGTGATTACAGTATGCGTTTTATCTCTCGTAAATTACACACCGATGAACGATAATGTTTGTACAGACATGGTCACGGTTTGTTCAAACGCAACATAAACAGGCAAAAATATAAACAATTTTAGCGGTATTTAGAAATCTTAATCAAAACGAGTGTCTAAGTGTGTCTTTAAGTATATCTGGAAGACTTGAGACATCTCAAGTGCATGTGTCTCCGTCTCTGGGTGGGTAGATGGTACTCTCCCCCCACGTCACAGTGCACGTGATGCTGGTCGGCACAGGCGTCTGTTGGCCATTGTATCAGAGCTGGGGACCCGGCGCTTTCCTCCGTGCGTGTTGGTTGTCCAGCGAGGATGCAAATGGTAGCAGTTCAAAAACGGGTGGTGGTTGATGTAGCATCTTCTTTCTTCATGTCGGAAGCATCGCATGTGATGAGGGAGAGTGATGATAATGGGGAATTGGTAAAAATATATTAACTTTAAATGGAAGCGAATGTTAAATAAGAGGAATTAAAGGTCATTTCGAGCATTTCTATTGGTCTATTGATCCAGAATTGTAGTTGCTCTGTACCCTGTAATACAGAGTTCGAATGAATACATGGTGTTTCTTCCTTTTGTCTTTGAAAATGTAACGGCTGTGTTTGCTCTGTGTCTTTGCAGCATGCCGCAGAGCTGGTTAAGACTGTAGCGTCCCGCTACGACGAATATGTAAATGTTAAGGATCTTTCTGATAAGATCAACCGTGCTCTCACAGCTGCGAAAAAGGACAATGACTTCATCTATCACGACCGTGTCCCTGAAGTTAAAGACCTGGAGCATATTGGCAAAGCAACACTTGTCAAGGCAACCAGCATTCAAGTACCACTTAGTCAGAAGTTCACAGGTAAGTGGTTAATTATACTCTACACGCTTTTTTTTTTGTCGGGTGAAATTCCTGAAATGTAATTAGTTCTAATTTGTGTAAAAAAAAAATTGGGGACATTTTGTTTTTGCTCCAGATCTTTTTGAGAAGATGGTACCTATGGAAGTGCAGCAGTTTTTGAACCTGTCCAACTCCAGGAGGGTTGATACGGTCAACAGACTTGTGGGGAGTCTGAGAGAGGCAACCAACCTGTGCAATGGGTCAGTTTGTAAAGTCACTGTCCTTTTAACTTGACTTGACCTGGTTTGTAGTAATGTTGCTAAACCATTGATCTGTGTTACGGTAACTGTCGATGAGTCCTGCACTAGTTTTAACCCATTCCTCCCAACATCAACTCTGTTATGTTGGTGGATTTCCTCCCATGAACTGCTTGGTTAAGGTCCTTCCACAACAGTTCTATTGGACTAAGGCCAGGACTTTAACTTCAACGACTTGTGGGCTTAGGGTCGTTGTCTGTGTGCATGACCCACATTCTCAGATTCAGAGATTGAGCTTGCAGATGGATGTTCTGATACTTTCTTTTAGAATCTGCTGGTATGATTCAGAACTCATTGTTCCATCAATGATTGCAAGCCATCCTGACCCAGATGCAGCAGAACAGGCCCAAAATAGGACACTAGCATGATCAGACTTTGATCTATCGTACCTTTTTGCCCTCACAGATACGTAACGTTGGATGATTTTCCTCAATAAACGAATTTAGACATTTCTAAATGGCATATTAAGATAGATGGACATGCAGTAATAGCTTTATTCAGTAAACTGTCTTAGATGTTTTGGTTTATGAATGAAGTTTGACGATTAACGAGTTTATTGATCGGCTGATTTCAGGGTGCTGGCCTCTCTGAACCTGCCAGCAGCACTGGAGGATCTCTCCGGAGACTCGGTCCCACAGTCTATCATAGAGAAGAGCCGTGCTATAGTCCAGCAGGGAGGACTTAACAGCATTGAGCAGCTCATCAAAGACCTGCCTGAACTACTTCAGCGAAACCGTGAGATCCTGGATGAGGTTTGTTACTCTTTCACATGCATAGATGGACCCTAATTGAGCGGGCAGTTGGAGGTCAGGCATTCAGCTCACTGGATCCAGAGTTAGCTTGTTCATTTTTTTTGTGCAGTCACTGAAAATGCTGGATGACGAGGAAACAACGGACAATGAACTCCGAACCAAATTCAGCCAACGATGGAACAGAACTCCATCTGGAGACCTTTACAAACCCCTCAGAGCAGGTACACCTCCTCAGAGCAACTGAATGTTTTGGTCATATTTTCAGCCACACTTTAATCAGGCTTGGAAAACAGCTGAAATTCCAGAAATTAAATCCCAGTTCTAATGTTCAACCTGCATGCAGACACTGATCAGTGAGAGGGGGCGGGGCTAATGTCACTCACCTAGATATTGGGTTCTAGAGGAAAATGAGAAGGGGCTGTTTGCTCTCTTTTTGTTCACACTGTGTTCATTTCAGAATAAAAGTCCTGAGAGGAGATAATACTGATAAATACATGAATAAGTAAAACGATGACATAATTAAATAAACACACCCTAGAAATAAACACACCCTCATAAACCCTGAATGGTCTTCTTTACAAATAAATAAAGGGTGAAATAAAGTCCATTTTAGGTTATTTTGAGAAGCAAAAGCAACAACACAATTCAGTCTGACAGTCTGTCGGCTCGTGCTGGAGGATTACGAGCCAAGACGGTGTGTTTTATTCAGTCTCGTGAAAATTTCTAACATGTGAATTGTTTATCTGTTCAGAGGGCGGTACTTTCCGTAGTGTGCTGGACAAGGCTGTGCAGGCTGACCAGGTGGTAAGGGAGCGCTATAACTCCCACTGCGAGATGATCGCTCTGCTCTGCAAATCGGAGAATGAGCTGTGTGCTGCCATTCCTTCAGCTAATCCTGCCAAGACACTGCAGGGCAGCGAGGTAATCTGCGCACACACACACACACGGCTTTTAGGGTCGGGATGCTAAAATACTAGGATCGTTTTTCTAGGGTGGGGTTCTATTAATAGTGCTGAGGTTGTAATATGTTATCTGAGAAGAACAGTATTATTAGACCTGTTGGGCTGTTCATACTGTGATATCACACACAGAGAGACGTGATCAGGGATTTCTGAAAGGACAAGAATGACATTTTTGAAAATACAGTTG
The DNA here is from genome assembly GCA_034509495.1 of Acestrorhynchus altus. Classification (NCBI taxonomy): domain Eukaryota; kingdom Metazoa; phylum Chordata; class Actinopteri; order Characiformes; family Acestrorhynchidae; genus Acestrorhynchus; species Acestrorhynchus altus. Next base: position 35,830,510 of record CM067505.1, on the reverse strand, counting down.
CTGAATTAGAAATCGACACACTGCTGTACATAGTCATAAATCAATTTCTCTCGACTTTCTTTTTCAAATTCAAGCACATAAATACAAAGTAAACAAAAGCTCCTTCGCCCCTGTAGGTGGTAAATGTGTTGAAGGCTCAACTGGCTCAGCTCGACGAGATCAAACGAGATCGGGAGGTTCTGGAAGGCGAGATAAAATCTGTGACCTTTGACATGACCGCAAAGTTCCTAACCGCACTGGCTCAGGACGGCGCAATTAACGAGGAAGCCCTTTCCACTGCAGAACTGGACTCGCGCTATGGCTCACACACACAGCGTGTCCAGCAGAATCTACGTGCACAAGAAGACCTGCTGGGCCAAGTGCAGGTAACACCCACTGAAGTCCTGCGCGGTTTCTTTTGTACACGTGGTGCTAAACGGTCGTTGTGTAATTGTGTGAAGAGTGTACGAGTTCGGTTCTTTATTTCAGACGTCCCATCAGGAGTTTGCAGCCCTCAAGCAGTCCAATGCTGAGGCTAACGAAAGAGAGGAGATGCTGAAGAAACTGGCCTCGGCTCATGACAGTTACATCGAGATTACCTCCAACCTTAAAGAGGGCACGAAGGTAGGGTCCCAAACATAACTACACTCATGAGTGTTAAACTGAAGGCTTCATATCTTGGAGTAAATATTGGATGCATGTAGAATTTGCCCTCATCTTTGAGTAAATTTTGCATCTTGCTGAGCGATTGTGCTTTGGAATATTCACCTTCCATCTTTTCCCCCTCTCCCTTCCTCCATTCCATGCAGTTTTACAATGACTTGACTGAAATCCTCCTGAAGTTCCAGAACAAGTGCAGTGACATTGTTTTTGCCCGCAAGACTGAAAGAGACGAGCTGCTCAAGTATGTACTTTGTACTGTTATGTGTGCGATGATCAGTAATGTCCCATTTTCACTCGTTGTCAAAATAGTTGCACCCAGAGGAATCGGCCGATTGCAATGAACGACTGTCAGACCATCACGGAGTCACTCAGAATGGTGATGAGTCCCTCTTTTGTCGTGGGGGAGACCACCAATGAATGTGTGTGGAGACACCAGGGTCAGCGTACAGCGTGTCTCACGTACAGAAGCTGGTGTCATGGTGTGGGGTGCCTTGAAAACACAGATACTATGCCGCGGTCAGTCGCGTCACTAGATACAGTCCCGATTGAAAATGTGTGGGATGCTATTGGACGCTCTATCAACACTCCACCCCTACCACACCATCTGCAGAACTGAGGGAGAACATTCAAGCTGCATGGGATGGATCATCACAGGACACCATTAGGAACCTCTACAACTCCATGCAGAGACGTCTGGCGTGTTGTGTTAAACCCGACACCGTACTGAGAGACACCACTTCTGTATGAGTAGATCAATAAATATTGATCAGATCCGACTACATTTATAATCAGTTATTGATCCTGATCACCTTCATCTTCCTTCCCAGCAGCACTGCAATCCCACACTTCCTTCTGGGTGCAACTATTTGTACTAGTAAAAGTAGTAATGGTAGTAAATCTGATCTCCTATTGCATCTCATTGACAGGGAGCTGCAGCAGAGTATTGCTCGTGAACCAAGTGCACCTTCCTTCAGCGTCCCAGCATATCAGTCGAACACCTCAGCACCTGCAGCTGGAGGTCCAACTCCCGCCCCCAGAACGGTGTTTGTGAGTATCCATTCAGAGCAGACTTTTAATGTGAAAGTTCTGATGGGATGTTCTCTCATACTGATCTGACTGTATTTCAGCCAGTGCAGCCCCAGGCTAAACCCCAGCCTCCAGCAAGGCCACCTCCACCTGCCTTTAACCCACAGGCGGCAGCCGGAAGCACTACCCCCAGTCAAGCGCCTGCCAGCCAAGTCCCACCCCCTGCCAGCTCCAACCCTCCACCCATTGCACCACCTTCTGCACCCTTACAGGCTCAAGGACCACCCTACCCAACTTATCAGGGTTATCCAGGGTATGTGTTTTTCCTTCTGTAAGACATAACACTGTGATTTAAAGTGTATCTGTTTATAATTGACATAATACCAGTATATTTAACCAGTAACACATGAGCGGCACGGTTAGAACATTGGTTCTAGTGGGAGATTGGTACTGGTGTGCTGAGGTCTTCGGGAAGAGGCTACAAGCTGAATGTGGACCAGAACACCATTAATCCCATGTTCCAGCATGAGCCTCGAGTGCATTATTGTGATTATACCACATTTCTGTTGTGATTGAAGTAAAGAATGCAGAAAACGATTTGTACGTGATTCCATTCCATCGTTCTATCCATTCTGTCTGCGTCGGGTCGGTAACCAAATTAAGAGCTATTTTGTCCTAAAATCAAACTTCCTTTGGAGCCACTGAAGATTGGCGTGATGGTCACATTGCAACACCTGACAGTAATGAAGCCCAGGCTCCAATCTCTATAGATGAGGAGATTCCAGCTTCAGCAACTAGCAAGCTGATTGGTTCTTTTTGTTGAAGGGCGGGACTTTTAACTGCAAATAGACTGCTGTGGAGCCACAAAAGTGCTTACATGTGGTTTGGAACACTGTGAATTTTCCCGCATTTAGCTTTTCTTTCATTTTAGTTTTGGTTTTTGAGTAATAGAATATTAACTGAAATATTAAATATGAGATTTTCTGATATTTTATTTAGAAAAATCAGTGATTCATTTATTTTTTTAAATGAATGAAAACGTACCCGATTATCTGCCCTAAATTGAAAGAGACAATTATCCAACCCGTGTAGGACTTTCCACATCACATACGATACTCATACCCCGTCAGCACATCCAGTGCACTCAGAGGAAAGGGGCAGAGACCCAGCTCCTTTACACCGGGTGAACAGATGGAGCTCGCTGGCACAGCCTTCTGTTGGCCAGAGAGATGGCAGACAATTTTGCTCTTTCCTGCTGCAGCAAGTAGCATGACCCAGGATTCAGACCCGCGATCCTCAGTTCATACTTCTAACACATTAGACTGCTGAGCCACTCGATGTGTTACGTCTTGGGGCATTGTTAGGTGTTTAATGACTGGTCAGAGTGCCATAACCCCTAGAATGTCTCTCAGCCAATCAGATTGCAGGGTCAGAATTACCTGGTATGTTCAGCATTGGACTGTCCAGCAAAAGAACTGTAGAATGTAACGCTTTCTCTCTCTGTCTGTTCCTCAGGTTCCATCAGATGCCGATGACCTATAATCCCTATGCCTATGGGTACAGCATGCCCTTTATGCACTACCAGGGCCAGGGGCAAGCTGGTTATCCTGGAGCTCCACCTGCCCAGCAGACGTACCCCTATCCCCAGCAACCACCTCAGCAACAGCCCTTTTACCCCCAGCAGTAGACGACATTTACTGACCACACCTGCCCCGACTACAGCCATGCTGCCCCATGTATACTAGCACTCCTTTCTCTCACACATAATCTCTAACCACCTTTCCTTTGTCTTTAAGGCCCTTCCCATGGGCAGACTTTAGAACACTAGAAGGACCAATGGGATCTGCCCTCTGTAACCACGCCCACTCTCTAAGCCTCAGAAGGAAGCTCTCTGCTCTGGTTTGGATCTCTCTCTCTCTCTCTCCCTCTCCCTCCCTCTCTCTCTCTCTCTCTCTCTCTCTCTCTGACCGAAAGTCAAGCCGCTGGCTGCCTGCCTGCCGCTGCTTATATCTTATTTTTGTAATGAATACTGAATATATATACTCTAATGCAGGATATGTAGATGTTTTCTTATCCAGAAGATAAAGATAAATGTCGGGAGATGAAAAATACTGTAACCCTTTCACTATGCCTCTCTCTCTTCATCTTTCAGTGGCTTGGGGACTGGAAGGTTTTAATGGACTAGTAAATAATTCAATGCATCTGTCACCTTAAGTTCTTTGCATTTTTGTTTCTCTTTTGTTCTCTTGTGATTAAAACCTGTCTGATGCTGAAAGACATACTGTGTTTTCTTTGTGAATCTCACCGGGACATGGAGACTTTATTACGTCTGCTTTTCTTCGCTGAAGACTAGAACGGGGCTGCTCAACATATCGTTTCAGCATCATCATCGCAACGTGAGCAGGAGCAGTAGTCTTAACAAGTAACGAAATCAAACGCGATCTTATATCTGAAGCATTAATGTATCTGATCTTAAGAAGGTTTCTGCAGATATCTGATGGTCCTAGTCCTCGTCCTATAAACATTATGACCCCATTTCTTAGACTGGACTATGGACATTTACGTCCATCTTATTCTGTGAGCTTACTGGCTGGTATAAGCAGAAATGTCTCCGCTGTAAGATGAGGCCTTTGTGTATCTTTTATTCTTGATAATTGACATGATCAGTAAAGTGCGTCTTCCTTATGAAAGCCATCATTAACCTTCATATCCACCGTGTCTTACAGATCCACATTTCCTACTTGTAGTTTAGTACGTTTAGTTTAGGCCTGTTGGAGGCAGACGCATCAAACTTCCAGCGTGATTTGTTATTCGAATAGCTAATGTTGGTGTTAATTTTTATTAGTAATCTAATATGTATTAAGTTATATAAACATTCCATTCAGAGCAAACCGCATGGAAAAGCCAGAACGTTTACCTTCCGTGCTCAGAAACTTTTGGCCCTCGAGCGCCCTTTTCCGCCAACGTGGAATAGGTTCTGTTCTGGTTCGTGTACCGAATTTTGAACCGTTCAGGGCACTTCCCGGTTGTTTTCAGCGGGAACTAAAGATTAGTAGGTGTTCAGCTCTGATATTTGATTTTTGGAGAAAGGCAAACATCTGTAAAATCCACTTACAGGTAATCTGTGTGCCACCATCTTCTCACTTCAGTTTAGTGATGCTGGGTAGCGCCCTCTGTTGATGATGTATTCTGTCGCGTGTCCTCGGTTCCACTAAAACTGATGTACATGTGCGATAAAGGGCCTAACAGTGGAATAGTGTCCGAGGTGTGGGCAGATGTTAAATCTGACATGAGTGAACCCATCTTTAAATTTTTGAAGCCAGAGACTCTGGAGGCCGAGCTTCCGGCACGGAAGCGGAAGTTACCAAAAGAAGAATCGAGGAGCAGGTGTTTAAATGAACTCTCTTGCGCTTGCCTGCTTACTGTAACAGTAGGAGCCGGAATGCTTGCGTTCCCGTTGAGAGATTTGTGGAAGGTTTATGTATGAGTGCCGGAGCCTGGAAGGGCGAGTGGCAGGTGCCACATTATTGTAGAAATGCAAAATCTCCCCTATGTCTTTATCCCCTGTGACCCTTTGACCTTTTAGAGAGCGAGCCCTCTCGGATGACTCACAGTTACGAGAAAGTGTCATCAGAGAAGCGCCAGCGACATGCCAGCCTGGATGCATATCTGCTTGGTTAGATAACAAAAATGCTTTGATGTGTCAAGGCCCCGACCGCTGTGGCCCAGTCCTCTGACAGACGAGCCGAGAGGTGTGTTTATGAATGTGGACTGGGCAGGAGCTGGTCTGGACATTTTATTCTCAGGAGGACACAGACTCTGGCGTCATGTACAGTAAGTGGAGCCAGTAGTATCTGAGGTGAGAGGGAACGTTTCCAGGATGTGGACAAAGGCCTCACTTTTCAGATAGCTTCCTTCAGTCTGGACCAGATGGTCTACATCAAGGTTTGTAGACACCTGCCCATCCAATGTGTCTTCCAAAAGAGGGAATTTGTCCTCCTTTTACTGCAGTAAGATAGAAAAAGCTGTACTTTAATTAGGTTTGAGTTGAAACCTACCTGGAGGGTTGGAGACCACTGTGTTACAGCACAAATATACACTCAGCTCCCTGGACCCTCGTCACTTAGATGTAGAAGAGCATTCAGTAGTTCAGGATGTTGGATGATCACCACTTTATCTCATCCCCAACTCCCCATCCCAAAAGTACTGGATGGAGATCCATCATTCCAGAGAACACAGTTCCACTGCTCCACAGATCAATGATGGGGGGGCTTTATACCTTCTGTTCAATTCTATTGGCATTACTACTGGTGTGCATTTGCACATCTGGGTCAGCAATGGATGTAACTCACAGCAGCTGAATGCTTTCATCAGAAGGGGTGTCCACAAACATTTGGACAAAGTGTATTAGTAATCCAGGGCCGGGTTACACAGAACACCTTAAATATAAAGGGACGATTTCTCGTCTCACAGCTTTTCAGAAGCTGGAAAATTGCAGGTAAGGCCTGATTTCCCCCATTGTGGGAAAGGGCTGAGTTTGTCTCCTAACTCCTTCCTTCCTTCCGTCCAATCAATGTGGTACAAGTTAATCCATCACAATCATGCTGTAATCACCAGCACTGCTGTCATTTTCTGAAAGGTTATGAGAACCTAATGTCATTGTCGGTGCCTCCTGAGATGATCTGGTCACTGGTGTCATTGAAGGTCACACTCAGAACCTGGTAGGTGTTCTGGACAATGAACAGATGCCTTTTTCCTGATATCTGATATCATATAAAGGTGATCAGGATCAATAACTGATTATAACTGTAGTCTGATCTGATCCGTATTTATTGATCTACTCATACAGAAGTGGTGTCTCTCAGGACGGCATCGGGTTTAATGCAACGTGCCAGACGTCTCTGCATGGAGGTGTAGAGGTTCCTAATGGTGTCCTGTGATGATCCATCCCATGCAGCTTGAATGTTCTCACTCAGTTCTGCAGATGGTGTGGTAGGGGTGGAGTGTTGATAGAGCGTCCAATAGCATCCCACACATTTTCAATCAGGGACAGGTCTGGAGATGAGACCGACCACGGCGTAGTATCTGTGTCTTCAAGACGAGATCTTGAGACAGCAGCAGTGTGTGGACGACCATTGTCCTGTTGGAGTAGAGCACTGGGGAGTGTGTGATGGGTAAGATTTTGGTTGGAGCAGGGTTGGTGACCCCTGGTTTAGTGACTTGGACAGTGTGAAACAGAAATATGAACTTCACCGACACAGAAGCTGCAGAAACTCTCTTGGTCCTCTTCTCTCTTGCTCTCTCTTCTGTTTAGCAGAATTATCGCAATGCACATACCGGCTGAGATGCTTTGACATCTGAGGTCACTTATAGTGATGATAGGAGGATTTGAACTGATGTCTCACACCTGCGCCTGTCTGTTAACCATCACCCTAAAGACAGCTTACTCTTCCAAATGTCCACGGAGGACTATTTTCAGTTTCAATCAAATGAAAACTGCACGTCTTTAATGAAACATTGAAGTGAACATAACTTAAATACTACAGATATTTGGGATCATTTAAGCTGATTAAACCAAATCTCAAAAAGAAACTTTTTTCTCACTCATTCATTCGAGTGAGATCAACCCGTTTGGATGATTTGGAGTTGAGGTGAATTTATTCTGTACTGTTATAATAACGGCAGTGAACTGAGTGGTGATTACAGACTGCAGTCCATCTGATTCTCTGCATACTTTATTCTCCTGCTTTCACCCTGATCTTCAGGACCCTAACACAGGACCTATTATGTGGGTGGTGGACTGTTCTCAGTCCAACAGTGACGCTGAGGGGTTTAAACACTCCACCAGCACTGCTGTGTCTGATCCACTCGCACCATTGCAACACACACTAACACACCACCACCATGTCAGTGTCACTGCAGTGCTGAGAATGACCCACCACCCACATCAACCTTATTTACAAGCACAAAAATGACCTGTCTCTTAGGGTTGAGCGATATATCCGTATTTATATCTATATCGGAATATAAACAGAGCAGGATACAGGCTGAGCGATATATCGATATTTATATCTATATTGAGATATAAACAGAGCGGGAAACAGGCTGAGTGATATATCGATATTTATATCTGTATTTATATACACAGACCAGGATATGGGCTGAGCGATATATATCTATATTTATATCTGTATCGGGATATAAACAGAGCGGGATACGGGCCGAGTGATATATCAATATTTATATCCGTATCGGGATATAAACAGAGTGGGATACGGGCTGAGCGATATATCGATATTTATATCTGTATCAGGATATAAACAGAGTGGGATACGGGCTGAGCGATATATCGATATTTATATCTATATCGGGATATAAACGTTCTGTTTCCCACTTGCGTTCTCACACACAGCATATATAACAGCGCTCTGGGACTTATATTTCAGCCTGTTTAAATTTAGTTAAAGACATAAAGGATTTCATGGGTGTCCTAATTTTTCACAATGTGTTTTTTGCTTCACGTATCATATCGTTTATCACCATTCAGCTCAAATATATCAGGATTTGATTCCATAACTATAAACAGCCTTTAGACGCGACTCATCAGGACTTATTTCACACATGGCGGTCACTACAGCGGGCAGGTGTTTAAAAGTCATAATATGTGTGTTGATGTTTTTGCTCTGAAGTATTTCTGGGGACTCGTTTATGTATTGTTTGTTTGTTTGTTTGCTGTTTTTTTCATAGTCAGACCATGATGATCATAATTATAGCATGAAGGGGTTAAAACTGTGTTTTTAGTTCATTTATGATTTGACATTTATATTTCAGTTCTGCTCTGAATGTCCTTAATGATTAAAAGTTCATATATAGACAGAGAGAGAGAGAGAGAGAGAGAGAGACAGAGAGAAAGAGAGACAGAGAGAGAGAGAGAGAGAGAGACAGAGAGAAAGAGAGACAGAGAGAGAGAGACAGAGAGAGAGAGAGAGAGAGAGAGAGATAGAGAGAGAGCATATAACAGGTGCATATTTGGTTTTGTGGTTTTTCCCCTACTGTTCTTGATAATGTGTGTGTGTGCGCGTATGTGTGTGTGAGTGTTTTTGTGTGTGTGTGTTTGTGTGTGAGTGGGTTTGTGTGTGTGTTTCTAGCAATCACTTGTTGAGGTCTTCTGTGAAAATGCCTCTCTGATATCATCACCTTCATTCACCTTCTGAAAAGCTGGGGGCACTGGTGTGTTGTGCTGGGGGAGGGGTGTTGGTGTGTTGTGCTGGGGGCTCTGCTGGGGGGCACTGGTGTGTTGTGCTGGGGGGGTGGGGGGTGGTCTGTATGTTTGGCGTCACTTCTCATCAGTTTTTTCTTTCTTTCCTTTCAGCCTGACAGGTGTTTATGAGTGAGTGTGTGTGTGTGTGTGTGTGTGTGTGTGTGTGCCCCCTGTAGCGCTGGGTTTAAGCTGGCGCGCGCGCGCTCGTGTGTGTTTATAGCTCGTGCTGGAAGCGCGAGGAGCCGAAGCCCGTCAGAAACAGTAGCAGCAGCAGCAGCAGCGCGAGACCTGCCTCACCTGCCTCACACACAGGTAAGTCAGCCCGCTCTCTCAGACCGAGTCAGGCTGAGGTTCGGCTCGGCCCGGTTGGTGAAGTTTGTTCGACTGGTTGTACTGGTGGTACCGGAGGCTCCTCTACACTCTGCTCCTCACCTGTATCCAGACAAACCCCGCCCCCCTGCGCTCCGATTGGCCCAGAAGCTCGCTCTCGCTTTGAGTGAGTGAGTTATCAGCCAATGGGCGTTCAGCAGGCGGGATAGTCCTCCAATCCCAGCACAGGAGCTCGGAATTCAGGTGGGAAAGAAATAAACGAGTCGAATACAGAGACCGCAACGTTTAATCAACCTTTCTGCACTGTCAACATTGACTATACATCCACTTTGACTTACAAGTGGTTTTATTAACATTCAACATAATTTAAACGTTTTTTAAATGTTGTTTCAACGTTGTTCCCAATTTTAAGTGATCATTTATAAATGCAAAGTTGATTACGAAGTGTTCTTATAATTTTAACATTTAAACGTATTTTAAACGTTTTTTCAATGTTGTTTCAACGTTGTTACAGATTTTAACTCATCATTTTTAAATGAAAAGTTGATTAATAAGTGTTTTTATTATCATTTTAACATTTAAACGTAATTTAAACGTTTTTTCAATGTTGTTTCAACGTTGTTACAGATTTTAACTCATCATTTTTAAATGAAAAGTTGATTAATATGTGTTTTTATTATCATTTTAACATTTAAATGTAATTGAAACATTGTTTCAATGTCGTTTCAACATTGTTAACAACTTTAACTCAGTTTTTAATTTAAAGTTGATTAATAAGGGTTTTTATTATAATTTTAACATTAAATGTAATTTAAACGTTTTTTTCAATGTTTCAACGTTGTTACCAATTTAACTCGTAATTTTCAAATGCAAAGTTGATTAATAAATCTTTCACATTTTATCATTAAACATCATTTTGACATTTTTTCAATGTTGAAGCAACATCCCACATTATTTTAACCACACTGCAGCACTGAAGGTCAGTCACGGTCCAGCTAAGATTAAAAACCTTGATAGTTGAAGTGATTGTACGTTACAGTGGCATCAGTCTACAGGTGGGATCCACATGTTAGGCAGTCAGTTCTGGAAGTTGAGGTGTTGGAAGCAGGAAAACATGGGCAAGAATAAAGATCTGAGCTGCTTTGACCTGAATAATTGTTTGACTGGTCAGAGCATCTCCACTCAGGTCTCCACTCCAGTGCAGTGGTCAGTACCTACCAAAAGAGTTCCAAGGAAGGACTGAACAGAGTCATGGGTGCCCAAAGCTCTTTGAAGCTCATGGAGGCCCTACCTCACAACTCAGGACTTAAAGGATCTGCGGTAATATTAGTGTTGGTGCCACAGGATACCTTCAGATGTCTTGTGGTGTCCATGCTTAGATACGCCAGCTGTTTTGATGGCAAAAGGGAGACCTACATATGGAGCCCCGCTGGAGACATCCTGCATGAATAAAATACCCAGACACACATCCTGGAAACCAGACTGTCACAGTGGAAACCAGTGGCCCTCAATGCCACAATGTTAAGCAAGTGGTGTTAATGTTATGGCTAAATGGTGCATGCTCTCTTAATATTCAGAATAATATTTCTATATTATTCAGAAAAACATGTGAACATTAGTCTGATTCAGAGCTGTAGATACTGGCTATTTATGCACCTTTGACTGGGCGAGGTGGTCCACGGTGGGGGTCTCTGAGTGGTTTAAGAGTGGAGGAGGTATTGAGCTCTGCGTTTCTTTTTAGAAACTGCAGCTGCTCGAGCACCACATGCGTCACAGCAGAGTTAAGAGGCCTTAAGCAGGAGGTTCGAGACACACCAAATATAGTGCGCCGGCCGAGAACGCAGGCCTGCAAGCGAGACGGAGACGCTTACCGGCAGTGCGTGTTCACCACTGGACAGTGAGGGGGTCAGAATCGGTGAGCACACACATCCTTCTCAGCAGCTAGAAGTTGATGTTTGGTTGAATGGGGATTGTGATGTCATGTGATCAAAATGCAGTGTCAGGACAACATCTGATGTCAGTGTCAGTGAGAACAGCTGATGCTCTGATGTTAAATCTAACATCTAAATCAGGACCATCACAGAGCAGCTATTATGTGGGTGGTGGGTCATTCTCAGCACTGCGGTCACACTGACACGGTGGTGGTGTGTTAGTGTGTGTTGAGCTGGTACGAGTGGATCAGACACAGCAGTGCTGCTGGAGTGTTTAAACCCTGTGTCCACTCACTGTCCACTCACAGTCCTAGTTGATCCACCTTGTAGATGTAAAGTCAGAGACAGAAGCTCATCTGTTTCTGCAGTTTGTGTTGGTCTCAGTCCAGCAGTGAAACTGAGGGGTTTAAACACTCCAGCAGCACTGCTGTGTCTGATCCACTCATACCAGCGCAACACACACTAACACACCACCACCGTGTCAGTGTGACTGCAGTGCTGAGAATGACCCACCACCCACATCATATCTGCTCTGTGGTGGTCCTGTGGGGTCCTGATCATTGAAGATCAGGGTGAAAGGAGGAGAATAAAGTCTGCAGAGAAGCAGATGAACTACAGTCTGGAATTATAGAGACAACTGTAGTCTTGATGGTATTTCTCATCAACTCTGTTGAGTGTCATCCCTCTGGAAACCAAACCATTTCCACACACACACACACACATATCCGGTGTCACCATTTATTTTGAGTTGATAATTATTTACGATATATCGCCAAGCCATAGTGTCAGGTTGTCTTCAAAACATCTCACACCAGTGTCATGTTTACATACAGGGGTTGGACAATGAAACTAAAACACCTGGTTTTAGACCACAATAATTGATTAGTATGGTGAACTAGGGCCTCCTTTTGCGGCCAATACAGCGTCAATTCGTCTTGGGAAGGACATTTTTTGGATACAATCCGGGTTAACACCCCAACATCCCTTTCAGACAGCTTCCTCTCGCGTCCACAGTTAATCCTGTTGGATGTGGTTGGTCCTTCTTGGTGGTGCTGACGTTACCCTGGATACCGTGGCTCTTGATACATCACAAAGACTTGCTGTCTTGGTCACAGATGCACCAGCAAGACGTGCACCAACAGTTTGTCCTCTTTTGAACTCTGGTATGTCCCCCATAATGTTGTGTTCATTGCAATATTTTGAGCAAAACTGTGCTCTTACCTGCTAATTGAACCTTCACACTCTGCTCTTACTGGTGCAATTAATGAAGATTGACCACCAGGCTGCACCAATTTAGCCACGAAACCTCCCACTACAATGACAGGTGTTTCAGTTTCATTGTCCAACCCCTGCACATTATCGACACTTAGCTGTGAGTTATGGTGACCAAAACCCAACATCTGGTCAACATCATAACATTACCATCCGCTCAACTTGCCATTCTAACCTCATTAGACATTGATAATCTGTTGGTTTCAGGTAACAAAACTCTGACAACCAGCTAATTGACGCCAGTGCCTGCTGGGCTCTCTCGGGCTCTCTCTCTCTCTCTCTCTCTCTCTCTCTCTCTCTCTTTCTCTCTCTCTCTCTCTCTCTCTCTTTCTTCTCTCTCTCAGATCACAGAGCTGATGTCTGATCGTATCCTAGATAAGGCCTTTGCTTTGCAGATGCAGAATTGTGGGGCCTCTCAGGCACCTGTTCGCTTTCCTAGATAAGACCCTGCAGATGATGTCAGAAGAGAGTGCCAGAGAGGAAGAGAGAGAGTGAGTGAGTGAGTAAGAAAGAGAGAGTGAGTAAGAGTGAGAGTGAGTCAGTGGCTAGCTCACGGGTGTTGTGAGGCCAGGGCAGTGGAGGTTAAGGCAGGGCACATTCTCCTCGGTAGGGTCTCGCTGGGATTAGTAAACAGCTCTGCTATCTGACACTCTTTAAGAGTGTGTGTGGATAAGCTGAACAAAGTGTACATTTCTAAACTTAGAGGGGACGTCCGCCTCATTCTTCACGAAAGCTCTGCGCGTCAGTGATATTCTGTGGATGAGAAAAATGATTTTGAAACTGGTGGAAAAGGTGTAGACCACCTCCAAAACCAAGGAAACATGCTCACGTAGATGTGCTCTCTGGATTTCAGATGACTAAGACAGATGACTTATTTTACGTGGTTACTGTCACTAGTTTTTGTTCATGTGTGTGTAGCAATACACCTCCTAACACACCTCTTAATCATTGGATTCGGGTGTTTCTTTTGAGTCTCATTTTGACAGGTATATAAAATCGAGTCCCTAGACATGTGGAAAGAGCTCCAGTTCCACTGTGGTAATGGAATAAGATGGCACCATAGCAGCAAGTCACTTAGTGACATTTCATCCCTCCTAGATATTCCACCTTCCTCATTCCAAACCTCCTCTGGCATTAACATCAGCACACCAACTATGCATCGGTTCCCACAGCTCAATGTCATGTGTTGGACTGAGTACTGTAAAACACACCACCACTGGACTCTGGAGCAGTGCCACTTGTAAAGTTTGGATGAGGAGGGATAATGCTATGGGGTTGTTTTTCGGGGGTCGGCCTCTGAAAGCTACACTGAGCTCACATAAATACGCTTATGTTCACGTCTCTCGTTCCTTTGCTTTAGTGGTATTTTTAATATTGTATTTTTGGTGGGTTCAAATATTATAAGTGGCTATAACCAAAACATAAAGCTATGAGACACCATTACGTTGTCTCTTGCGTGGCTGACTGTCTTTTAAACACGTATGAATGTCCACTACGCGGTGCATTACTCCGAAAGCAAGAGCTGCTCGAGGTTTTGGAAAAATGCTGGGGCATTATGGGAAATGTAGTGCCTGTGATGAATTTGTGACGTGCCCTGTATTTCTTCTCAGCAATCCAGGATAAAGTCGGGTTTCAACCTCTGTGATTTAGTGGGACACAGCAACATTTTAATGGGGCACGTGGTTAAATTGGGTCTGATGATGCCCCTCTCCCAACCTCTTACAGATGCCTCTTAGGCTTTTGTCTCATTTAGGTCTGAATGTCTTTTCACGCAGCTCTACCAGAGGAAGGAAAGAATCTGCCCATCCGTCTGCTGACGCAGGAGTGTAAAGAAGCTCAGACATGGTTCGTCAGGGCATGTATGAGTTTCATGACCTGTGACTTTCCCGACTTCGCCGAGCGTCGAGATGTCTGACATTGGAAGCGAGGAGACAACTAATTTCCCACAGTCCATAATGAGCCGGGAGACCTCACCCACATCCTGCGTCATGGAAATGGTGGAGGAGTGTTGCCATGACAACAGCTTGGTGGAGCAGCAGGTAAGAATTTGTTTCCTCCTCTCTTTCCAGTGTCGTCTTTCCTAGTCTGCTTCATTTTCGGCCTCTCTTCTCCTCCTCTTCTCACTGTTGATCAGAGACCCTCTTCTGCGGAACAGCAGGACACAGATGCTGACCACACACAAGCTACAAAGACACAGAAGGTAGCGGCAAACCCGTTTCCACTGAGGCGTTAGAATAGTGTTAGACATCTGAAGGTGCTTGGAGGAGAACACTAACTCTAAATTATACACTATGTCCAAATGTTTGTGGACACCCCTTCTAACCCAAATTATTTTATATTAAAGATATGGCACAGAATAAGCTTTAACCAATGCTTTATTCAATATATAATTATACGACCATAACACTACGACCACCTCCTTGTTTCTACACTCACTTAGCTCCTCTGATCACACAGGAGCACTTTGTAGTTCTATTATTACAGACTGTTGTTCATCTGATTCTCTGCTGTCTCTGATCCACTCATTCTATCGCAACACACAGTAACACTAACTCAGGGTCACTGCAGTGCTGAGAATGACCCACCACCCACATAATAGCTGCTCTGTGGTGGTCCTGTGGGGTCCTGAGCATTGAAGATCAGGGTGAAAGGAGGGGAATAAAGCCTGCAGAGAAACAGATGAACTACAGTCTGGAATTATAGATCTATAAAGTGCTCCTGTATGGAGAGAAGGAGGTAGCCATAATGTTATGGATGGTTGGTGTATAGATTAATGCAGCTTAATCAGAGTAAAATGCTGTAAAAATCACAAGTGTTTCCTGTCATCACCATAGTTTGTGTTCCTAACAGAACACCTTTAAACTATGTAAATGTATAACATGATGTTTTGAGGTGATTTGTAATTATGTTCTTGCTTTTCAGTCCAAAGGGAAACTGGTTAGGAGTGTAGCTGTGTGTGAAGAGTCGTTACCCAGTGAGTCCAGCAAGGTAACAAGGACTTCCTCTCTTTCTCGGGGGTCGAACCACCGACTGTAGCCAGTCAGCCAACGCCTGTATATTGTGTTTCTGTAGTTAATGTAGCTAACAAGCCCTAAAAGTATATACCCCAAAAATGGCAGAACTGTGTAACTGGCATAAAACACACAACGGGAGGTAAACGGTGTAAATTTGCTTGTACCCGAATGGAGACATTAAAGCTGTGTGTCCTGTAGGACTCTGAATCCGAGGCTACCACAACAACCGACAATGCTGGCAGCTCTGAATGTGAAGAGGAGGAACAAGCGAGACACTTTGAGGTCAACACAAGGAAAAAACCAAGCTTATCCAAAGGTCAGTACGGTGCTTGTGTGAGTCTGTGCAGAAGAGAGAGAGATCTTAGACAAACAAAAGTATTGGGACACCTGCTCATTCACTGTCACTGCTGAAATCAAGGGTGTTAAAAAGAGTTTATTGTGCTGTTGTTGGTGTAACTGTCTCTACTGTCCAGGGATCTACTGCTTTACTGCTGGACTCTGGAGCATTTCTGTGAGGATTTGATGGCGTTCAGTCAAAGAGGGTTATTAAAGGACTCAGGATGACATTCACCTGACTTTGTCAGAATATGACATAAGTGTTGAGAAAACAAACAAACGCAGACGTGGTGCAGAGGCTTCGCTCGCTGTCATCCACATTGCCGTGACAACTCGTCCCAAAATTCCCGGATAGAGCACCATCTTTCTGCAGCTTAATGCTGGCGGGCTTTATACACCTCTAGCCCATGCCTGGCATTAGGCATGGTACCAGTAGCTCCATTACTTGCTCCAGAGAGTCTTATTCTATTGGCATTTCTTTTCTACAGGGACTAAACATGCTGTGTGTGCATTTGCACGTCTGTATTTGCAACTCAAAGTTGCAGAATGGATTCATTAGATCACCTTGTTTGAATGTTTTCAGTTGTTCAACGAACCTGTGTTTGTTTCAGAATCAAGTCTGGAGTACACCGACTCCACGGGCATTGATCTGGAAGAGTTCCTGATCACTACTCTGAGGAGCAGCCCCAGGTAGGACATGAGTGGGTCTGACCGCTGGTCTCGACTCTGTGTTCCTGTTGCTGAATTGTTTTACTCTGACCTGCAGAGACCGATTGATGCTGCTGAAACTGGAGCAGGACATGACTGATTTTATGACAGATAACTGGTAAGATACTGTGTGTGTGTGTGTGTGTGTGTGTGTGTGTGTGTGTGTGTGTGTCTGTTAAATTTACTCTAATTAAAAAAACTGCATCTCTGTCTTCATTTTTGAAGCTCCTATAAGAAGTTCCCTCAGATGTCGTCCTATCACAGGATGCTGGTTCACAGGGTTGCAGCTTATTTCGGACTGGAGCACAACGTGGATCACAGTGGAAAAGCTGTTATCATCAACAAAACCAACAACTCCAGGATGTACGTGTCTAATGTTTGTCAATAAGTGTATCTGCATACAATTAATAATCTAAATATGATAATGATAATGGCAAACTCTGGATTTAATTGGGTAGAAAAACTGGGTTTCTGCCAATCAGGTTTCTGTTCTGGTTCCTGCTTTGCATCCAGCCAATAAGCTCACAGAATAAGACGTGACGTAAACGTTCTGCAAACCGAACTTCATGCTACATCTTTTTAAACACATCAAGGCACAATATGAACATCTAGTTTGCGCCAGATCACATGGCCGAGCCAGAAGGCTATTGGAACTGTGTCTGGTGGACGGATGAGACAAAAATACCTGTGAATTGAATCTGAAAGTGGGTCTTGCAGCAAGACAACGACCCTGAGCACACAATTTGTTCAATCATAGCAGAATGAATTGAATGATTTGTATGGAATGGGCTAAAATTAGCCTAGCAGGACTAATCAACAGTACCTGCACGTGTTCAGTTGCAGATACTGCCACACAAGGGGGTCACACCAGATACATCAGCTAGAACAGGGTCTCTCAACCTGTGGGCTGGTGACCACCAATGGACCGTGAAGCGCTCTCCAGTGGTCCACTTGTCTTATCAATGTGTGTAAATATGTTAAGGCAGTGGAAGTGTGTGTGTGTGTGTGTGTCTGAGTGATAAGGTCTAATAGTTTGGGTTTATATTTAGACCAGAGCAGCGTTTTGCTGAACATGTTCAAGAGGAGAAGACTGAAGAGAGAAGGTCCATACTAAAGAGAGACAGCAGCCAAGAGAAAGAGGACATCCAGGTACTCACACTCGTACATTCTCACGTACCCCTTCTAATGAATGCACTCAGCTACGTTAAGTTCCACCCACTGCTGACACGTGTGCAAATGCACACCCAGTGAGAAGGACTGCCAAAAGAATAGGACTCTCCAGAGCAGATAAACAAACCTGGACCTATTTGCACCATGCAGACTTGCACAATGCCTGGCGTGGTCTTCAGCGGTATAAAGCCCTGTGGAACTGTGTACTCTGGAATGCTCCACACAGTACTTTTACTCCTCCTGGCTTCCTCTAACAATATCTTCTTCTGTCTTTTCTCAATCTCTGCCATAATGCAGAGCTGGCATTCCCGAAAGACGTCTCATGCTGTTTTAACAGAGTTATATAGTTCAGTTGTCGGCGTTCAGGACTAGAGCGGCAGTGCTAAAGACGCTGTTGTCCCTGCTACAGTCAGTGGAGCGTCTGGATAATTGTTATACAGGTGTTATTTGAAGAACAATTTGCCAAATATTCCTTTAAATGATTAATAATGAATTACAATGAATGAATGAACAGTTTTACTGTAGCTGTGTTGCACTAAAATCTTACGTACTCCAGGACCACAGTTGGGAACCTCTGAACGATACTAACTATAGAATCGTGATTAAATATAATATATGGATGTTCGTAATTGTGTTATAGCAGAGGGCGCCGAAGGAACAAACGATAAATAAGTCTATTGAAGAGAGAGAGGAGGAATATCAGAGAGTGAGAGATCGCATCTTTTCTCAGGATGTGAGTGTTCAAATCACACACACACACACACACACACACACACACACACACCCACAAACATAACATCTTTCTCCTCTTGTCCCCTCTCTCCCCTCCAGCCGTCCTGTCCTCCTAAGAGTGTTTACATTGAGACGAGGTAAACATTGCTTCTCATTTATTTATTGAGGAAAATGATCCAATATTACAGATCTGTGAGACGCAAAAGTCTGTGAACCTTTAGGGTCAGCAGATCGTTTGAAGGTGAATTTAGAATCAGGGTGAGTTTTTAATCCATGGGAGACAATCAGGTGTGAGTGGATGTCTGATCTTCACGACACATGTTTGTGGACTCCACCAATCCTCCACCAATTGTGTGAAATGGAGGAAATTCAAGACCTGTGTGACCCTCCCGGGAAGTGCTTGACCAACAAAGATCACACAGGGATTTAATAGTCCACGACCTCACAAAGGAATCCAATGTCTAAGCACCTAAAGGCTTTTCCCATCATGGCTAATGTTAATGTTCATGAGTCTGCAGAACAGGAGTCAGGAGAACACTGAACAACAATGGTGAGCCTGACCGGGTTGCAAGGAGAAAGACGCTGCTCTCTAAATCGCTATCAGTCTACAGCAGTTTGCTGAAGGTCACATTGACAAGACAGAAGACTACAGGAACAATGGTTTGTGGGTGGATGAGACCAGAAAAGTGGTTGGTGTGATGCACTAGATAACACCACCAGTGATCCATCACACCATGTGGGCAGTTGGGGTCCAATTCCCAGTCTGGGCAACTATACTGTGCTACACCAATAAGGGTCCTTGGTCCTAACACTACTCTTTCCCACTTCAGTAATATGAGTAACTTGTTCATTGCTCTGGATAAAATTAGACTGGTCAGCAAATTCTAAAGGAAAATGTCAGAACATCTGTCTGTGAGCTCAAACTCAAGAGAATGTGGGCCACGCAGCAAGACAACGACCCTCAAAACGCAAGTTGTTCTACCAAAGAAGAAAGTCCTGACCTTAATCCAGTAGAAATCTTGTGGAAGGACCCAAAGCCAGCGGTTTGGGAGAGAAAACCCACCAACACAACAGACTTAAAGCTGTTTTATATGCAGGAATGGGCTAAAATTAGTGCAGGACTGATCAACTGTTACTGGAAAGGTTTAGGTGCAGCTACTGATGCACAAGGTCACAGAAAGTGTAATATTTTTGTCTTGTTTGATTTGGTTCTACTTTTAGGATTTTATTTGTTTCGTTCGTTTATTTATGGTTTGTATTCATGTTAAAAGCTGAATAATAAAAGCCGTGTTTCCATGTCTGCAGAGCCCCAGAGGACTGCTGTAGTTTGCACAGTGAGACGCAGCGGAGGAGACAGCTTTTCAGGTTAGTACAAGAGCCAAGAGCTGAAGCGATGTTACACTGATCCAGGCTGGTTACTGACAGTTTGCAGTGGAAGAGTTCTCGTGTAAACAGGTTTATTTTAAGGGGTACTATTCAGGGTTTCATTACATTTAAATAGTGCACTAAATAAGACACTCTCACACAGTATCTGGCAGGGGATAACCGCTCATTTTCCGGCTTGTCCGCAGGAGCACTAAGGACGGTTCTGGACGCCTGTCAGGCAGCAGGCAGAGCAGTCTTGAACTGGAGTGTTACTGGAGTGACCCCCGGCCCTGGAGCAGCACAGACTCTGACAGCTCCACTTGGACCTCCAAACCCACACACTCGCGCTCAGACAGCAGCTCCAAGCTCTGCAAATCAGGTATGAGGACACACTACCCACAATGCATGCCAGAATGTCCAAAAATACATACGGTTTTCTTTGACTGGTCCGTACACTTTACCAGTCATTTCCCAAAATGTCCCCTTTCCAAAACCGAGCAGCACACATGTCCACAGTTAACTGTCTGAACACTGTACCCTGAACTCATTGCATTCACTGTTTTAATGTAGTTTATTTAATTTTATTTAATGAAGCAATTAATCCTGAATTGAATGAATTGAATTAGTCCTGGGCAAACAGGATGCCTTAAAATTGACAGTGTGTGAAATTCAGGCTTCAAGGTTCGGCTACACAGTGTTGCTCAGGGTTTCTCAGCCATGAAGCACTCTCTGGTGGTCCACAGGCTCATATTTAAATCATAAACATTCATTATAAGTAAAATAAGAGGTCAACCATGTTCAAACTGTAAATATTATAGAATTATTAATAGAAACGAACAAATAATAACATTGGAACGCAATGGAAACATGAATTATCAGCACTTCCAACATTTAATAAACATTACTAATGTCTCCACTCATTATTAAACACTACTTTGGACACTATTAAGCATATTTTAGTAACGAATGAATGAAGGTACACTTATATACTGCCTTTATCAAAGACACGCAAGGATACTGTACAATTAGCACTCTTCACAATCACACCCAGCACAAACAATGAATGAGCCAGTGTCCCAAAACCTTTGTCCTTGGGGGATTGACTGTCCTCTACATCCCATCCACACACTAGTGAATTCACACACGCAGTGAGCACACATGCCCAGGGTGGTGGGCAGCCCTATTCACGTTGCCCAGGAGCAGCTGGGGAGTTAAGTGTCTTGGTCAAGGGCACTTCAGTCATGCCCTGCCAGTTCAGGGAATCGAACTGACAACCTTCCAGTCACAAGGCTGGTTCCCCGACCACCAGGTTACGGTTTCCCCCATAATAACACCAAGGTCTTAAGTTGTGTCAAAAATGCTTTATGATGGACGACTGGCTGATCCATTCATCTCTCATTTTTGTCCTCCCCCAGTGTCGGAGGCCAACAGTGGCTCTGTATCAGGAGCTCCAGCCAGTAACAGTCCTGCTTATATCCTGGTGCCTCCGGAATCTTCCATACTTCCTGGGAGTATACTGATAAACCCACACACAGGTATACACACACACACACACACACACCAATATACAATACAAAACATCTTAATCAGGTTTACTGGAATCAGGTTTACTGGAAGTGTTGGTGTGTTATTTTAGGACAGCCGTATCTGAATCCTGATGGAACACCAGCTGTTTACAATCCACCTGTGAATCAGCAGCCAATGAACAGTCAGATAAACACAGTGCAGCCGCAGGCCCCGCCCCCTCCCCTGCAGCATCAGCCAGTGACGAGCCATGGAGTTCCACAGGTAGGAGGAGTTTCTCAAATACTGTTTCTCGCTGTCCAACAGAGAGTCCTTGACACTTATATGTTTAAATATTTCATACACATTTGCACAAAAACACATTTTGATGCAATTAATCTGATGACTATATCTGGGAGACAATGTTGGACATGTGGATTGGTCAGCTGCTGGGTTTGTTTAGTTGGCCAGTGTAAATGTCTTGGTTTAGGCCAGAAGCTCTATGCTGAGCCCACTGAGCTGTGACGAACCCCTGCATTTTGCCTGAGTTCATGTAACAAAGGTTAATAGGAGGTTTTCATTCTGCAGCAAAGGCAAAAAAGTGAGTCTCCTGTGTGAAACCTGAGGCTTGAGAGTTGTATAAATAGACGGTGCTCATTAGTTGAAAACACAGTCGTTGAAAGACTCAAAAGCTTTGCTACAAATATCAGTGCCAGCCGTCTCAAATCAGGAATGAATCCTGAGGTGACAGACACTAGTCCACAATTTATCATAAAAGAAGAATTGTTACATTGTCTTCCATCATGTTTAGAATGTGTTTTTTTTTGTTGCTTACCTTTCCTGCTTTAAAGATACAAGGTTTTGATCTGACAAAACACACATTTCCCTATATTTCTCTGTAGTACTCCACTGTGACATATCTTCCACCACAGCAGGTGTTAAACACCCAACAGCTCCACCCACCTGAGCAGTGTGTAAGTATGCCTTAGTCTTTCTTTGCTGATTTTTTTCTGATGTGTTTATTAAAGATCGGCAGTGTAGTTACTGAAACTGTATCAGAAACACAGTCCTGTAGCCTGTATTAAAGATCAGCAGCAGTGTAGTTACTGAAACTGTATCAGAAACACAGTCCGGTATTAAAGATCAGCAGCAGTGTAGTTACTGAAACTGTATCAGAAACACAGTCCGGTAGCTGGTATTAAAGATCAGCAGCAGTGTAGTTACTGAAACTGTATCAGAAACACAGTCCGGTAGCCGGTATTAAAGATCAGCAGTGTAGTTACTGAAACTGTATCAGAAACACAGTCCGGTAGCCGGTATTAAAGATCAGCAGCAGTGTAGTTACTGAAACTGTATCAGAAACACAGTCCGGTAGCCAGTATTAAAGATCAGCAGTGTAGTTACTGAACAGCTACGGATATACAGTACAATACTGAGTGATTAAAAGACCGGTGGGTTGTTTTCTCCACAGAGGGAGGACCTTTCATCTCAGTTCAGTCACATGACACTGAACCACCAGTCATCAGGTGAAGCATCAGATCTAGCCGCCTGCTGCTTACAGGGCGCACACAGTTATGCCCAACCCCAGCACACGTATGCTCCACCACTTCCTCTGGACAGCTACCTAAACTCAGGAATGCCACTGGCTCCACCTACAGCACCACCCCTGCAAACCTGCAGCCAGCAGAACCCTCAGGTTCTCATCGTTAATGTTTTAATTGACAGTTTGCAGATTGAAGCGAATTTTGTTATTGATTTTTTTGTTTTGTTCCTCTTTTCTTAGGCTTCGATGTACAGTTACCCTGCACAGTGTCCCAACACGCTGCAACAGTACGGACCAGCCAGTTACAGCACACAGACAGGTACACAGACAGGTACACAGACAGGTACACAGACAGGTACACAGACAGGTACACAGACCAGTGCTTAGTGATATTCAACACTGCGGCTGAGAATGATGGTTCCACCACCATGCTTGACCGTTGCTGCAGTGCTCTTAGGCTTTAATGCCTCACCTTGATAAAAATGTATCCATGAGTCCATGTTGATTTGATTCTGCCCCAGAAAAGCAACAGTTCAAAGAAATCACAAAGGTAAATACCACATTTATTGACATTCCTTGTCAAAAATAGTTGCAGCCAGGAAGAATCAGCCGACAGGAATGAAACTCGGTGGGTCGATTTGACTTGGCTGTGCACGTGACAGGCCGTACCTGACTGCCTGTAAGCTAGTGCATCATAAAAAGTTTGAATACAGTGAAAGTTAATTGAATTTCTGATTTAATTTAATAATTAAAATTCACATTTTACATGCATTATATTTAAAATGATATATGTCGAGATTCGAGCAGGAATCCAGTTGGAAAAAGAAAGGAACACTTGGGTTAATTCACGAAAACACTGGTCATTTGAATCAGGAATTATAGCGCATGGAAAAGACCATCCAGAAGGGGGCGGTAGATGGCTAGGTGGTAGGGACCACTGCTTAACCAAACCAACTGCAACTGCACACATCCTAGACTCCAAACTTTACCTCTGCCTTCTCCTAGGATATCCTGCTCTTCTAAGCAATCAGCAACAAGCTTACCCAAGCATGGTGGGCACTCAGGCGCTGCCCCAAACACAGCAAAGCATCATGGGTTCCTACCCTTCCTCGTCCTCCTATCAGGTAACAATACAGAGACTTCAGATTGGAATGGATCTACTGCAGAATCACCAGCTTAATATGACAAGTCACCGTATTTCATTCTTTTCTTTAAAGGTGGCGCCACAGCTGCAGCCGTACTCTGTAGTGCTGTTGTCCAAGCAGGGTGGGCAGTCTCAGAGTGCAGTCCCCTCAGCTGGAGTGTCAGTGTATTGCAACACTCTCCCTCCTTCTCCGCCGCCACCAGTCAGCTCCCTGGGGGTCACCTGCCAGTCAAGCAGCTGCAGAAATGCATGCAATAGAAACCAGAACCAGAGCTGGTACTAACACACACACAGACACACACACACACACACACACACACGGTGTGCCACACTGACTGTAGCAGTTGTATAATACTGTGGAATTACTCGCACATGTGCATAAATGTAAGCCAGAAAGGCTCACCATTCACTATTTTTTACACTGGTAAGAGTGGTGGGTGTTTTCATGTAGACCAGTCGAGTAGCAGCACTCAAGTAGCACAACATCTCAGGTGTTTGGACTACAAATGGAGAAATTTCAAGACTACTGTAGCAATCCCCTGCAGTGCTTGACCAACAAATATCATGCCAACATGTGTTAACAGTCCGAGAGGTCAGAAAAGAGCTCAAATTCTAAGCAACTACACACCTTTCTCACGTGATGTTGTTGAGTCCACCTTCACGTGAAGACGGAACAGTCATGGCAGGGTTGCACAGAACACTTGACGTCCATCTGCAGGTTACTAAAGATTACACCGAGAAGCCAGACGGCTACTGGGACGTTTTGTGGAAGGATGAGACCAAGAGATTTGACTTAAAAGAGAAGTGTTCCGTTCGAAGAAAGGAAAAACACTGCATTATGGCATAAAAACCCAATCCCATCTGTGAAACATGGTGGTGGCAGTATCATGGTTTGCGCCTGTTAAATGCATGTGGGCCAAAACGGCTTGCCATCATTGAAGGAACAATGAATTCTGAATTATAAACCTCGGTTCTAAAGGAAAATGGCAGGCTGTGAGATGAATCTCAAGAGAACGTGGGTCATGCAGCAAGACAAAGACCCTAAGCGCACAGGTTACACCATAGATTGTTTAAAGCGGGATAATGAACGCAAAGGTTCGCATACTTATCATATACGTACATATCTGCCACTCACAGATATGTACTATTATTTTCCCCAATAAATGAATGATCTGGGTAATATTTTTGTCTCATTTGTTTGATTTGGTTCTCCTTATCTACCTTTAGGAGTCAAATGTATGCAGAAATATAGAAAATTCTAAAAGGTTCTCAAACTTTCAAGCGCCACGGTCCCTGCCTGATTTCACACCAGGAGGACAGTCCTGACACATCCACACTTTTCTGTGTCCCATTTTAATGACATGTTTATTTGTGACTTTTTGTTTTTTTACGTGCACTGATGTATATTGTATAATGCTGTGTCCGAATTGCTGTGGAATATTTCAGGTCATATTTGATATTGCAGTATTGTGTTTTAAAGAAAATATAATAAAAGAATTATATATATCAAGTACAGATGTGAGTTTGACTTCCATGCTGAATAAAAGTCCTCTTGTTTTTAACATCCATGTCTACAGATAAATAAAGCAGTCCATGAGCTAAGCCTGCCTGACTAAAGAGCTGACTTACGATGGAGCTTAACTCTTAGAACCAGAGATGATGCACGCATGAAACACTACAAGACTTACTCTATTTAAACACGGTTGTCTCATTGTTGTCATGAACTGTCGGTGCGTAATCTAGCTCAGAAAAAGTCACTCATTTACAACTGATTTAAATTCCAAAGGAGCTTCCAGTGCATGTTTACTGCTCTGTCCACGTGAACATGATCACCCTGCATACAGACTCTGACTGATCAGAGAGAGGGGGCGGGGCTGACGCTCAACTTGCATACAGACGCTGACTGATCAGAGAGAGGGGGCGGGGCTAATGGTGTCACTGAGCCAGATATTGCATTATAAACAGAGCAGGAAGAGCCTTCCTTCCCCCCTTTGTGCACTACTGGTTCTGGTCCCAAGCCCATATAAATGGTGAGGGCTGCGTCAGGAAGGGCATCTGGCATAAAACTTGTGCCAAAACTATAATGTGGATCATAAATATGATCGTTGTGGCGACCCCTAAAGGGAGCAGCCAAAGAAGGAAGGGGCCGTTGGCTATTTCTTTGCTCAGTGTTCAAATTTCAAAATAAAAGTCCTGAGAAGGGACGTGTGGATGATCAATTTCCAGCAGGATTTCTGAGATATACAAAATGTTTTTTTAGTCCTCATAAGAAAAAAAAATACAAAATATTATAGGAACAAAACATTCTCAATAAATTCTCTTCATTTTTACATCTAAGATGAAGCCATATTTGAGTAGACTAGAATCACCTGAAATTAATAAAAGTATGTCAAACCATCCCACAAAATTGGCTTAAGGTTCTAAAGGTTAAAGAGGTACACCAGTGGCCTTTTAGTACCGTCTCCTTTCTCCACTCCCTTCTGGGTTCTGTGGGAACGGCCACTGGTCGTTAAGAGGAGCAGTGAGCACCTCCCCAGGAGCAGTTCACACAGCTTGTTCTAGCACACCTCAGCTGTTAATATTAAAGCAGGCGAATGCGCAGTTTCTGCACACCCCTGCCCACTTCCTGCTGGTCCAGGGGATTGAACCAGTACTATGCTAATCCCAAAGGGGAAGTTCTTGAAGTTGATGAGTTGTAAGTAGGACAAGTATATGGATCTGAGTGACTTTGAAAAGAGCCAGACAGTAATGGTTAGAACTGTGACTGTGTCACAACATCTCCAAAACCTCCTGGGGGTTCCTGGTATGGGGTTTAAGGAAGGACAACCAGTAAACCAACAACAAGGTAACAAACACTCAATGATGCAGTCCATTAACACCCCACCTTACAATTTACAGGACTTAAGTCTTGGTGCCAGTCTATGCTTTGACGGTTCAGAGCTGTCTTGCGAGCATCAGGAGGACCCACACCGTATTAGGCAGGTGGTTTTAATGTTGAGGCTGATGTGGCTATACAAGTTCTCAAAGTGTGAGCTGTGGACTTTCTGAGGAGTGTGGTGTGTTTGTAGGATAAGAGGTGAAAACCGTCAATGCCGTCCAAGGCAAATGAGTTCACACAGACTCCGCGTCTTCTGTTTAGATGAGCTTTAATAGAAAGGCACAAATACAGCCAGAGTGTAATGTGAGAATTAAAAGCTTTTAAATACAGAAACAGGTTCAAACTAGATTCCTCCATTCTGAAAGCTCAGTCTAGATCAGCTCCACTGTCTTTCTCTCCTGCAAGACTTCAAGTATGTCTGAACCAATGAGATACAGCTCAGTTCAACCCCACTGGGATCTGATTATACCCCATCTGGCTCACTGGTGTGTGTATATGTGTGTATATATATGTGTGTGTGTATGTATGTAAGAGTGTAAGGGAAGTAACAGTGGTTCCCAGTCAGATTTTGCTATTTCTCCAGTTCCAGGGTTAATAAGAATCTCTGTTGCCAATAGTAACGGTTTTCGGTTTAATAAAAGTCATAAATAGTGACACTGTTCTCTATGGCAACTTATTTCCACCACTTGGAGACAAAAAGGTCATACAGTAAGTCATAATTATGAAATAGTAAGTTACAGTAAGATACTATGAGATTGTCATAATGAGAGTAAATCATAAATATAAAAGTCACGAATTATACTGTCAATAATAAGTCAGAATTATGAGATACTGTGAAATAGTAAGTCATAACAGGATACGACGTCAGAATTATTATACTTGTGACTTATGAAATATAAAGTCAAAAGTATGGTAGGAAGTCATACACCAAGTCAAAATTGAGTCAAGTATGAGATACTAAGTCAAAATTGAGATAGTAAATCAAAATGGGACACTAAGTCATAATTGTGAGATACTATGAGACAGTATATCAATTATGAGATATAAAGTCAAAATTGAGTCCTAATTATGATATATTATAACAAGTCATGGCCACGAGATATTACATCATAACTGAGATATGAAGTCATCTCAATTATGACTATAAATAGGAGATACTAAGTAATAATTCAGTGACAGTGTGTCATTATTATGACTTACGGTTTGACTGCTTATATTCTCCAAGTGGTGCAAATGGGCTTCCGTAGTTCTCCCACCCTACTGAGAGTGGTGGCTCTGTATGTGTGTGTGTGTGTGTGTGTGTGTGTCTGTCTGTGTGGGTGGGTGGGTGTAGGGAGTGGGTGCATGCAGGTGTGTTGTTTTGTAGGAGCGAGAGAGGAAATTATGAAATGACAAATCAAACTCTAAAGAGGATAAAAGGGTAAGTTTCACATGTTCTTAAATAAATGTGTTTAGGAGGTCAAACGTAAGTTAGCTTACAAGACTATGATGCTACTCGGCTAAAAGTGTGTGTGTTCCTGAGAGCACACCAAGAGGAAAAAACTAAAAAACATGCACAATCTCATTCAGAGGTCTGCGGCCGTATCAAGTAGACCAGCTGACCTGCTGCGCCTCAAGTAAAACTGTCCACCTTCACTTACAAAAATATGTTTAAAGCAGGCGCAGCCTATTTGCTGCTGGGTGTGTGTGTGTGTGTGCGTGTGTGTGTCAGAGGTGGACATTTCAGGTCCAGCCAGTCAAAATCCACCCCAGGATTTTGTTTGGACTGTCTGGGCTGCTCTGCTGCGGCTCAAAATGAACACAAGGTGGAGTAAAGACCATTTTTATCAATATGAGAGTGACGGAACTAGATTAACCTCTTCTAACCGAGGGGTAAAGATTTTGAAATACCCACCTCTGGACTGTGTGTATATGTGTGTGTGTGTGTGTGTGTGTTTTTAAGCCTTGAGAGGAGGGTTCTGAGCAGGAGAGAACGCTGCATGGACACACACATACAGTACCACAGAATGTCTTGAGTAACACTGCCTGAACTGCAGGCAGATGATGATAAACATCAAACCCAGTACAGCCTGGATTATCCTTCCAACTGACCTGTCTGTCTTACAGTCACAAAGCACACACACACACACACACACACGCACACGCGCACAGTTACTTTTAGATAGTCGGCTCAACTGGATTCCCTCTCTTTATGTTGTTTTGCACATTCACACCCATTCACACACACATGCACATACACACGCTCCCATACGTACGTACGTACATACATACGCTCTGGCGGTGGTGTCCACTCAGGCCTGTCCTACTTCTATTTTCTTCTATAGCGAGAGGTCAGCACGGCGCTGGCTCACATCACTGATGAACAGAGACTTGTTTTTGGACCATAAAGGATCTGAAAGCATTTCCATTAACCATGTACACACAAACAAACACACAAACAGAATCTACTGCGCTTCTCTCGGGCTGTCTCTGGGCATCTTTCTAAATCCTTGTCCTAGTCGAGGTATCTGTGGTTCAGCGGTGCTTCGTCACCTCCTCCTCCTTCACCCTTCCTCTCGTTAATCTCTCCAGCCCTGCCTCCCCTCGCTGGCTTGCCTCTCTCCTTCTCTTAGCCTCCTCCGCTCCCAATTCTCCGTTCCCGTTCCTCCCTTCCTTCTCTCTATTTCTGGATCTGAAAAATGAACAGGCGCAGGTTGATGTTTTTGGCGGCCAGCAGCTTGTTGCACTCCACGCTGTCACTGATGGGCAGCGGTGCGTACTCTGTCTCGTTGGCATCGTTGGAGAAGACGTGGTGTTGGATGACGGGCTTGATCTTCACGTCGTCGTACGGGCCCTTGAGCAGCAGGAAGGAGCACTCCAGCGCAGAGTTGACCTTGCTCTTCAGGATCAGCTGGAAGGAGAGCGTGCGCTTGCAAGAAAGGTTTGGGTTGCGCTCCGAGTCGTTGACACGCGCCTTCAGCACCCACGTCTGGTTGAGGACAGTGAAGCGTGGCGTCTCGTAGTACAGCCGTGTGATGAAGTCATCTGTGCGGTACGGCCGGAACTGCACCTCTGCATACAGGACAGGGAAGGAGGGGGTCAGTTTGAATTTTGCAGTGTAACTGGGTTCATGGAATGCAATGGAATACTGCTTCCCAACCTTGTTTCTGAAGGATCAAGTCCAATTTTTGAGCTGCAAATCAGATTTTATGTGTGGTCCTAGATCGGATACATAGTCAATTTATGAGCATGCAAAATAAATGTGGACGGTCTGATTGGATTTCATGCATTTCTGGTCTGATCTGCCTCCAAGGCTGTTCATATAATCAGGCTGAAAAAGACTCAAATCCAATTTTGTGCTTTAATGTAACCCAGATTTATTTTTTTCAGATCTGTGTGGACATGTCCTATCTTTCCGAATCAGATTTGAGCCACTTTCATTTGTGGTTCTAGACTGGACATGTACCTGAATTGTGAGAATGCAACATGAACGGTCAGATCAGATTTCACACACGTGCTGTTGGTGACCAGGCCTGAGTTGAAGGTGGTGTGTCAGACCAGATACCCACGTGGTTGTGTTCGAATTACAAAATGGATGCAATCTGATAAAACCATCATGAATAGTTTTTACAGCTTGTTCTGGCTACTGCACTTGCGCAGATCACATCCAGGTGGGTTTATCCCAGATTAATTTAGCTTGAAGCGTAAGCAGCACAATAATGCAGCACAAGACTGTTCTAGTTGAAGCGTGGGACTTCATCTGTAAACAAACGGCACGTTAAGCCCTACAAACACTTGACAGTGGTCAGGTTCCTCGTTTACAACATTTTTTGGACACTTCTGTTCATATTAAAAACAGATACATATCATGAATATAAACCATCAATGTACCCAGTTTCCAAACTGAGCATAAAATGGCAATTGAGTAATCAGGCCTAACATCTGCAGGACAGGGTTCCTTCAAGAATAAGACTGGGAACCACTGCAGTAGAAGACTGCTTTGAGGTGAGAAAGCAAGTGAAAGTGGGACGTTTATGTGATATTAACCCATTAATATCTTTAACTAACTTGTACCCATCATGAATTATTCAGGACCATGAAATGTGTAAGAAATGTCCCAGATAACATGTCCATGTGGTGCGTGTATGGTTGCCAAGTGATGGGACCAGGAGGAGTTAATCATGGCTCTTATCTGGGTTGTCACATGCATATAAAAAAGTAAACTGGGCTAAAATGACAGGACCAATTTGGGGAGCCCAACTGGTCCCAGTAACAACACATGTACAAAACCACCTAGAACCCACCCCGAGTTTTATATGTGAAACCCATATAAGCGCGGCTGGGAATAAACTTCATAATAATTAACGAAGTTATACGTTAAACATAACTTACGTATGTTATGTCGAACTCTTAAAATTTAGTTCAGTAAGGGATTAAAATATTTTTTTTTTGCCATTTTCCAATTTTTCACCCCTAATAAGTTGTCTCGCACATTACATGCCCTGCTCCCAACGCCAGGGGGAAGAGATCGTCCACGTTTCCTCCAAGTCATGTGACGATTGCCTACTGTCTCTTTTCGAACTGCTACCCATCGTTGCTTGGCAGCCATCACGCACGGAGGAGAACACCAGATCCCCAGTTCTGACGCAATGTTCGGCAGATGCCTGTGCCGACCAGCAGCACACTTATGTGATGTGGGAAGCGCGCCATCTACCCACCCCTGAGGGAGAGCAAGCCAATTTCTGTCCCTCTGGACCCCGGCTGCCGATGGTGAGCAGCATGAACCTGGATTCGAGCCTTAGCCCGATATGCCACTCGTATCTGACGTATTTTTGGAGAGCTGTTTCTGAAACTCCAAGTGAAGTGAAGAAACAAACAGGTACATATTCACTGGTTTTCAGTCCTCTCAGTGCAACCAGAGACTCTACAGACCCAGGGATCCAGGGATACTTAAGAGAAAGCTGAGAAAGCTTCACTCAATTGTATCTGCTGTAACTGTGTAAGTGTACGCTTTGTGCTGTGAATGTACCTGTGAATCCGATCTTCTCGAAGCTGAGCAGGCTGAAGATACTGTTATAGAGCTGCAGCTCTCTGCGATGGCTCTGGTCCATTTCGTCCAGGATGCCCATCAACTCGATGCCAGTCTTGGAAGGGTGGCAGCATTCCACCTCATGGGCACTGAGCTCATGGAAAGGGCCCTGCCACGGGCAGCCGATCCGCTTGTACTTACACTGAGTAAGTCTGTTTGCATAAACGACAAACAGGAATCAGAGGAACCTCAAAGGAAATGCAAGAAAAGTGTAGCTAAAAACAACATGTTTGTGTTGAAAGTAAATGAAAAATTCACAATACTACGTACAATATTCAATTAAACATGTATTTGTACAGTGTAACAAAAAATGCTTGCTGTACAGTACCAGTCAAAGGTTTGGAAACATCTACCCTCTTCAGCCCTTAGTTCTGTATACACCAAATAAACAAAACTCTTCTACTAGTAGGCACTTTGCGTATTTGTAAAAGTACTTTGGGTCATACACTTGAGCTGGCAGGCGTATGTGGAACTGTCCTGTCCTGTTGGAATAGCAGAAAAGGTAGAACCACTGGCTGCAGAACCTCCTTAAGGTAACGTTGGGCTTTCAAAGTGCTTGTAATGAAGACCAAAGGTGATCCAGCATCGTACAGAACTGCACCTCACACCACGACACCAAGTCTTTGGGATGTGTGATGTGTGATGACTAACAGCTGATCTTGATGCTGACCACAGTGCCTCCACACAAAGATTCACTGGTCTTCTCCACCAAGAACAAAGCTGGACTAGTTACTCAAGATGACCCGCTGCCATTCTAAGTGACTCCAAGACAGTGTGGCATTCAGTAGTGGACTGGACTCTCACTACATCCTTCATTTGCACGGCCTGTACTATTCTGTTTATAACAGCTCTGTAATACACTTCCACATCTACTATAAATATGGATAACAGAGCCGTGTACATATTCCAGCTCTTTATTATTCTATTATTTATATCAAAATATATTTCCCTTGAGAACTCACTGGTCACTCCATCTGCTGAAGCACGGAGCTTTGGTGTAGTAGTGGATGACCAGTTATTGTTCTCAGCTCAGTCTTGCATTCGCCTTTACAACATCAGGAGAGTTTGACCTTTTCTGTCTAGAGAG
Organism: Acestrorhynchus altus; assembly: GCA_034509495.1. Lineage (NCBI taxonomy): Eukaryota > Metazoa > Chordata > Actinopteri > Characiformes > Acestrorhynchidae > Acestrorhynchus > Acestrorhynchus altus. Next base: position 35,797,500 of record CM067505.1, on the reverse strand, counting down.
GCCACTCAGGTGCTTGTTCAGTCTCTGGTCATTTCAAGGCTAGAACTGCAGCTCCCTACTGGCTGGTCTTCCTATGTGGACCATCAGACCATTGCAACTTATCCAGAATGCAGTGGCACGTCTTGTCTTCAATGATCCTAAATTCAGTCACGTAACTCCTCTGCTGCGTTCCCTTCATTGGCTTCCTGTAGCTGAACATCAGATTCAAAACCTTGATGCTGACCTACAAAGCCAAAGATGGACCAGCCCCTCCATACATGATGGCAGTGGTCAAAACTCAAGCTGTAACAAGAGCCCTTCGAGCTTCAAGTACAGCTCGGCTTGACCCACCGTCCCTCAAAACGCAAGGAAAACATGCATCCAGACTCTTTTCTGTTCTGGCACCAAAATGGTGGAACGAACTTCTCCTGGGAGTCCGAACAGCTGAGTCCCTCACTGTCTTCAAACGCAGACTGAAGACTCATCTGTTTCAGGAGTATTTAACGCCATAAAGACATTTGTTTGAACAGGATCTAAACGTGAGGAACCTCTAGATTCCAGCCTCGTCTACTAGCTAAGGATATTCTGAGTGAACAGAAAAGCACGCTCTGGAAAAGGGCGTCTGATCAGTGCCGTAAATGTAAATGTAAAATATTCAAATGTGAAAGAGTGTGTGTGTGTGTGTGTGTGTGTGTGTGTGTGTGTGTGTGTGTGTGTGTGTGTGTGTACCTGTCCTGGCACTCCTCTGTCTGGTGGTGGTCCAGGCTGGACCGGGGGAACTGTTTGAGGCAGTAGCTGCAGTCTGATGGCAGCTCACTCACTGCTTTCTCCACTGCTAGGTTCCTGCAGCACAGGCTCTTGCTGATCTCACAGCGGCAATTCGGACACGTGGCCTGTTCCTCCTTCAGCCGTGCGTCCGCCAGCAGGTGGATAAAGCAGCCTGCGCACATCAGGTGTCCATTCGTGCACTACCACCACAAAAACATTACATACTCACGTTTAATACTGACACAGAACAATTACAGGGACAATGTAAGGAACTGATGCTTGTTTTTATCGTTATTGTTGATCGATTTCACAAATTGATGACTCAAATATACCTTGTTTTGTAATACTCGTGTGACCGGCACACAATTGTTTTGAATATATCGCTCTATAGAAAAGCTCTAATGTTAAATGTTAATTACTCTTATTTTACATTAAACTTCATTCAAAGTTGAGAAAATGTTTTTCTTAGGAACGTTGATATTTTGGAGGTTGTTCATTGGAAAGTGACAATAGAAGGTTTCACAATGAGCCAATGTACACAAAGAACAGCAGCAATGCTGCTTTCCCACTTACTGAGCTTCTGAAAAAGGACTTAATGGGTGTAAATTCCTGCAGAAATGTTTACATTCAGTAAATATTAAGGTTAAGCTGAAGGTTAGGTTACGTTTAGATTATGTTTATGGTTCAGTTTAGGTTACGTTTAGATTATGTTTGAGTTTAAGGTTCGGGTTTAAGTAAGGGTCAGGTTTAGATCATGATTATGATCAGATTATGTTTATAGGTTAGTTTTAAAGTTTAGGCTCCTAAGCACAAGGGATGACCTATATTTAGTAAACAGCATAATCAATGAGATTGATGATGAAAATGTCTTGATGCATCATTTCATGAAATGATTATTTATTATGAATGTAATGTAAATTCTAAAAAGTCAGTCATTATCTCATCTGCCTCTTCCTGAATACGCTCAGGTTGATCCTGAGCCCATCAAGAGTCATCCGGCGTGAGTCCATCGCCCTTTTCAGTGGGTGTCGCTGCCCGCACCCGGTCTCACACACACCTAGGGGGCAATTGGAGGCGGGAGGAAACCCGGAGAACCAGGAGGCTTTTCCTTAATTCCAGTATGTAATTCCTGCCCCGTTCAATGCTGCAGAAACAGAGCTGCTACTTGGTTGAGAAACTAATTTTTTAAAGAGCAACACCAGCAGCCATCAAGCCCCGCCTCCTTTCTTCCCACTTCTTAGGGGTTCTGGAGGAAAGGCTGCTGGTCTTTGTGACATAATCATGACTCAAAAACCATAGAATAACCAGGTTGGCTAGTACTGGTGATTGTAACACGGGGTTTAACTCCGCCACGATTCAAAGTCGGGGTAGGAGTGCCAGACTCACCTGTTATTCGTCAGGTTTAGTAGATCTGTTAGAGCAGGGAGATCAGCACACTGTGCAGGACGCTGCACTCCAGGACAGGGATGGCCGACCTGTTTGGAGTTCATTTCTTTGCGTGGGGGACGCCAGAAATAAATCAGGTTCTAATAATTGAGATCAGTTTACTTTTAAATAGAAATGTAATATGTAACTTCTGACAATTCACAATTCAGATCTATAATATATGATTACGGCTCAAATCAGGCCTATTTATATGTAACAAAAGTTACTGACAACATACAAACAGTTTGTATGGTTTTTTTGGGTAAATTGAGCAAAAAAGACAAACGATTTATCGTTTAAAATGAATCCGTTTCTCTGCACACTTCCACCGTTCAGCGGTCAAGGATCCCACAAGACCATCACAGAGCATTTCAATTTGGGTGATGGACATATTACAGCCATTTATTTAAAACATTACTATTATCTCACGATTTGTCTTCTATACATCCTTGAGCTGCATTGCTGCATTTGGCCTCTATTTATGTCAGCTCTGTACGCCAAGTGTTCCGCCAACTTAGGCTACCATGTCAAAACGTGCTTCCAGTGTGTACTTATGGGTAAAGCTGCCCAAAAAAAACATTGGCTGGATATTTCCATAGGATTAAAGTGTCCAAAAATGCTCCCACATAAGTATAGGCAAGGACTAAAGCACAGCATCAGGATAAGAAGGAGGTAACATTTTGTTTTTATTTCTTTCATTTGGGCACATACACATTTGTATCAGTCAAGCTTCAGATAGTTTAACACAGAATTATAAAAATACATAAGCGTTTTAAACGTGTCTGTGCATGTGGAAACCTGCATTTCTTACTTTTTGACTTTTAGACTTTTTGGAGGAAAATTAGTTGTTTATGTTGGTTTGAATAATCCATGAAGTACTGCGATATTATATGTCCACCTGTGTCCACATGCTCCTTTCACTTCACATGCTGATTCTGTATCTCAGCTGGTCGAGAAAAGCATGTTTTAAAATGTATTATAATTCAATTGAAGCTCATTTTTGAATATCTTTGCAATACTAATAAATCATCAATGTATGTCCTCTATTTTTCAGTCTCTTCTTCTGTATGACAAATGGACAGATTGCAAATGAGGACCACCTCCAACTCAAGAGTTTAAAGACTGACTCATTGATCGATGCCTACCCATCCACGAGGGGGCGCTCATAGTGCGAGTTCTGTTTACAGCAGTGGTGTAAAAGTCAGTTACACTCATCACCTGTAGGGGGAGCCCAAGGGCACGACATACCAACTGTTACATAATAGTGCACGAAGTGGATTTGCACTGAACAATATGACGATTAACTGGTTCAGTTCTGACATACTGGAACTGTTCGAACTACAATATACAAAAGCAAAACAAAAACAAGACAAGACAAAACAGATATATGAGTAAGATGCACTTCAGACTTTATTTGACCAGGCAGTCATCACCTGTTAAATTTCTCAAAACCACCAGCTCATCCAGTTTGCATTGCTTTGCATGTATTTACACATCAGTAATCCTCAGGGTGTAATGAGTCCAGGAGCATAAGTCTTTTTTTTTATTAAATATCATAGTTATAACATATCAGGAAATCATTATACCTGCGTTTGGTCACATTAAAACCCATGTAATACAGACAAGGATGGAATCTGATTTGTTGGGTGTGGATTAATAATTCTGCTCCATTACACATCCAGGTAAAGTCACATGCTCTAACTTTAAAGGTGTGAGAACCATCTTCCATTATTATAAATGGCTCACACACACACACACACACACACACACACACACACACACACACACACACACACACACAGAATGACCTCTCTGTTTGCCATGTATGATCAGCTTACACTAATTAGTATTACACATTACATAAAATGAATAAGCAACAAATCCCTTAACCGTGGTGTAAAGTCGATCACTACCGTCAGCTGCTTAAGACGACTGTGACAAACAGCAAGTGTGACAACGTGCGAGCAAATGGAAATCTGCTTGAAACGAGCACTTATGTGTGTTTTGGGTACTTGCTTAAGGATGTGGCTCTTTGAAGGACTTCAAGAGGAACATTTTTGGGGGAGGGGGGCTTTGTGGTGATTGGGTTAAAGGGAACATGTGACTTTGCATTGCCATGTTTGTCCCTGACTGCCAAACAGCTGGTCAGGTCACAGTAACAGGTCCTCATTTTGGGAGCAATGTGGTTAAACAGTCATAATACAACAGAGGCCACTCAACAGCTACAATATGAACAAAGCAAATGTTACGAGTCAGGGTTCTGGGAGTCTCTATAGTCTGCATAGCCTTCTGTGGCAGTAGTTGGATCCCTGGTCCTTGAGGACCCCTAGCCCTGCACATTTTAGTGTTTGCCCTGCTTTTAAAATATCTGACCAACTTAAAAGCTTGTTGTCAAGCCCTTCTTGAGTTGAAGGTGGTCTGTAGTCATGTGATGTGGGATTAGTCACAATTCAGATCAGCTATTATATTATAATACAGCTAAAATCAGGTCTATTCAACATACAGACTGTGTGAATGGTTTGTTTTGAGTAAATTAAGCAAAAACCAATGCTGGTTGCAGAGGTGGGCAATCCAGGCCCAGACTGTCAAAGCGATTAATCGCGATTAGTCGTGATTAATCGGCTTCTCTGTACACTTTCATCGTTCTTCAGCGGTCAGGATCCCACCGGACCACCGCAGACCATGTAATATTTGGGCGATGGGCATGTTAGGGCCATCCATTAAAATGATTACTTTGATCTCACAATTTGCTGCGATTAATCACGATTAATCGCTTTGACAGCTCTGTTTTCCAGCATTCCTGGCTGTCTCCTATACATCCTTGAGCTGCATTGCTGCATCTGGCCTATGTTTATGTCAGCTCTGTACGCCAGGTGTTCTGTCAACTTGTGCTACCATGTCGAAACCTGCTCCCACTGTGTACTTATGGGCAAAGCACCCAAATAAAACACTGCTTGTCCATTTCCATAAGACAAAAACATCACGTCAACCCCCCTTTTAAGCAGGACCAGGCCAAAAGCGGAGTATTAAGACAACTATACGAATAACAACTATAAGAAAACATGTGCCCGCGCATGCGCAGAGACGCCAAGCGGCACATATCGATGGGCAGCACAATTGGACGCAACACCTGGCACAACGGAGGCCCTGTGACCGGGCCGGTCGGGGGCTGGATTACCTGGTACACGGACGCTTTGGGCAGGTCCAGACACACCGTGCAGCACAGCACAGAGTACAGCCTTTCCTCCAGCTTGCCCGCCTCGCCCTCCTGCAGCCTGACGCGCTTCTTGGGCGGCGCGTCCGCGTCTGCCTCAGCTCCCGAAGCATCCCTCCGCCCGCCCTCCTCCTGGATCCCGGACAGCCCGGCACTGCCCTGCCCGGCCTCCAGGGCGCTCCCCACCACCGGCCCCACGCCGAGGCCGGCTGAGGAGGAGCCGGGGGCGGCCGCCACCGCCAGCTCTCCCCGCTCTTCCATCGCAGACATGCGCGAGCCGGGGATCCGCCGCCTTCAGGTGGTCTGTACAGGAGTGGGGAGGCGTCTGGAGAGGATGAGCCTCCGGGGGAACGTAAACAGCATATGCCCGAGCAGTGGGTTAGTGGTGGGGTGTGGGGGGTCTCCTCAGCCGCCCCCCGGTCTTGGAGGCGCCGCCGTGCCTCAACAAAAACAACCGAATTGCTGGAGCTCGACAGCGGGCCTCCTCAGCCCGGCGAGCCCGCGCCGCCCTGCGCCGCCCTGCGCCGCCGTGCGCTGCTCCCCCTCTGCCCTGGAACGGCCTGCCACTCGGTTCTTCTGCAGCGTCTCCTCGGTGCTCCTCACCGCGGTCTACTCTGCCATCTTTGTTTTTTTCCTGTCTGCACCCCCCTCCTCCTCCTCCTCCTCCTCCTCCTCCTCCCTCAGCCCTCCCTCCCCTCCCGGTCCTCTCCGGTATCTCCAGCTCACCAATCAGAGACGCGCTTGCTCGGCGCGTCAGTCAATCCCCGTGTCCATTCTTAGAACATTGGGGAATATTTTGCCCCTAGTTGTCATGGCGGGCCCGCCAGTCCTCTGCCCTCTCGGCTCTGATTGGCTGTTAGCTCTCATCATATGACTGAAGAGTCGAAGAGAGGGAGGGGGGGGATTTAAAGAGCTGCGAGCCGCGCATGCGTAGCGGCCTCCTGCGGGTCAGCCGCTGAAAGGTGACCACACGCCAGGAGCTGATATGCGACAAAATGGCAACGTCATTTATAGGCGTCTCCCCCACTTCACATGGAGCTGATCCACTGAAAACACACCGAACAAGCTGATTTTACCCTGAAGGCAGCCGTGGCCTGGGTGTTGCAGGAGGTTTCCCATTTGATTCCCTGAACTGGCAGGACGTGACCGAAGTGCCCTTCAGCAAGACACTTGGATAGGCCTGCCCGCTGCTCCGGGCATGTGTGCTCACTACCCCCCAAGTTTGTGAATTCACTGTTTCCACCAACGTTGGACAAGTTCTGTTCCGGGTTCACCAACCTTTGAACTGAAACGGATCCGGATCCTATTTTTGTTGGTGGAAATGCGCTTAAAAATAGGATCCGGATCCGTTCATGTCATACGGTTTCGTATTCTATGTCTTATTGGAGAAAAACATGCGTCTGTAACAAAACAAGGGCTCAAAGGTCGTCTGTATGCGCCATCTTCTCACGTCCGTTTACCGACGCTGTGCAGCGCCCTCTGTTGATGATGTATTCTGTGACGTATCCTCGACTCGTTCTTAAAAGCCAGAACGGAACCAGTTCAAGAATACTTTTGGTGGGAAAAAGTGTGGATGGGTTAAATGCAGAGGACAGTCCAGTTTCCAGTAATGATGTAATAGTACCAGTTCAAACAGAAATGGTGGTGGGCTTCACATGTATCAGAGGAAGAATGTGCTTCTCTTCACCCTCCTAGTGTCAGGACCATCATGTGTGATAGGTGTTTGGTAATGGGCACTTCCAAATTGGGATTTGGGAGGACGCTGGTAACACTGTGCTAGGAGTTCTAGAATAGGACTGCAGTCGTGGCCTGGTGATGAGGGAACCAGCCTTGTGACTGGAAAGTTGTTGGTGCCCACCGCTCTGGGCACGTGTGCTCACTGCACCCTAGTGTGTGAACTCACTAATGTGAATCGGTGTGTGTCGATGAGTTAAATGCGGAGGACAAATTTCCCCTTTGTGCAGCAAAGTGGGTCTTTGTCCACATTTACGTTTAATGCCACGGGAGTAATGTTGGAGTAGCACCATCCCTAAGAGCCATCACATTTTCACCTCAAACAATAAAAAAATCCTTGTGTTTACTTCCCCAAAGAGCAAAACACAGCAAACGGTGAGAGCTATGGTTTCAGGTCATCTGCAGAAGAGGTGACAATGGTCAACTGTGGGACCCAATGATCAATACCTATTACTTATATTGTTTCTATACAACAATACCAATCATTGATCAGCTGATGAAGTAATTGTTTGCCTGACTGGCTGAGAGCCTGTGAGCCTTTGCTTTCAGTATCTGGTGTGGCCCTCCTGTGAAGCAATAATGGCAACTGTATGTTTCTGGTAACTGTTGATTAGTCCTGCAGGAAGTTTAGCCCATTCTTCTGTACAATGTTGGTGGGTTTCCTCCCATGAACTGCTTGCTTCAGGTTCTTCAACAACATTTCTACTGGATTAAGGTCAGTAATATGGACCACAATATTACGTTTATTCTTCTTTAATCATCCTTTGATAGAACCAATGGTGTGATGAAAGCTGGCTGTAGTTCTACTGGAAGACTCAAATGTCATGCTTTCCTCCCACCTTAACCAATCAACTGCCCCGAGCTGTCTTTAAATGCCTTTACTCACACGCCTCCTTTGCTGCTTTACAGATGCTACGCGTCTTCCACTTTCCTCCTCGCTGCCACCAGTTCGGTCCCTTTAGTCGTCCAGGGGGTTGGCTCTGCCCCAGCCTCCGTACGCAGCAGGAGTGGCCCTGTGGTTCAAGGCCTGGCCCGACTACAGGGCCAAAGCCAAAGACCACGAGATTGTATTTCATTTACCATCAATTGTACACACTTGGTTGTAACAATGTAACTTCGTTGTAGATCAGGCTGTCCCTCACTGGTCACTCCATCTGCTGAAGCTTGGAGCCTTGGTGTAGTAGTGGATGACCAGTTATCGTTCTCAGCTCATGTTGCAAACCTGACTCGGTCTTGCAGATGTTCTCCTTTACAACATCAGGAGAATTCGACCATTTCTGTCTAGAGAGGCCACTCAGGTGCTTGTTCAGTCTCTTGTCATTTCAAGACTAGAACTGCAGCTCCCTACTGGCTGGCCTTCCTATGTGGACCATCAGACCATTGCAACTTATCCAGAATGTAGCTGTGCGGCTCGTCTTCAATGTTCCTAAATTCAGTCACGTAACTCCTCTGCTGCGTTCCCTTCATTGGCTCCCTGTAGCTGAACATCAGATTCAGAACCTTGATGCTGACCTACAAGGCCAAAAATGGACCAGCCCCTCCATACATGATGGCAATGGTCAATACTCAAACTGTACCAAGAGCCCTTCGAGCTTCAAGTACAGCTCGGCTTGACCCACCGTCCCTCAGAATGCAAGGAAAACAAGCATCCAGACTCTTTCCTGTTCTGGCACCAAAATGGTGGAACGAACTTCCCCCACTGTCTTCAAACACAGAGTGAAGGCTCATCTGTTTCAGGAGTATTTAACATTAAGACATTTGTGTTCAACAGGATCTAAGCGTGAGGAATCTCTAGATTTCAGCTTCGTCTACTAGCTAAGGATATTCTGAGTGAACAGCAAAGCACTTTAGTAAGTCGCTCTGGAAAAGGGTGTCTGCTAAATGCCGTAAATGTAAATGTAACAAATCATTTTCTGCATACTCCTTAGTCTTCTGGTAAAAGTTAGGGTCATTGTCTTTCTGCATGACCCACATTCTCTCTGCAGTCCTGACATTTTCATTTTGAATTTGCTGGTATTAAAATGGCAAGCTTCCTGGCCCAGATGCAACAAAACAGGCCCAAACTATGATACTACCACCACTGTGTTTTCCAGAAGGGATAAGGTTTCTATGCTGGGATACAGTGATGTCCAAACACAAAGTTCTAAAGGTTTCACCATCTTCCAAACACCACTGTTGTGTGAGTCCTTTCTGTTTTGTAAACCAGCCAATCAAAGCAGATCATATTATTTACTATATAAGAAAATGCATGTTTAAATCTGGACCAAAATAACAGGGTTGTAAGTGTGAGAGTGTAAAACCACACCTGGGCATTTTTCACCTCAATAAATCTCACGTCTTCAATGTGAACACCTTCAATGTGCTGTTTCCACCATGACAACTAAACTCTTACAGCGAATTGCATTTCTTTGAGTATCTGTGTGAAATCAGACCGTATCCCAATGGGGACAAACCAAACACTTTTCTGTTCTGGCACCAAAATGGTGGAACAAACTTAGTTCATGAATATTAATGTTCTCACTCAGTTCTGCAGACGGTGCAGTAAGGGTGGAGTGTTGGTAGAGTGTTCAATAGCGTCCCATACATTTTCAATCATGGATAGATCTGGAGATGATGCTGACCTTCATGAGATCTTGAGACGGCAGCAGTATGTGGACGAGTGTCGTCCTGTTGGAATAGTGCACCGGAGAGTGTGCTCAGAAAAGGTCAGACTACTGGTTGCAGGACCTCATTAATTGGGGTAATTAATGTGATAGTTGGTCTGTCAATGTGTCTGTAATGAAGAACCAAGGTCCGACCCCACACCATGACACCAGGCCTTTTGGACATGTGATGCACATGGATTTGGGACAAAACTAGAAAGCAAGATGATCTGCTCTCATTCAAGAAAGATCTGAGAAATTACTTGAATACCTTGAAATGTTCATCACTCGGGTCCCCTGTAGTTTGCTTACCAGTTGAAATGGAACCAGATGGCGCCTGAATGAACATGAACACCTGGAGTCAAGCATTGCTCTATAATTCCTAGCGTTGAACATTCCTCCATTCCTTGCTCATAAAATGAGTTACGTCAATATATAACCATCTACATCCAAGAGCACCGTCAAACAAAGTCTTTACATTCTCTTAATTTCGTTTCCATTCTGTGTTACCAATCAACATGATGTAATACAAAGACGTAATTAGAAAGCAGGACGTATGTTCTGATAACGCTTGATTGATCAGTGTTTCTGATGGTCTTAGAGCAGAAAATCAGTGAACCATCTGTTCTATCGTTTACAGTATTGGTCAAAAGTTTGGACCCACTTGACTGAATGTACTTACTTGAGCTGAAGTGTTGGGCTGCATACAGACCCTGAGGACTGGAAACATCAGTAAAGTGAGATTATTATACTATAGTTAGATTATTAACTACAAATAGACAAAATCCATACTAACACAGAATTCTCCTATTGGTCACATGCCCTTAATTACACAAAACATTTATGTCAATCTGCACGTTTGTGCTATAATGGTTGCAGAGTGTAGGTGTGTCCAAACTTTCGACTTTCGGTACTGTACTTGATATAAAATAACATCGAAAACTTCAGCAGAAGGCAAATATTAAGAGATGGAGATGAAGAGGACTTTGCTTGGTCAGGACTGAAGAGCTGTCACTGGTTAACTTGACTGGAAACAGAACCTGTGGGCGTTTGAGAGGCATGACTGGTCTGTTTCCTAACATCTGCAAAAAGCAAACGGGTTTTACACGTTTTTATAAATGTGGTGCTTGTAAAGAACTAACCACGGCTGTTAGGAATACCAAAAGCAATGTAAGACAATCCAACCCCCTGCACTGCATTCCCAAAACCACGTAGTTCAGTTCAAAACTGTAAGTATCTGATTGTACCTTGTTTTTCCTTCCTAATATGAGGAGAAATATGAACAACAGCTGCGATCATTAAATAGTTACTGTGGAAGTAACTGTGGAAGTACCCTGTACAAATAAATAAATAAAATAAATAAATAAATAGAATTAGAACGTGATTTATAACCTTGATCACAAGAGAATAGCAGCCCACTATTGGCCAGCTGACTGCAAAGCTGGTGGTCCACTCGTCCACTCACATTTTCTAACTGGTCTGTTGGTGGCTAAACAGATGCCATGTTTTATCTCTCACTTTCCACTGGATTGTTATGTGTTAGAAATTTGTAAACACACTCATCTAAAACAGCTGCGCACAGAAGGAAGTGTGGAGGCACCACAATCAGCACCCAGATCAACGGTTTGTTGTTCAGAAGGCCTGACGTCATGGTGCGCCTCATGATCGATGCTGTTGTCAGTCTCATCTCCAGACCTGTCCCTGATTGAAAATGTGTGGGACGCTATTGGACGCTCTATCAACACTCCACCCCTACCACACCATCTGCAGAACTGAGTGAGAACATTCAAACTGCATGGGATGGATCATCACAGGACACCATTAGGAACCTCTACAACTCCATGCAGAGATGTCTGGCATGTTGCGTTAAACCAGCGGTATTGATATTGTATTGACACTGATTTGTATGAGGATGTGAGAGAAATGCGAATTAATGAATGCTGCTCTCATACCATCTAATGACCCTCTCAAATCAGCTGGACATTTAAAAGGACCTAAAAAAAGAAAGCGGCTACTGTCTCTTCACTGTCATTGTTGCACTCAGGTTACCGTCCAGGCAGGTCTCACCTCCACATTTTGAGCTTTACACTGTTCTGCGCCTCTTTTACACATACAATAGTTCTCGCAGTTCTTGTTTTAGTTTTATAAAAAAGGAAAAAGGTTATACTCTCTGAATAACTTCTACTAGTACAGTATTACACTTCCTTCATATTACAGTCTGTATTCATGGGTTTATTACACTGTAGAGGACCATAAGAGAGGTCCTTTAACTGATTTATACTAGTTGTAGTGTAAATATGTAATAAGTAATCTGTGCTTAGCATTTAAATAACCAATGATCATTCTCTTTCCCAGCCCCAGAATGCTTGTGGTTTGAATGAAACATAGAGCACAATGGTTATAGATTATCTAGTGTATTAATCGTTTTACACTGACATTTGTTTACTGGTACCCTCTCTAAAAATAAATATACAAGGGTTCAGTAGAAGAACCAAAGGAGCTGTGGTGGCTCCAGTCTTTACATACTAGTAAAGAACATTTTAGCGGACCTCTTTAAACCTTTAAGAACAATAGCAGTGAAAATCGCTGATGATTTATAAGTCTGGCTGGTATTAAGATCGGCAGCAGTGCAGTTACTGAAACTGTATCAGAAACACAGTCCGGTAACGGTATTAAAGATCAACAGTGTAGTTACTGAAACGTATCAGAAACACAGTCCGGTAACGTTATTAAAGATCAGCAGTGTAGTTACTGAAACTGTATCAGAAACACAGTCCCGGTAGCGGTATTAAAGATGCGACGAGTGTAGTTACTGAAGCATCAGAAACACAGTCCGGTGCCCGGTATTAAGGTCGGCGGAGTGTAGTTGCTGAAACTGTATCAGAAACACAGTCCGGTAACGGTATTAAAGATCAGCAGCAGTGTGATTACTGAAACTGTAACCAAGAAACACAGTCCGACGGCGATTATTAAGATCAGCAACAGTGTAGTTACTGAAACTTTGTATCAGAAACACAGTCCGGTAGCGGTATTAAAGATCGGCAACGGTGCGGTTACTGAAACTGTATCAGAAACACAGTCGGTAGCGGTATTAAAGATCAGCAGCAGTGTAGTTACTGAAACTGTATCAGAAACACATTCTGTTGGCGGTGGTAAGATCAGCAGTGTAGTTACTGAAACTGTATCAGAAACACCAGTCTGGCCGATTATTAAAGATCAGCAGCAGTCTGTGATTACTGAAACTGTATCAGAAACACAGTCCGATGTAATAGTATTAAAGATCAGCAGTGTAGTTGCTGAAACTTTGTATCAGAAACACAGTCCTGTGGCGGTATTAAAGATCAGCAGTGTAGTTACTGAAAACTGTATCAAGAAACACAGTCCGGTAGCGGGTATTAAAGATCAGCAGCAGTGTAGTTACTGAAACTGTATCAGAAACACAGTCCGGTAGCCAGTATTAAAGAGCGGCAGCAGTGTAGTTACTGAAACTGTATCAGAAACACAGTCCGATAGCCGGTATTAAAGATCAGCAGCAGTGTAGTTACTGAAACTGTATCAAACACAGTCGATAGCGGTATTAAGATCCAGCAGTGTAGTTACTGAAACTGTATCGAAACACAGTCGGTGGCGGTATTAAAGATCAGCAGCAGTGTAGTTACTGAAACTGTATCAGAAACACAGTCGGTGGTATTAAAGATCAGCAACAGTGTAGTTACTGAAATTTGTATCAGAAACACAGTCTGTAGCTGGTATTAAGATCAGCATTGTAGTTACTGAAACTGTATCAAACGCACAGTCCGATGGCGGTATTAAAAGATCAGCAGCAGTGTAGTTACTGAAACTGTATCAGAAACACATTCTGGTAGCGATTATTAAAGATCAGCAGTGTAGTTACTGAAACTGTATCAGAAACACAGTCTGGTAGCCGGTATTAAAGATCAGCAGCAGTGTAGTTACTGAGACTGTATCAGAAGCACAGTCCGGTAGCCGGTATTAAAGATCAGCAGTGTAGTTACTGAAACTGTATCAGAAACACAGTCCGGTAGCCGGTATTAAAGATCAGCAGTGTAGTTACTGAAACTGTATCAGAAACACAGTCCGGTGGCAGTGAATCAGCAGCAGTGTAGTTACTGAAACTATATCAAGAAGCACAGTCCGGTGGCGATTATTAGATCAGCAGCAGTGTAGTTACTGAAACTGTATCAGAAACGCCACGATCCGGTAGCGGTATTAAAGATCCGGCAGTGTAATTACTGAAACTGTATCAGAAACACCGTCCGGTAGCGGTATTAAAGATCAGCAGTGTAGTTACTGAAACTGTATCAGAAACACAGTCCGGTAGCGGTATTAAAGATCGGCGGCAGTGTAGTTACTGAAACTGTATCAGAAACACAGTCCGGTAGCGGTATTAAGATCGCTTAGCAGTGTAGTTACTGAAGCTGTATCAGAAACACAGTCGATGCCCGGTATTAAAGATCAGCAGTGTAGTTACTGAAACTGTCTCCAGAAACACAGTCTGGTAGCGGTATTAAGATCGCGACGGCAGTGTAGTTATGAGCTGTATCAGAAACACAGTCCGGTGCTTGGTATTAAAGATCAGCAGTGTAGTTACTGAAACTGTATCAAGCTTACAGTCCGATGCCGGTATTAAAGATCAGCAACGGTGTAGTTACTGAAACTGCCATCAGAAACACAGTCCGATGGCGGTATTAAAGATCAACAGTGTAGTTACTGAAACTGTCTCAGAAACACAGTCCGGTAGCCGGTATTAAAGATCAGCAGTGTAGTTACTGAAACTGTATCAGAAACACAGTCGGTAACCCATTATTAAAGATCAGCAGTGTAGTTACTGAAACTGTATCAGAAACACAGTCCGGTAGCGGTATTAAAGATCGGCAGCAGTGTAGTTACTGAAACTGTATCAGAAACACAGTCCGATAGCGGTATTAGATCAGCAACAGTGTGGTTACTGAAACTGTATCCAGAAACACAGTCGGTAGCGGTATTAAAGATCAGCAGTGTAGTTGCACAAACTGTATCAGAAGCTTACCTGATCCGGTGCTTGGTATTAAAGATCAACCAGTGTAGTTACTGAAACTGTATCAGAAACACAGTCCGGTAGCCGGTATTAAAGATCAGCAGCAGTGTAGTTACTGAAACACAGATACAATCAATGACGGCTAAACAGTTTGAGAAACATCTTGTAGTTATGTCACAATGGCCATGGTGGCTTCAGAACCCCAATGAGTGTGGAGAAAGGAGGCGGTGCTAAAAAATGACAGGTGTTGCTCTTTAATAGTGAGTTAGTGCTACATTAAAAACTTCTCAAGATGTAAGTGTCATTTCTGTGCTAGTGTTGAGTATCATGTGTGTTGTCGTGTGTATTTCTGTGGTCTGCTGATCCCTCTTGTTTGTTCTGAGGGTTCTGGTCCAGCTTGCTGTTCCTGCTGATGATCAGACTTCCTGATATCTTTTGTTTGCTGTGGGTTCTGCTCTCTGTGTTCTGTGTTTGCTTCTCTTGACTATGGAGGTCCGTGGGATTTGCACTGCTCTGTCGTACAGCTTGCGGCGCTGATACAACATTTTTGCTGGTCTCAGTTGCTTGTAAGGGTGTCTCGGGGGTCTGGGGGTCTCTCTGTTCCCTGCTGATTTCTCTGTTATGACGTGGTGGGTTTTTGTTTGTGTCGTTTTTTCTGCTCCTGTTGATCTGTGCCGACTGACCCGTCTCTGCTGATATGTCTGGTTCAGGATGATTGATAGCAGCTTTTCTGCTGCCTGCTTTGTGTTGGTCATTGAGGGCTGTGAGGCAGTTGGCATTTGTCTCCCCTGTGTGGCCACTCTCTGATGCTGCATGCAGGAGCCAGCTGTTCTGCAGAGTCTGACCGGCTGTCAGCCTCACAGCCGGGTTCACTTCCAGCAGAGCCCTAATCAGAGCTTTAGCTCCTGAAATGGACAAACAAACAATGAGTCAAATGGTAACCAGGGAGGTACCAACCTTCTGCACACTAAACGGTTCTGAGCTGCAGCTGGTATGATTACAGGAGCATGATAAAGTTTAGAGATCCCTGGTCCCAATGTCTGTTTCTGTGAACAGTGTAGTGAATTACACCTCATTTTAACATATTAGGCAAGATTACGTTGTCCTGATGTCTCCAAACATACTTTGGCCAAAGGCTTTGATTCAGAATTTTGTGGTGAGGATGCAAGAAGGTTATTTTCTTCACAGAATTCATAACATTAATGATCCATCGATTACTGATACAAATAACCGATTAATAAGATTATGAATCTTTCGATTACCAAATGATGTGTATGTTGCTATCAACGTTTACATTCAGCTTGAGACTGTTTCCTACATTTTCTAACGATAAAGACAATAAAAAATAATAATACATATAAAAACATAACAAATCACTGAGTGAACTGCTCATATCAAAGATAAATAGCAAAGCCACAGCAATAAAATATAACAAACGTGAATCATTTTCCCTTCAATTCTCAGAAAAAGGGGAACCAAATGCAGACCTTTATTTTAGCTCACAGCTGAAAGTGTTTCATTTTACTGCTACAGTTTTATTTTTAGTTTGACACAATCCGGATAGAGCCACTCGAGGTGTAGCCAGCAAGCTGATTTTGAAGGACAAACTGATTGGCTCTTTTTGTTGAGGAGTGCCATGTGGCATTATGGCTCCATTATCCATGTGAAAGAGAGCTACTCAGTCTGTTTTCACTGCAGTTCTGCGTCCAGATTGGTTTTATGTGCCTCCAGTTTCTTGTTAGTGTAAGAAACACACATGATAGCCAACTAATCGACTATTAAATTAGATGCCAACTACTTTGGTTGCTGATTTGAGTTGACTAAGTCAATTAATCGTCACTTATTTCTAAAATGAAGGTCTAATTTGTGCAGTTGATGCTGCATAGTAAACAAAGGAACCATCACTCCAGACCCTAAATCTTTCTGAAGGTCTTTTCTACTGGCTGTAAAAAGCACACACACTAAACAGATTTGTTTCAGTACAGATATCAGTCCAGGGCCGCACCTTCAGACACATGGTCCCAGTAAGGTGAAAGGAAGTGGACCTCTCCCTTCTGTATGAGACCAAAGAGCTCCTCCTGATTGCGCTCTGGACTGCGGAACGGCGGGAATCCACATAGTAATACAAACAGTATTACTCCCATTGCCCAGATATCCACCGCAACACCGTACCCTACAGGCAGAGACACACAGCTGAAGACTATGAGACAAATACTGCAAGACGGCCAACCTGACACATGTATAACTTCAAATTCCAAAGTGAGAACTGTACACCAGCTTATCAGCATAATTCAGAAAAAAAGTTAATATTTATTAGAACATTTATTAGAAAGCTCTTGCTTTGAATCTCATGACCATAAAGGAGATTGTTCAACTGCTTAGTTTGACTTTATCATTGTTAACAAATAGTTGCACCCAGAAGAAAGATAACGGTGATTAGGATAAAAAAATGATTAAATATAAACTGATCTGATCAGTATTTATTGATCTACACATACAGAAGCGGTGTCGGGTTTAACACAACATGCCAGACGTCTCTGCATGGAGTTCCAGATGTTCCTAATGGTGTCCTGTGATGATCCATCCCATGCAGCTTGAATGTTCTCACTCAGTTCTGCAGATGGTGTGGTAGGGGTGGAGTGTTGATAGAGCGTCCAATAGCATCCCACACATTTTCAATCAGGGACAGGTCTGGAGATGAGACTGGCCATGGTATAGAGCTCTTGAGATGGCAACAGTATGTGGACGAGTGTGGTTCTGTTGGAATAGAGCACCGGAATGTGTGTTCAGAAAACGTAGGACCACTGGTTGCAGGACCTCATTCACGTAACAATGGGCTTTGAAAGTGCTTGTAATGAACACACCATGACACCAGGCCTTCTGAACATGTGACGTGTGACAACAAACCATTGATTTTGGTGCTGATCACGGTGCCTCTACACATGGATTCCTTGGTTGTGTCCACCAAGACAAAGTGGAACTCCATGACAGTCTGTACAGTATATATAATGGAAACATCTGAAGTTCTAGAATGATACGAAAATGCTTATGCTGTATTTTCTCTTGTGGTTCTTGATTTTGTGTGATTAAAATATGTCAAGTGGTTGCACAAATTAAAAATGTTACATCGTTCTTGCCAGTAAAAGGGAACTGGCATTAAATGATACAGGTGGCTATGAATGAACATTTTTCTTTGACTAATTCTCAATTAACTCTCAAAAGCAAAAGGTATCAGACCTGTCAGGCCATTCTCATACAGTGTACTGGCTCCTCACCTGTCTCAGCAAGTATCTCAGGAGCCACGTAAGTTGGTGTGCCACATACTGTGAATACCGGCTCTGTCACCACCATGGCCAACCCGAAATCAGCCAGCTTCAGATTCACGCTTCCGTTCGTGTGCCGTTGGACCTTTGCATGAGGTTCAGAAAACAGTAAATAAGTAACTCTGAAAGCTTCCACCATCTACTGAACCCTGCATGTCCCAAGACAACCCTAGAATCATTAAAACAAGCATAATGCATCCTTTAAAGACGCTGTGTCTATTTATGTCTCACCAGGAGGTTTTCAGGCTTGATGTCTCTGTGTGCGATGCTCTTGTTGTGGATGTACTCCAGGGCTTGGCCGATGTCTCTGATCATTCGGGCTGCACACGGCTCACTAAAGCGCCCGCTCCGGGCAATGGCATCAAACAGGTCTCCGCCGGTGACCAGCTCCATCAGCAGGTAGACATGTGCATCTGTGTGGTGCGAGCGCAGTAACTGCACCAGCCGTGGGTGTGCCAGGCTGCGCAGCAGGGCGATCTCATTCTGGATCATGTGACTGCGGCCCTGCAGCTTGGCCTTGTCCACTATCTTCATGGCAAATGTTTGGGTGCAGCCTCGCACACAGCATTCTCGCACTACTGCAAAGTTTCCATCGCCGACCACACAGCCAATCTCATAGCAGCGCTCGATTTCCTCTGGTGAAACCTCCACACCATCAGGGGGAAGCTGCTGCCGCCAGTCTGTCTGCTCTATTGTTTTGGCTTCAGGCCTGCCTTGTTCAGCAGGTGCTTCTATTTGGGCCTCAGGAATTAGAACCTTTCTATGGTTTTGTAGCACAGTTGGGTCATTGATTGGATTCCGACTGTCTGATTGAACTTCAGTCCGTTGTTGTGGCTGTGATGGGCTTTCTACCTCATTGTTCTGAGATGGAGGAGCTTTGTTTTGTTTATTACGGCCCTCCACTTTAGCACACTGCCTGTTTCCAATTGGCGGTATAGGTGGCCCAGCCCCTCTGCAGCTCCGACAGTAAACCGACTCTTTCTTCCTATCCGTCCCTTTCTCCTCCTTTATCGGAGCTTTGAGGTTTACCCGCCAGTGCTCCCACTCTCCCCTTTGCCTATCTCGCCTACCCATGTCCTTCTGCCTAGCATGTTTTCTGATTGGCTGCAAATTGTTGGCTGCTGGTTGAATCGCCAGAGGCTCTGGAGGTAAGTTCTGAGACATGTCAACCTGGGGGTCATCATCATGAAAACCGCTATCAGCTTTGGCTGCTCTATGCCTCAGGATCCTCTCCCACAACTTCAACAAGTGTTCACGGTAACCTGGACTGTCAGGATAAAGCTCCTCCAGGGCAGCCTGTATTTCACCAAGGGATGGGCGATTACTCCCAAAGGCCAGGAAGGCATGGTCAAAGTGGAAGAAGTCTGAGAGGCTGTGGATCTCTCGGCCAGTTGGGCTGAAGAGGCGGCGGACACGGCCATTGCTCCAGCTAGGAAAACCAAGTGCTTCCGAGACATCAGCTATGAGCAGCTCAAATGTCTGCACTGCCCGCCGGTTCAACAGAAGGGAGATCTTCCGCAGGTCGTGCTCTCCGCATGGCCGAACAACTGTTGCGATGCGTGGCCGCACTGGACTCGCCTCTGCATGCCGTCCATGGTAACCATTCGCCATCGCTATCACAGGCTCTTCCCATCCATATGATCCAATTACAGCACTTTCCAGTGGCCTGTAAGCAGCAGGAGGTTTCAGGCTCTTGGACCCATATTTATATGAGGGCAGGGTATGCCGAGGAGCAGCATTCGGGCACTTAGGAAATCTGGTTCTCTGATCTGAAACAAACAAACACAGTTTGACACAGTGTTAGCAAAA
The DNA here is from genome assembly GCA_034509495.1 of Acestrorhynchus altus. Lineage (NCBI taxonomy): Eukaryota > Metazoa > Chordata > Actinopteri > Characiformes > Acestrorhynchidae > Acestrorhynchus > Acestrorhynchus altus. The sequence continues at coordinate 35,777,568 of CM067505.1, read as the reverse complement.
GAAGCCAAAATCAACTCAAAGTAATAGTTGCACACAGAAAGAATCAAACGATTGTAATGCAAGACTGCAATGGTGTCATGGAGTCACTCAGAATGGCAGAGGATCTTCAGTGAAGAGTCCCACTTTTGTCTTGTCTAGCAAATCGTTGTGTGGAGTCATGCATCACATAGCCTGGTGTTACAGTTGCATAGTGCAGTTTCGTACGATGCCAGATCATCTTTGGTCTTCATTACAACCCAAGTCCTACCTTTTTTGAACACATTTCCTGCTCTATTCCAACAGGACAATGCTTGTCCACATACTGCTGCCATCTCAAGAGATCACCTTGATACTATGGCCAGTCATTTACAGTCATTTAGGAGTCTTGCCAAAGCACTCTTAGCATAGTTGCCCAGCCTGGGAATTGAACCCCAGTCTCCCACATGGTGTGATGGCTCACTGGTGGTGTTATCTGTTGAGCCACAGCAACCAGACCTATCCCTGATTGAAAAAGTGTGGGATGATATTAGACGCTCGATCAACACTCCACACCTACCACACAATCTGGAATCAAAATTTATAGAAGTAAAAAAAAACAAATCCAGCATTCAAAAGAAAGCCAAAACCTATTACAGTCATTGGTCTCTACTATCCAGGGACGATTTCTGCTAAATTCTGAATGTTTGTGACCTAAGGATGTGTGATGTTCCACACACCACCTCATCCCTCAGCATGGAGCACCGTCTTTCCAGAAAACACTGTTCAACTGCTCCACAACTCAATACTGTATACCCTCCTCGGCCTTGCCTGCCATTAAGCTTAGTGCCAATAGGTTTGTGTTTATCGGCGTGCTTACAGACAGTGTTTCTCTGTAGGAACTAAATAAGCTGTGTGTGCAGTTTCATGTCTGTGTCAGCAAAGGGTGCAACGTAGAGTAGCTGAACGCGTTCACTTTTTGATTTACTCTGAATCTGCCAGTGATTCTTTACATTATCTGAACATTTCATGATGAATGAACCAACAGATATCATCAAAATGAGCAATAAAATCCAAGGTTTTAGATTTAGAATAATATATACAATCCACTCAAAAAATCTTTCACTTTTCCTTTGACTTTATTCACATTGTGTTACGTTGTGGGTTTGTGCTACAATATAAAAACCATCCCCGTCATACACTGCCAATCTTCTCTGCAGGTCCTCTCAAGCTCTGTCTAATTGGAGGGGGCCGTTGGTGGACAACCACTGTCAGGTTTCTTCAGAAATGTTTGATTGGGTTCAAGTCGAGGCTCCGGCTGGGCCACTTGAGGACGTTCACAGAGTTGTCCCCACACCACTCCTGTGTCATCGTGGCTGTGTGCTTAGGGTCATCGTCTTGTTAGAAGGTGAACTTGAGGACTGAGAACTCTGGGTCAGGTTTTCATTAAGAAGATCCCTGCTGCTTTCAGTTTCCCTGTCCCAGCTGCTGCAAATTACCCCCAGAACATGTAGAACCTACTTGACAGTAGGGACGGTACTGCATGGACTGATTTCCTCCAAATATGATGCTTAAAATCGAGGCCAAAAAGTTCAGTCCTGATTTGATCAGACCAGAGAATCTTGTTCCTCTACATGGGCTTTCATGTATCTGTTTCTGAAGACAGTCTCTGTCCACTCTGTTGACCTTCACAGTGACCACTTTTGGAAACCATGCTCTGGAAATGACCATCTCCATGGAGGACTGCATTGAACACTAGGGGGTGCCAACCCATATGTGGGCATTCAAAGATACACTCGTTCACAAACATAAGGGCAATTTAGAGAAGCCTGGTATATTTTGGACTGTGGACAGAAACCCCAGAAGAAGCCCATGAAGACCGAAGGAGAACATGGGACTTGAACCCATGACCACAGTGCTGGAGTGCTCAAAGACGATCAAGGGAAATGGGATGTCCCCGTAGCTAAATTTCAATTCTTATAACAAAGGTCTTATGCAAATACAATTTATGGATTTTAAATAAACTTGCAAATAAATCTTCATTATGGGGTTTTGAGTTGGACTGGCTGGTACATCGATATGCCAATATCGGGATATAAACAAAATGAGATATGCACTGAGCGATGAGATATTTGCATCGAGATTTAAAGCCTTTTATTTAACGTTTTAATTAAATTTTGCTCCCTGGCTCTACTCCGCCTCCTGCTCTCAGCTCCTCCTCTACTCTGCTCCCCTCCACCTCCATTTGTACTCTTATGTACACACTGTGGAGGGACATAAGGCTTAGTGTGTAAAAAGAAGATCAAATGTCAATATATTTAAATATTGGGGGGAAATAGAATTTTATCGTGTTGTTTATCAAATGTAGCCATTCAGCTAAAATATATCGACACATTTTTCGGTTCATATCGCCCAGCCCTGGTACTGAGTGCACGATGATGGTGCAAACCATTTTCATTGTAGCACAAGGCCTCAAAACAAAAAGTGAAAAAGTGAAAGGGTCTGAAGACTGTCTGAATGCACTGTATATACCTGCGTAGGTGAGGCCCCAGCCCGTGTCCCTCACCTGAAGGCAGATGATGGTCGTGAGCTTACCGAACTAAAAAAGGTTCAGCCTCAGCATTGCATTGAAGAAAAAGCTCCCTGGGGAACGAAGGAGGAAGTGCAGAGTGTGAATAATTCAGTGCAGGTGCACGACGAGAAGCTTCTCTGAGCCCAGTATACTCTCAGATAGCACCTCACACTCTAGGGGAACGGAAAAGGATCAAATCTGATCGTGTCGGCTCGGCTTACTCAAGACACAGCCAAGTTACACAGCTTGTGCATGTGTGTGACAAACCTTGTGATGCTTTCAGGGCATCGTGAACATTTTCACTTTCAGGTCAAAACTGGAAACTGAAAACTGAAATCCGATCAAACGGAAAAAAGCCAAATAAACTGCAGACGTATGAGCTGGAAGGTTGTAGAGACGTCCTGCTCCTTTGTGCCCCAAAGCAATCAGACTCAGGGTTTCCTACATTGTGTGCTTTTAACGAGGGCTGCCACTCAGGACAGAAGATCTCAGCAATCCAGACATGATCCCCCAGTTCACTTCTGACCACTGTGAACTAAATGCTGGGCAGCATTTAGTGGTTTCTGAAGATAAAGATCTGACTTCTATTCTTACTGGTGCTGCGTAATGTACCGTCCGGTCACTTATTATCAGCCGGTCCACTTTGGGGTCTGGGTTCTTCTTCTTCTTCTTCTTCTTATTATTATTTTATTTTTTTATTTTTTTTATATATATGGATGGTTGCAGCTGTAAGATTGCAATTTTAATAATTAATAAAGTAATTCTGATTCTGATTCAATTCCTTTCTCTCTTCCCAAGAAATTCCCAATGAAGGGAACTATTCCTCAGCTCCCTGAAATTGGGGAACTGTTTGGACCTTCTGATCATGGGTGCATTATGCTATAGTTTCAGCATCATCATTGCAATGTGTGCCTGCGATGCAATGTCACCATAAAGTTGATATGAAATTTAGAAAATCACACAGCTCTTAATTTCTACTGCATATCCAATAGAGACAGATTATATCTACCCAGTAGACTTCAGATCTCCAGTCGTCCATACAGACAGAACTATTAACATCACGGGACGTTGGATCCTTGAGTTGTGGAGAATCTTTCATTGTTTCATCGTTGCTGACTTTTTCTCAGCATAGTTCAGCCCTGAAACTTCCACACCAGACCCTGCCATCAGCCCAGTGACCCAGACTGGACATCATCTCATCCTGAAGGACCAGCTGCCCCAATCAAGCTGTTCTCCACACTTTTCCAACCAGGTTCCTCCTACCTGACACTTTCCAGGAGCTCCCTGCAGGCTGGGGCTGCAGGTTCTGCTTCCACAGGGGCGTCATGCTCTACTCCTGCTCCTCCACCAGGAGCTCCATGAGGTCAGAACCCCTGAGCAGCTCTGTCCTTCACCTGTCCGGTCCTCCACAGACACTAACTCTGGAATATCGGGAGCGCGCATCTTTAGAACTGGACGAGCTCGCGCAACCGGATACCGCACATCCTGCTGCACCAGCGTCTCCATGGTAACCGGCCACCTCTTTAAATGCAGAGCGCAAAACGACCCCCCCCCCCCAACACCCCCCCACAAACACACACACACACACACCACCTCCACCACCACCACCCCCGTGCAGCCAACCTTTAATGAAAAATAACTTTTGGAAAGTATGAGCTATAAAACCCAATGACAACATTAAAACAACATTGAAACAACGTTGAAACAACATTTAATGTTTAAAAAAAGTTGGACTTTTGAAAACAATGAGCTATAAAACCCAACTGCAACATTAAAACAACATTGAAACAACATTTAATGTTTAAAAAAAGTTTACCTTTTGAAAAATATGAGCTATAAAACCCAATGGCAACATTAAAACAACGTTTAATGTAAAACAACATTTAAACCTTTGAAACGTATTAGCTATAAAACCCAGTGGGAACATTAAAACAACATTGAAACAACATTTAATGTTTAAAAAAGTTGAACTTTTGAAAAGTATGAGCTATAAAACCCAATGGCAATGCTGAAACAACATTGAAGCAATGTTTCAAATATATATTTATATATAAATCAGGACACCCCATGAACACCATCGACCAACATCCAGTGATAAACCACGTATCTCCAGTTTTCCCCATACTGTGAATCTGACAGTTCTTTATTTTGGTTCAGAGTTTCATGATCAGTGGACCAATAGAAATGCTCCAAAATGCCTTCCCAGGCTCATCTGTGTCTACAATCTTCAGGAGAACACTGAACAGCTATGGTGAGCATGGCAGGATTGCAAGGAAAACGGTGGAGATAATATCACTGTTTGGGGCCGGTTTTGCTCTCGTATCTGGGCCAGGATGGCATGGCATGTTTGATGGAACAAGGAATTCGGAATTATACCAGCAACTTCTAAAGGACATCTGTCTGCGAGCTGCATCTCAAGGGAATGTGGGTCATGCAGCAAGACAATGACACAGGGAATTCTGAATGAATCGATTTCACCACCTGCAGTTCCCTTAGCTGATCACATGATTACTGTGTAGGGAAAACAGGGGCACTGCTTAAGTACCCTGTGGAATGTTATGTGGCTTAACACCCTAACTTGAGGCAAGGAGGAGGCCCCATTTGTTCGTGGGGCCCTACACAGCATGCATAGTGGGTGTATAGGGTGTCCCAGCACTGGGAGAATTCTGGGGAATGTCTCAAATACACGCCCGAGACAAAGGTCAGATATCGTTTGTTTTATATATATATATATATATGTATATTTATATGTGTGTGTGTGTGTGTGTGTGTGTGTGTGTGTGTGTGTATTGTAGAAGCATGGAACTGAAATGTGTTCCATGTACTTTTCCAGTTGTGTTGTCTCTCTCTCTCTCTCTCTCTCTCTCTCTCTCTCTCTCTCTCTCTCTCTCTCTCTCTCTCTAAGCATGGATACATTTACATGTAT